>JAWZYT010000096.1:0-67500 GCA_034508575.1 Petrolisthes manimaculis | reverse complement strand
TTTATCAGACAACGTTAATTCGACACCTCAATCAATTGGTTCGTCTTCTAGTGAATCAATTTGACAGCCGAGTTCAGTTCACTTCCTGTACCGTTTTCTCCACGCCCACTCCACTCCACTCCACTCCACTCCACGACCCTGATTCAAACAAGGTTACATGAAATAACTACATGACATTGGGGAATTTTTGATTGAGAGAGAGAGAGAGAGAGAGAGAGAGAGAGAGAGAGAGAGAGAGAGAGATGATCACGTTATCTGGATGACCCTGTGTGATAATACGAAGGGGAGAATGGTTGGAGGGAGGGAGGGAGGAGAGACGGAAGGAATGAAGGAAAAAAGAAGGAATGGATGGACAGTTGAAGAATAATTGAAAGAGTAACATATCCGAGGAGAGAGAGAGACAGACAGACAGACAGACAGAGAAAGAGAGAGAGACAGACAGACACAGAGAGAGAGAGAAAGAGAGAGAGACAGACAGAGAGAGAGAGAGAGATGGAGGGTTAGGGTTGAGGTTGGGGGAGGGAGGGGGGGCAGGGTTTGTTGTGGTTTTGATACCCCGTTCCTACTGCATGACTTGAGGCATCTCCTTTCCCGCATTGACTCCCATGTTCGACCTTGCCTCGCCTCGCCTCGCCTCGCCTCACTAACACTACTTCCTCGTTTTTGTCTACTCTTTGACTACTACACTACAGGGACGAAAATACAGCTATCTCTTACGGCAATAAATATGTAGTAAATTTCTCCACTTTGCAAAGAGATCATGATACATAATAACTATATTTTTCTTAATCCAGCGTTTCAGTCTGTGATGGAGCGTGAATGTAACGTGTTATTACACCGAATTATCCGTGAGCAGGTGCTGTCATGACAAATACATTTAATACTGTAATCGCTACGACAAAAAAAAGAAAAACCACAGTATGAAATAACCTTAATAACAGACTTGCTATCGGTATCATTAATCGACTTTGTACCCTGACATCTGCTAAACATGAAGTACTGAGGTATAGAGATCAGGAAGTTTGTTTTATTAATATAACAATAGTACACATCATATAGGAAGGATATGTATGTACGCCTTTTGCATCTATAATCTCAGTGGAAATATTGTATTAACCCACGAAAATATTTTGAGCGAATATTTCTTCTGTTTTTCCCAGAACAAATCTAATTATACTGACAGTAAAATCTTTCAACTGCTTGTTTTAATAATTTCAATTACTTATTATTTTGTTTATTAATTTTTTATCATTTTTTTTTGGACATAATATAAAATGGATCCACCTATTTTCTATTTTTGAAATAACATGTATCCATTCTTGCTCCTGCATTGTCATGGAAACCTTACCATACTGTGTGTCTTTACATATATACACATTCACCTTTCATATATACATACATACACAATCAAATAACCACCAACACTTTCCTTTCATTGTGCAAATAATAAATCAGTATCATATCAAAATATAATCATACAACAACACCTTACGTCAACTCAACCCCTTCAATTATTAGTATTATTACGAGGTGCTGCAAAATCATACACGCGTTGTTCTTTATAACAAGATATTTACTACGATGGAATGAAACGAAAGTGTTGGTGGTTATTTGATAGTGACTTTACATACATAACATACTGTACATACATACATACATACATTACCATCCTCGACTCCACAAACTACACACTATACAGTAATGTCACCTCCTGTAGAGTTTGTGTGCTGTGCTGTGATCATCTGAGAAAATTACACATACACACACACACACACATCCCCCCCCCCCACCTCCACCTCCACTCCCCGCCGTGCTAAAGTGCCCTCGAAATTCACGCTGGAAAAATGGTAAATAATGGAGCGAGACTGCAATTATGACTGAACTTGGGACGCCTCATTTGTCTCCCTTGTGTTTCTTGGAGGTGGTGGCGGGGGGTGGGTTGGGGGTGCAGCTTGTGTTTCTTTGGCTCGTATTTTTGGAGGATGTATGCAGCTTGTGTTTTTTTTTTTTTTTTTTTTTTTTTTTTTTTGAGGGGTGCAGCTTGGTTTGTTTTTTTGGCGCATATTTTTGGAGGATGTGTAGCTTGTGTTTGTTTGTTTGTTTTTTCTTTGAAGGATGTGCAGTTTGTGTTTGTTTGTTTGTTTCTCTGACACGTTTTTTTTAAGGAATAATAAATTTCTCACCAACAACAAAACATTTCACTTCTTTGACTCGAATGTTGTTTATTTTTATTTTATTATTAATTTTTTTATGGATCCGTGAGTAAATGTGTGGCTCGTTGTTAATATTCCTTTTATGGGGATAGATAGAGATAGATAGATAGATAGTGTGCAGTGTTGGTGGTAAATTGGAGCAACTGGTTCCTCCAAACTATTCCAAGTAACAAACAGGATACCATTATTTTTGTTCACAGGAAACGGTACCATTATTTTTGTTCACAGGAAACGATACCATTATTTTTGTTCATCTGCATGGTTTTGTTTCCTTCCACCCCCTTTTCAATTGTCAACTGGTCCCTCGTTTTTTCCTTCTTGCTGTCTCTCCCTCCCCTTCCTCTTTTATCTCCTTCTATACCTCGTCCATGGTCCAGGGTATTACAGACCTAATTAAAGCAGTCTTTCCTCTTTCTTCCTTTTCACTTGGACTCTATATATGTATTGGTGAGGAGAGAGAGAGAGAGAGAGAGGGAGAGAGAGAGATGGGGGGTGGGGGGTCAGGGCAGGTCGGCGCGTGGGCAGTAATAAAGGCCACGCAAAAAAAAAAAAAAAAAAAAACTAACCCACATAAAAAAATGACTTCCTCAAGATCGCCTCTAGTGAAAGTATTAATTATTGGTAACACTGGTTTTACAATTACACCGACGACTCCTTCCCCCCCTTGCATTCCAATGAGATGATGATATATTTTTCCCCCCAGTGGTGTTCGTTATATATATACATCATTCAGTCCTTTTTGGTAACTGAGCCAATGTGTATATATACCAAATGTAAAGAACCTATATACTGTATATATATAAATTTATACCTGATAAATTACAATGCCTCCTTGTACTCTTTAAGGTGATATATATATATTTTTTTTTTTTGTTACATTGGAGTGCCTTGATTCCTCCAAAGTATGCCATAGGTAACAGGACCAGATGAGCAAATATAGTAGTGTTCTGTTGCTTGGAATAGTTTGGAGGATTCAGTTGCTCCAGAATTACACACACAAAACTTCCCCCCTTAATAAATTCTGACACATGCAAAGAATAATAATAAAAGAAAATAATAATAATGATGATAATAGATATAATACCAAAAGCTTAACCATTTTTATATTTCGTTTAGTATATGGTATGACGTAATAAATACCGTAAATAAAATACAAAAATCGTAACCATTTTTATATTTAGTTTAGTATATGGTATGACGTAATAAATACCGTAAATAAAATACAAAAATCATAACCATTTTTATATTTCGTTTAGTATATGGTATGACGTAATAAATACCGTATATACGTACAACATGAAGCTTTCCGAAAATCTGCTGACACGTAAAACCTTGCAAAGAAATCTAGGGCAAGGTAGGGTCGTGTTGGGGTCAACTGAGCCATTAAACACTTCTTCTTCATCTTCACAGCTCACTTTTCCTTATAATTCTCAGGCAGCAGACACATGTAAATATATGTATGTACTGGTATGTAAATATATGTATGTACTGTATAATATATGTACTGGTATGTAAATAGATGTATGTACTGTATATTATATGTACTGGTATGTAAATAGATGTATGTACTGTATATTATATGTACTGGTATGTAAATAGATGTATGTACCGGTATGTAAATATATGTATGTACTGTATATTATATGTACTGGTATGTAAATAGATGTATGTACCGGTATGTGAATATATGTATGTACTGTACTGTATATTATATGTACCAGTATGTAAATATATGTATGTACTGTATAATTATATGAACTGGTATGTCATGTATATAATGTAGTAGCGGTATGTATGTATATTCGCCAACAATAGAATCTCACCTTGTGTTGGTAAATCTGGAGCAACTGAATCCTCCAAACTATTCCAAGCTACAGAACACCATTATTTTTGCTCTTCTGATCCTGTTTCCTGGCATACTTTGGAGGAATCAAGGTACTCCAATGTAACAAAAGAGAATTACCACCTTAAGGACCCTACATGTGATCGTGTAGGTATATGAAAACTGGAGACTTCTGATTCCTCCTATAACGAAACAAAACAACCTTATTTTATATAGGTGATGTTTCATGGCAATATTTGAAGGACTCATTTACCTCCAATTTTCTGACTACATCACAGGGTCCTTAGAGAGAGAGAGAGAGAGAGAGAGAGAAAAAGAGAGAGAGAGAGAAAGAAAGAAAGAGGGAGAGAGAGAGAAAGAAAGAGAGAGAGAGAAAGAAAGAAAGAGGGAGAGAGAGAGAAAGAGAGAGAGAGAGAGAGAGAGAGAGAGAGAGAGAGGGAGAGAGAGAGAGAGAGAAAGAGTGAAAGAGAGTGAGTGCCCACAGGTCCCTTCATCTCCTCCATCAGGCACTTTACGTCACATATAAGGCTTCCTTTTACAACACAATTCCTCCTTCAGTAAACAATACACATTCATTAACCTTACACCCACCGACCCACAGACCCACCGTGTCCTTCCTTATTATAATACAGTCCATGCAGGGGGTTGTCGTTCTCATGGGTTTTCTTCTGTAATGTTGTTGTGTATATAAAGCACGAGTAAAAGGACTTAAATTATTATTGTATACTTAACAAAGATGATCCGTTTTGCTGTTTGTGTGTGTGTGTGTGTGTGTGAGAGAGAGAGAGAGAGAGAGAGAGAGAGAGAGAGAGAGATGTCAAGGAAGGGATGTAAAGAAAGAGAGAGAGAGAGAGAGAGAGAGAGAGAGAGAGAGAGAGAGAGAGAGATGTCAAGAAAGAGTGAGATAAAGGAAGGATTATCACTCCCTCACGAATTATTCCCATGACTCCCACTTCACCAAGATGTTGTTACCTAATACTAAACATAATAATAATAATCCCTCACTCACATTTATTACACCATGGCAGGAAAAAAACAAAAAAACATGTGATCTCATTTCTATTGTTTAGGAGAGATAATTATTGTTTTGGTAAGTGGTAACCGTGGACTATAACCCAAGGGGGAAGTAACTGTTTTTATGTTGGTGAATCTGGTGTAACTGAATCCACCAAACTATTCCAAGCAACAGAACACCATTATTTTTGCCCCTCTGGTCCTGTTGTTTCCTGCATGGCATACTTTGGAGGAATCTTGACACTCTAATCCACTAAAAGTATATTATCCTGTAAGGCTTTTCTTTCTACAACTTAATATCACACACACACATACATACACACACATATATAAAGAATATGTATGTTCCCTTTTTATTCTATCCTACTCTATTCTACTCCCTCTCTCTCTCTCTCTCTCTCTCTCTCTCTCTCTCTCTCTCTCTCTCTCTCTCTCTCTCTCTCTCTCTCTCTCTCTCTCTCTCTCTCTCTGCATCTGAACGATATATTTTCTATTACCATGACACTGATTACCGTATCATTATCAGTCTTCCAATGTGTGTTAACTTGTGAGACGAAACCTTATACCAGCCATCATTCCTCCAAATAGTGACTGACTGAAAAGAAAACAACAAATACAACAATGAATTAGCTCGTAGAGCGAGGACTTGGCGAAAGTATGGCAAAATTCAGACCCCTTGATTTTCGACCTAATGCTCAAATCGCGAGTTTTAGTACCATTTCAAGTACCATTAGAAGCAGAAATGAACATATCATGTTACAGAAAAAGTCTGATCAAAATCAGATCTCTACAACCGAAATTATTGCGGTTTTATCAGTTTCAGTTTTTTGATAATTTTTGACCTTGATTTTTTACTTTTGACCTTGAAAAACAAATTTTGATGCCTACCTGTGGTGAAAATTTCAGCAAAATCGGACAAGAATTGCGACCTGTAGACCGCGAAGCTACAGACATATATAGCCACAAACACACAAGACCACTGAGGAACATACTTGGCGAAATTTCGCCAAGTAACAAATACAACAATAACAACAAATACAACAACAACAATTATATATACCCCAGTTACATATAATATATATACCCCAGTTACATATAGTATAGGTGATCTGTTTCTTGGTACGAATGAGTTATTGAGTGTGTGTGTGTGTGTGTGTGTGTGTGTGTTTGAAAGTGCAAGTGACCGACCTCCATAATATACAGTACAAGAGCAAGGATGACGAGTTTGTTTTGTTTCAGTCATATTCCATCTTCCTTCCTTACTCATCTATACTATATATCTTCCTCATACTAACTACTGTATTTACTCACTAACTACTAACTGTGTGTGTGTGAGAGAGAGAGAGAGAGAGAGTGTGTGTGGGTGTGTGAGAGAGAGAGAAAGAGAGTGTTTGTGTCTGTGTGTTTGTGTAAGAGAGAAACAAATGTGTGTATGTGAGAAAGAGTGTCTGTTTGAGAGAGAGAGAGAGAGAAATAGAAAATGTGTGTGTGTGTGTGTGAGAGAGAGAAAGAGAGAGAGATAGAGAGATCAGGAATTACGACCTGATTTCACAGTCATTTAAGCTGTTTGTTTTTATGGTTCCGACACAATCACTGTTAGCACATCTTCAAAAAACACCTGCTCCAATGTATGTATGTATATATGTATGTATGTATGTATGTACTGTAGATGACTAAAAGTAAATAAGTGTAAATAAATAAATAAATCTTCATGCAACATAATAGGCTACTGAAGCTCTCATTGGTTGAATCTCTCTCTCTCTCTCTCTCTCTCTCTCACACACACACACACAGACGCACAATTCTTCTCTCAGACACACTCCCTCTCTCCTCCCTCCCCCACTCTCTCTCTCTCTCTCTCTCTCTCTCTCTCTCAGACACACATACACTACTCTCTCTCTCTCTCTCTCTCTCTCTCTCTCTCTCTCTCTCTCTCTCTCTCTCTCTCTCTAGCAAGCACACTCCCCTGCCGAGACTCTAACATCTATCCTCACTACATCATTATTAGGACACATTAACAGGGCGGAAATCCATGACCTCACATCCAATTATCCCACCTATAATAAGAGACATGATGTGACGCTATACACACACACACACACACACACACACACACACACACACACACGGCTGGTAAAGAGAACTGAAACACGAGCCGGATTTACAGCGAGGTCACGGGTCACATAACAGAGATAGAGAGAGAGAGTGTGTGTGAGTGTGTGTGTGTCTTTGAGAGGGAAAGTGTGTGTGTGAGAGAGAGAGAGAGAGAAAGAGTGTGTGTGTGTGTCTGAGAGAGTGTGTGTGTGTCTGTGAGAGGGAAAGTGTGAGTTGTGTGTTTGTGTGTGTCTGAGAGTGAGTGTGTATTGTGTGTGTGAGAGAGAGATGGAGGGGGAGAGAGAGTGTATGTTTGTGTGTGTATGAGTGAAGAAGAAGGAGAAGGAAAGAGTAAAGGACTACGAGTAAACGAGGGAGGGAATCAAGTACTGTACGCGGAAGAGAGAGAGAGAGAGAGAGAGAGAGAGAGAGAGAGTAAATTCCACCCAACTATGTGAGGAAACAGATGATCCTATTATTAACATTATGGTTATCTGTTCACTGCCAACACTTTCATTCAGAATTGGTAGTGCATGAGGTAAATTTTATATGAGAACCTTATAGTAATGAAACACATTATTTATAAGTTAATTATGTATATCCCGTTGTCTAAAAATAAGATATATATATATATATATATATATTTTATTTTTTACTGTGCTTATAAAAAATTGTGGTTAACTCGTTGCCTATAATGTTTATATTAATATATACGGTATATATATATATATATATATTTATTTATTTATTTTATTTTTTTTATATATACATTTGAGGGGAGATTCTTTTCGTGAATTTGGAATGTCTCTGATTCGTCCAAACTATGCCACGAATCAGTTCCCTTATATTTATACCATTGAGAGTGTCTGTTTCCTGGCATAGTTGGGTGGAATATATGAAGAAGGAAAGGAGAAGATTAAAAAAAGAAAAGGAAATGAGAGAAGAAGAGAAGAGATGATTTTCCACAAGGCCGTTAAACGTTCATTAAAAAAAAAAATGTTCCTCCCCTCACCCTCCCCCCCCCTCCTCTCTCTCTCTCTCTCTCTCTCTCTCTCTCTCTCTCTCTCTCTCTCTCTCTCTCTCTCTCTCTCTCGCTCTGGTTACGTCATCAATACAATGTGACCTTCCTTACGGCAACACCTCTCTCTCTCTCTCTCTCTCTCTCTCTCTCTCTCTCAGTTTTAGGTTAGTCTCTTAATTCTCTCTCTGAATGTTATTTTTTTTCAATTTTAGGTTACTGTATTCATAATTCTGTGTGTGTATGTATGTGTGTGTGAAATCCTTTATTTCTGGATGCATTTATTTTCATCTCTCTCTCTCTCTCTCTCTCTCTCTCTCTCTCTCTCTCTCTCTCTCTCTCTCTCTCTCTCTCTTTATTAATTACTCTTCCATTGTTTGTTCTTACTCTTTCCTTCCTCTCAGGGCACCTAATACACACACACACACACACACACATACACTCTACCTTTGTATAGATTTTCTCACGTATATTACAGAGAATATATAAGTAATTTGTTTAACACGTGACAGCTGTCGTGACCATTATTATTATAGGTTTTCTTCTTCTCCTATTATTATTATTATTATTATTATTACTGGTGTGTGTGTGTGTGTTCTTTTCTTCCTGCATTTAATTTTTATTCACAGGCAGTGTATATTATCATTATTATTATTATTATTATTATTATTATTATTATTATTATTATTATTATTGGTCAGTTGAAGGACAGGAAGTGTATATATGACCACCAAGCCTTCCGGTATGCAAATGGGGGAATCATGTGACCTGATTCTCGTAAAGGGAAGACGGGGAAGAAATATAGAACAAAGAAATATAGAACAGCAACAACAACGACAAATACAACAACGACGACAATAAACACAATAACAACAAGAAAGACAACAATAAGAACGACGACGACGACAACAACAAAAACAAAAAAACAACAACAATGACGACAATAAAGACAATAACAACAAGAAAGACAACAATAAGAACGAAGACGACGACAAAAACAATAAAAACAAAAAACATCAACAACGACGACAACAACAAAAAATAATAAAGAGGATGAAAAAAAATTAGGAAACAAAAGAAATGAGTGGAGAAAAAATATAATTACAGAAGAAGAGAGAAGAATGACCAACAACAACAACAACAACAACAACAACAATAATAAAGAGGAGGAAAGAAGAAATAAGAGGAGAGAAAGGAAACGAGAGAAGAAAAATAATGATAACCAATAACAAAGAGGAGGAAAGAAGAATTAAAAGGAGAGAAATGAAACTATAGGGGAGAATAACACTAACAAAAACAATAACAATAAAAACGAAAGAAACAATAGGAGGAAAGAAAAAGAAATAAAAGGAAACGAAGGGAGACAAACAACAACAAAAACAAAAGAAAAGAGAGAATAAAAGAAAAAGAAATAAAAGGAAACGAAGGAAGACAAACAACAACAACAACAACAAAAGAAAAAGACGAGGAAAGAAAAATAAATAAAAGGAAACGAAAGGAGAAAAACAACAACAACAACATTTCTGGGGGTGACTTCACAAGAGTTTAAGGTGGCCTGAAGTGAAGAAAAAGAGAATGGGAAGCCACCTTACCTTACCTTACCTATACTGTACCTACCTACCTACCTACCTACCTACCTACCTACCTCCCTCTATACCACCTCACTCACTGACCACACCATACACCACACCATTAAGCTTTGAAAGATGGATCCCGCCCCCTCTTTCTGTTTTTTTTTATTTTTTTTATTTTTTATTTTTATTGTTTTAGTGTGTGTGTGTGTGTGTGTGTGTGACGAAAATACACGACTCCAAGCATGAGAGATGAACTTCGTCCCTCTTTATTATTTTTATTTTTTTTTTTATTTTTTTTATTGAAGAGGTGGGGCGATGATGTGTTTTCGATGAATGTGTGTGTGTGTGTGTGTGTGTATGACGAAAATACTCGTTTATAGCTGAAATGTCTGCTGTTGATTTTTGTTTATTGTTGTTGAAATGTAAATTTTTGTCCACATATGTGATTTAACTTTGGTCGTCATATCAGTTTCCTTCACTTTTCATTTTATATATATTTTAACGAGAAATAAACATATACACCGGTCCGAAGTTATTGTTATTATTATATGTCTTCATTCAATGGTCTCTGTTTTATCGTACGGATTTAACTAAACACAGAGATCACAGCATTGCCACTCAATACCTGTCCTACTTACTTACTTCCTTTCTTCCTTCCTTCGTTTTTCTGTTGTTCTTCCCTCATTTCTCCTTCCTTTTCCTCACCTCTCCCTCCTTCCATCCCCTCATCTCTCCCTCCTTCCTTCCCCTCATCTCTCCTTTCGCTCCTTCCCTCCCCTCATCTCTCCCTTCTTCTCTCCCCTCATCTCTCCCTTCTCTCCCCTCATCTCCCCTTCCTTCCCTCCCCTCATCTCTCCTCTCCCTCCTTCCCTCCCCTCATCTCTCCCTTCTTCTCTCCCCTCATCTTTCCCTCCTTCCTTCCCCTCATCTCTCCTTCATTCCTTCACCTCTTCTGTTAATCACTTCTTCTCTTCTTCTTCTTTTCCCTACACTTCCTCCCCTCATCTCTCCTTCCTTCCTTCTTTCCTTCACCTTTTCTGTTGGTCACTTCCTCCCTTCCATTTGCTTCATTTCCTTCACCTCCTTCCTTCCCTCTCTCCTTCCCTGACCTGATCTACTACCTCCCCTCATTTTTCCTTCCTTCCATTCCATATCTTTCCCTCTTCCCCTCATTTCAGCTCTCCCTTCCCTCCTTGCTTCCACTTCACATCATTCCTGCTTCTCTCCTTCCCTCATTTTCTCCCTCCTCTCATTTTACCTTTCCACCTCCTTCCTTCATCCCTTCCCACTACTCCACATCATTCATCCCTCCCTCCTTCCACTCTGTATCTTTCCTCCACCTCTGCTTACCTTTCCACCTCCTTCCTTATTCCCTCCACTCTACGTCTTTCCTCCACCTCTGCTTACCATTCCACCTCCTTCCTTATTCCCTCCACTCTACACCTTTCCTCCACCCCTACCTACCATCCCACCTCCTTCCTTATTCCCTCCACTCTACATCTTTCCTCCACCTCTGCTTACCTTTCCACCTCCTTCCTTATTCCCTCCACTCTACATCTTTCCTCCACCTCTGCTTACCATTCCACCTCCTTCCTTATTCCCTCCACTCTACGTCTTTCCTCCACCTCTGCTTACCTTTCCACCTCCTTCCTTCCCTCCACTCTACATCTTTCCTCCGTCCCTCCCTCCGCGGCTCACCTTCACATCGGCCCCTCCCTCCTCCCGTCAGTATATAAAGAGAGGAGTTAGCGAGGAAAGGCATCATTCCCTCTCCTCCCTCCCTCCCATAACGACACCTCCAATATGGCGACTCGCACAGTAAGTTGAAGAATTCTCTCTCTATCTTCGGAAATTGAAGTTGAATATAGTTTCTGAACCATTCTCCATCATGGTTTGCTTGAAAGTATCTTAGTTCATTCGAGGGTTTTTTTACCTTCGTAGTATCAAAATTAATGTCATGTACTTTGTGCCAAGAAAAACAATATATACTGTATATATACATACTGTACATTATCAACCATTCAATTTTTTCTTAAGAGGTTAGCCTACTTGCCTTTTTTAGTGTCAACATAAAAACTGTCACATAGCATTTGTGTGTGTGTGTGTGTGTGTGTGTGTGTTTAACCAACGAATTGTTGTTGATGTTCTCCCGGGGCAGAATGGCCTCCTGCCCCACAGACCCTTGGTACACTCCGGTCGGAGTGTAAAAATAAAAAAAAATAAAAAATTAGGGGCTGGCATTATATGCCTGGGCTACCGAAGCAAATCCCAGTAAGATGGGACCAGAGCTTACTGGACCAGGGAGTCTGGGGGCCTCCGACCGCCAGGGAGATTTGGAGAAGGTCTTTGATCCCACAGCCAGTGTTGTGGGCCCAAGTCCACGTTACCACAAGAACTACAATTAAGTGGGGCCACACCTTCCATTAGACCAGCCCTGAAGGGACTATTGAGTATATATTTGTGTGTGTGTGTGTGTGTGTGTTTAACCAACGAGTGAGTATATTATATGTGTGTACTACAGGTTCAACTGGTGCTGTTAGTGGTAATGGCTGCCTCTACATTGGGTGAACAACTTCCCTCTTCGGGTTATGGCTACTCACCTCCCGATGCCCCTCTTGTTTACTCCCCACCTTCCTACACCCCGGAGCCTGTGTATGGACCCCCTGAACCCACTTACGGACCCCCACAACCCACTTACAAGGCACCTGAACCTACCTACGGACCACCTGAGCCCACCTACAAGGCCCCTACACCTACCTACAAGGCCCCTACACCTACCTACAAGGCCCCTACCCCTACCTACAAGGCCCCTACCCCTACCTACAAGGCCCCTGAACCTACCTACAAGGCCCCTACACCTACCTACAAGGCCCCTACACCTACCTACAAGGCCCCTACACCTACCTACAAGGCCCCTACACCTACCTACAAGGCCCCTACACCTACCTACAAGGCCCCTACCCCTACCTACAAGGCCCCTGAACCTACTTATGGACCCCCTAAGCAGACTTACAAGGCCCCTGAGCCCACCTACAAGGCCCCTACTCCTACCTACAAGGCCCCTGAACCCACCTACAAGGCCCCCACACCCACATACAAGGCCCCCACACCCACATACAAGGCCCCAGAACCCACATACAAGGCCCCAGAACCCACATACAAGGCCCCTACTCCTACCTACAAGGCCCCTGAACCTACCTACAAGGCCCCTACACCTACCTACAAGGCCCCTGAACCCACCTACAAGGCCCCCACACCCTCCTACAATGCCCCTGAACCCACCTACAAGGCTCCTACTACCACCTATGACTACAAGGAACCTTCATACGAGGTGAGAACACAGTTGATAAAATGATCTAACTTTCACTATTTGGCCTTTGTGAAACATGTATTTATATTTTTGGAATCTTTTAAATAACTATAACGAAGCAACAACACTGACCTTTTTCACCTTAAATAATTTATGTATATATTAACTGATTTAGATCATTATAACGAAACATTTTTCACCTTAGATAGGTTATGTATATATTAAACTGATTTAAATAACTATAACAAAACAATAACACTGACCTTAACCTTTTTTATAATCTTTTAGAAGGGGATGCCATTCGACTTCGCATACAGCGTAGTAGACCAATACAAAGGTACTGACTTCGACCACTCAGCCACCTCTGATGGGGACGTGGTGAAGGGACAGTACCGTGTGGCCCTTCCTGATGGTCGTACCCAGGTGGTTACATACACAGCGGACAACTACAACGGCTATGTGGCTGAGGTGACATACGAAGGAGAGGCTCAGTACCCAGACCCACAGACATATAACCAGAATACCTACAGTGCCCCTCAGCCCTCATACAAGGCCCCAGAACCTACATACAGTGCCCCTCAGCCATCATACAAGGCCCCTGAACCTACATACAAGGCCCCCCAGCCCTCATACAAGGCCCCAGAACCCACCTACAAGGCCCCTCAGCCCTCATACAAGGCCCCAGAACCTACTTACAGTGCCCCTCAGCCATCATACAAGGCCCCAGAACCTACATACAAGGCCCCCCAGCCCTCATACAAGGCCCCAGAACCTACCTACAAGGCCCCCCAGCCCTCATACAAGGCCCCAGAACCCACCTACAAGGCCCCTGAACCCACGTACGGCCCCCCAGAACCCGTCTATGGAACCCCTGCCCCTACATACAGTGCTCCAGAACCCTCATATGGCCCTCCACCTTCCTCTATATACGGTGGTCCTCACTAGCCTCACCAACACAACAAAAACCCCTTTATAATTATTAAATTTCAGTAATAATCGACGAACCTATTTATATATTATCCCCCATGTGTTAGTAATAAAACATGCCATAATAACCAATCTATCATGTGTTCCTTTTCCTCTTTTTATTTTATCTCTCTTTAACTAAACCAACTGCACAATTTACTGCATGTAGTGTATTATTATTGTTATTTATTTTTATTTATTTTGTTTTCTTGGGGGGGGGGGGATTGGAGCTGTAGAAGATAGACTAGTGTATAATCTAGTAGCCTATATATAACTCTGGATATTGTTGTGGACATATCCTCGACATCCCATTGAACACTTTATATGTCAGGAATGAAGATGGGGAAAACGTGATTACAGTCCCACCTCACCTCCCTATCTAGCTATCTACTATCATCATCACCTTCTCAACCCTCGTCTTCCAGGCAGGCTTAGGGCGATCTCCTTTTTTCATCCTCAAATCAATCAGTCATTCACAACAATTAACATTATTCTTGAAAATACAAAATCATACCATAGGGGCGATCTATCCCTTCATCCTCAAATCAGTCAATCTTTCACAACAATATTATTCTTGAAAGTACAAAAAATATATAGGGGCGATAGAAGGTTAGACCATAATTATTGTTGTACATACACTCATAATTTAAAATGTGTATCCAGGTTTGTTTCGAATAGCCTGATCGAGTATTAAGCGAGCTCAAGCAAATAATAATAATATGAAGCAGGATAAGCGTTGTAATTGGTTCACTAGTGCGTCAAATGATTCGAAACTTGAACAGCAACTTCACATTTTATCTTCTGGACTACATTAATTCAGTGGTGTGATGTGTTGTCGGTGTAGCCTATTGGTGAGCTGTTGACTGAAGGATAGTGAGTAATTATTAGTGACTGGAGACTCTGGATTGACCCCAAACTACAAATAATAGACTACTGATTTCTACAAACTGTGCCACAAAATCTGAACCACCGTGTTTTAGAGGAACTTCTGGTACCTATAATTATACTGCATGGTAAGTTGGTCATTATGAAAATTTTGCCTGTGTTTTCGTGTGTGTGTGTGTGTGTGTGTGTGTGGTCATTGGATTTACATGGGTCCCGACTACCCTTATGTTTTGTTGCCTGTCTTTTGATTTACGCCACGGAGCAATAAATTAAAAAATAGATATATATCAGACCCTATACTGTGTGTGTGTGTTTTTTCTAAGGTGTAATCAGCAATTTCTAAGGAAGAATCAATATTGTGTTTAGGTTTGAGACAACGCAAGCTTATTTTTTTATACATACTGAATACAAACGATATACAATAAATGGCTTAATAGTCTTGTATCCACCACTTGTATTTACACTCACTAATTCATTGACGACTACCAAATGTTATCCCACATTTCTGTTATACAATTAACCAACAAATTAAGTGAACTGCTGTAGTACATACCTGTGTTAAAAGGAAAGTGATCAATTGAATACTATTACATCTAGTACCTACTCTACTCTACTACTCTTACGTGTTTTTATATCGACGCGTGAACGAGGTCAATCATCCGAGAGTGTAGGTAGGTAGGAAGGTATAGGGTACGAAGTGAGGGTACGAAATAAAATGTACAGCCATCTCATGTGGTACTTGATAATGTTAATATAACCAGATAGAGTAGTTGTATTCTCAACCAGTTTTTATCGTAACAACATGTGTAATTTATCATATGTGAAGTATATATGTCATCTCTGCATTCAAATTGTGTTACGACATCAATATTGCTCATACATAATAAAATAATAATAATATACGTAAGTAGAAATGGAGCGAACTTATGCTCTATACTGTACGTGGAAGAGACAATAGTACTAGGTCAAGTCGACGGTTAGCGCTTAAGGGACCCCGTGATGTAGTCAGAATATTGGAGGTTAGTGAGTCCTTCAAATATTGCCACGAAACACCACCTATATTGAAGGAGCTTGTTTCATGGCATAGTCAGGAGAAAGCAGAAGCCACAAAGTCTCATAATACACGATCACAGGGTCCTTAAGGGAACATTAGAAATTGAAAGTTAAAAGGAATACTGTATATTTTTGTTTCATTATATATTAGTTTCTGTGACTTTCCCACATTATAGGCCGATTCTACAGTGGCATTGGTTTGTTAGGATCCTCCCCAACCAACCACACTTGTCAGTCTCATTAGGGTCGAGTCCACAGTGGCATTGGTTTGTTAGGATCCTCCCCAACCAACCAGTCACACTTGTCAGCCTTAATTATATTCTAACAAAATCAGTATCCATATCCACAAAATCTGTCAGGTAGTTCCATTATTACAATAGATTCATAGTGGTCATAAAAAAAAAAAAATAATAATAATAATAATCCAATAATTTATTCATTAGTCATTTATACCGTTCAGTTTGTTTCGTTAGGGTGCTTGCAAACCAAACCAAACTATTGTGGAATCGGCATTATGTTTAGGTATTATATTATTATGTATCCCTTATATTATGTTCTGTTGTCTGTCTTATGATTGAAGCCATGGCGCAATGAAAAAAAAACAATAATTCGAGGCAGAAATATGGTGACGGTTATAGAGAAAGTCATCGAAGGGCAGCAGTTTTCGTAGTCCTATTTACAGCCGTTTTCGTAGCCACATTTACAGCCGTTTTCGTAGGCCTATTTACAGTCGTTTTCGTAGGCCTATTTACATCCGTTTTTGTAGCCACATTTACAGCCATTTTCGTAGCCACATTTACACCCACATTTACAGCCATATTTATAGACTATTTCGTAGCCATTCATCACAACACATGAATTAAATCGCTAGAAGGTTATATATAATAATTATAAAACAAATTTATGATCATTTTGGTGTGTGGAGAAAATCGTGTTAGACAACCAAGCAGGAAATAAATCAATATCATCGAAGCCTGACCAACGAACCAACGAACGAACGAACTAACTAACGAGAGAATACACATGTTGACCTCGTATGACTGTTCTCCCCCACCCCGACCCCCTGCTACTACAATACCCCCCCTCCCCCCTCCTTGTTAGCCTGAGGGCACGCTGACCAGTGACAAGACACTCCAGGGGAACTCAATGGGTCACACACACACACACACATACACACACACACACACACACACACACACACACACACTCACTCACTCATATACACACTCACTCACTCATATACACACACTAATACTCACACACACACTCATATACACACACGCACATATAATTATACAGAGACATGCATACACACTAATACACACACTAATACAATACTTACATATACATACATACACGAATACACAAAACATACATACATTCAGTAGCCCCCCTCCTCCTTTTTCTACTAATAAATTTACCATCACAAGAGTACGTATTCCCTTAATAGATATATATATAGATGTGAAAGTAACACACACACACGCACACACACACACATTCGTTATAATAATACTGCACATTATAATATATTTCCTTTCCTTCCTTTATTTTTATTAGTTTTTATTTTAACTTTTTTTTAATGGGCTGAGAAAGAATGACTGTATTAATGCATCTCCATCCGTTCACTTTCTTGTTCTGGCATTCAAACACGAACGCTGTGTTGCCCCAAGGCGTGCAGTGGGTTGGTTGTGGTCAGAGAGAGAGAGAGAGAGAGAGAGAGAGAGGTACAGTAGGCTACGACAGAAAAATATAGCTCGCGAAATAAAATATAAATCAGGAACTCTCGAAATTACCCTATGTATCTGTGAACTGTTCAGAAAATTGATCTTGATAAAAAAAAAAGCCATAAGAAATTAATAAACAAATCACACACACACACACAAAAGTAATGATCCAGAAAATGAAATCAGAAGATAAACAAAGATGTCATCGAGAAAAGCGAGGTGAAAAAATGATGAAAACAAAACACGACTCAAACACCAAAAAAAAAAAAAAAAAAGTGTGTGTGTGTGTGTGATTGTGTATGTGTGTGTGATTGTGTGTGTGATTGTGTGTGTGATTGTGTGTGTGTGTGTGATTGTGTGTGTGTGTGTGTGATTGTGTGTGTGTGTGTGTGTGTGATTGTGTGTGTGTGTGTGTGTGTGATTGTGTGTGTGTGTGTGTGATTGTGTGTGTGTGTGTGATTGTGTGTGTGTGTGTGTGATTGTGTGTGTGTGTGTGATTGTGTGTGTGTGTGTGTGATTGTGTGTGTGTGTGTGATTGTGTGTGTGTGTGTGTGATTGTGTGTGTGTGTGTGATTGTGTGTGTGTGTGTGTGTGTGTGTGATTGTGTGTGTGTGTGTGTGATTGTGTGTGAGTGTGTATGTGTGTGTGATTGTGCGTGTGTGTGTGTGTGTGCAGCCATCCACTCAGTTCATTCCACTAGGCTCCTCCCACAACAGTCATCCCTTCACCCCTCCCTTGCCCCAGAAATTCCATGGGAGTGCCAGTCAGAGTGATCAGGTAGAGTCAGAGAGTGCCAATGTCACAGTGGTTTGTTTGTTTGGGTTTGTAAGCACCCTAACGAAAGAATCTGAACTGTGTAAATGACTCATGAGTGAATTATTGGATGATTTTGATGACTCCACTATGAATCTATTGTAATTATGGAACTACCTGACAGATTTTGTGGATATGAATATGGTACTTAGTTTGTTATTGGATATAATTAAGTCTGACAAGTGTGGTTGGTTGGTTGGTTGGGGAGGATCCTAACAAACCGAAGCCACTGTGGAATCTTCCCTAATAAAACTGAATATTATGGTTGGTTGGGGAGGATCCTAACAAAAACCCAAACCACTGTGGAATCTGCCCTAATTAGATTGACAAGACAGTGTGGTTGGTTGGGGAGGATCCTAACAAAAACCCAAACCACTGTGGACTCGACCCAGAATCAGTGCTGTCTTGTCTGTCTGTCTTAGTGTTTAGTCCAAGGTCGGGCGGTAGAGGGGAAGGACGCCCGGTTGTTGTTGTTGTTGTGTGATGGAAGGTTGGCAATACTGTAAAGAGTCTCGCGAGGAAGGAGGAAGGGAAGGGAAAGTTATCAGAGTCACAGAGGAGTAGTGGTTGGTTGTTGGTTGTTTGGTTGGTTGGTTGTTTGGTTGTTTAGTTGGAAGGTGTGGTGTATTATGGGGGGGTGGGGGGGGGTTGTCTATAGAGGTCTAATTGGAGGCTACTGTTGTTTGTTGGTTGTTTAATTGGAAGGTGTGGTGCATGATGGGGTGTGGGGGGGGGGGGGGTTGTCTATAGAGGTCTAATTATTGGAGGCAACTATTGTTTCCTCCAAAGTATCCCACGAAATGTTTGGGGTCTCCTAGGTGTGCTGTAGGAGACTTGTTTTTATTTCTATTTATTTATTTGTTTATTTATCTATTATTATTTATATTTTTTTTACTTATCTATTTATTTATTTTTTTCGTCTGTAGGAATCAGTAACGTCAGATGTTCATTGGAGGCAACTGAATCTTCCAAACTATGCCAGTAATTGATTGTGTTTTCTCAGTATAGGCCTACGAATAGGTTTTTTTTTTTTTTTTTTTTTGTAGAGAAATGAGTGTGTCCAGAGTATGATTATTACCTCCCTTATATAGAGAGTTTGGAGGAAGAGGAACCAAGCAAATACAAAAACAAACTCGTGGACTGAGGAAATAAAAGAAAGGAGGAGGAGGAGGAGGAGAAAGAGGAGACAGGGGGAAAATAAATAAAAAATAAGAGGGCCTGGGAGAAAAGAAAGCATACCAAATGAGTAAAGAAATAAGATTGGAAGGAGGGCAAGAATGAAGGCAGAGCAAAGTACAATATGAGATGATTGGGAGGAGGAGAAAACAGACAGGAATAATAATAAACAATTAAGAAAACTATGAGAAGTGGGAGAAAGATAACATAAACAGATAAGGAAAGAATGAGTTAAACACACACAAACACATACACATACACACATATACACACACACATATACACACTACAAGAGCTGGAGAAAGAAAAAGAAGTGTTTGGATAGAAAATTAAGAAGAGGGAGAAGGGCAAGAAATGTATAATTACGAAGAACACGCAAGGTAGGGAAAAAAGGGAATAAAGTAGACGAGAAAGTATGAGAGGAAAGGAAGAAAATGGAAGAGAAGGAACACGAAGGAAATGAAAAGGGAGACATATGATTCTGTACTGAGTTACGGACCCTGTGATCGTGTATGAAAATTGGAGGCTTCTGATTCCTCCTGACTATGTCACGAAACAAGTTCCTTCTATATAGGTGTGTGCGTTTCGTGGCAATATTTGAAGGACTCCCCTACCTCCAATTTTTTTACTACATGACAGGGTTCCTTAATTAACTGTCGATTCAGGGAGTCATGAGTATGGTATGAGATCAATGAGTCGAAGCACTGAGAGAGTTCACCAGTGTATACGAACCATAGAAGCTCACAATGAAAACAAACGCATCACGTGACATCAGTCTTGCCTAAGTTCTCATTGAGTGTGTTTGTGTGTACTGTGTTGACGTATTAAAGGGGGTGTGGGAGTAGGGGACAGGCTTGAGGGGGTGCGGGAATAGGGGGACAGGCTTGGGGTTGGTAGAAAGCATGTCCCCTGTTCTTGCACCCCCCCAAAACCCCCCCAAGCCTGTCCCCATATTCCCACACACCCTTAAAGTGACGGATGTGTGTGTGTGTGTGTGTGTGATCCTTTGAAAATAGTTAAGTTAAGTTTTGTGGTGTGTTTTATTGTACTTTCGGATTCTTTAGCGTAATATGAAACCTTGCTTTGAGAAAATATATAAATGAAATCGTGTTAGAAAAGGTTAAATGGGAGTGGAAATGAGGTGAAAACTATAAGTGCTAGTTGTGTGTATACGTGTGTGTGGAATTTTTAGCAGCTCATGCACTTGAAAATAAACTTTATAAAAAAAAAAAATCAAAGGAGAAAAACAGGAAAAGTGTCACCTTGTTGGAAGTGTGTGTGTGTGTGTGTGTGTGTGTTGCAGTTAAACCTCAATTGCCAGAGATGATGTTGATGATACCGGCACAAACATGAAGGTCTGGAAAGCAAACAAACAAGCAAGCAAACAAACAACAGGTGCAAGCAAAGTAAGAAAAAAGAGAACATAGTATACGTTTCTTTCACCGTGGCGAAAATGCACTTCTTCCCTGCTTCTTTTTTTGTTTTAATTTTCTGCCTATCATTACTTATAATAGTAGCAAGAGTAGTAGTAGAATCAGTAGTAGTAGTAGAAGTGGAAGTAGTTGTTGTAGCAGTAGCAGAAGTGGAAGTAGTTGTTGTTGCAGTAGTAGTAGTAGTTGTTGTTGCAGTAGTAGTATTAGTTGTTGTTGCAGTAGTAGTAGTAGTTGTTGTTGTAGCAGTAGTAGTATTTTAAGTAGTAGTAGTTGTAGCAGCAGTGGTGTTAATGTTTATATTCCCTGTTAAGTCATAATTATGTTTTTATATATAGTACACTCACAATCCAAAATTTGTATCCTGGTCTTGTTGAAGTTTCGAATCATTTGACATACGAGTGAACCAATTTGAACGCTTATCCTCTTTCATATTTGCTGGAGCTCGCTTAATTAATCCTCGATCAGGCTATTGGAAGGAAGCCTGGATACATATTTTGGATTACGAGTATACAGTACATGACACACACACACACACACACACATACACATGATTCTCGTCCATCCCATAGTAAAGGTTCGTCATCAGTCCTTGTTTACTCCCAAATTACAGACATGTTTGTAATTAAGGACCCTGTGATGTAGTCAGAAAATTGAAGATAAATGAGTCCTTCAAACCTTGCCTTGAAACATCACCTATAATGAAGGATCTTGTTTCGTGGCATGGTTAGGTGGAATCAGAAGCCTCCATTATTTATACACGAACACAGGGTCCTTAATATATAGTACATTATTCATAGATGGAGCAGCATTCATTGATTGACCAGATTAAAGGAGATACAATAATTATCCTGGTGGGCCCGTATGTATAATTAAGATGTTTATCAAAGTATAGTTGACTCGTATGTTATAAGTTTGTAGGATATTTATCAAAGTATAATTCACTCGTATGTTATAAGTTTGTAAGCATTCATTTACGGCAAGGACTAGAACCTGAGTCACATTGATTTAAAACCATAACCTAGGGTCGATTCCACAGTGGTATTTAATTGTTAGCTTCTCAACCAACCAACCAACCAACCAACCACACTTTTAAGGCTTCGTTATTTTCCAAAAGCTGAGTACCCACATTCACAAAATCTATCAAATGGTTAGATGATAATGATCACTGCATAATTTATACTCACCAAATTAATCAGCTAATTCGGCAAAAAGTCATTAACACGACTAACATTCTTTCGTTTGCATGCTAACAAACCAATACCAACCACTGTGGAATTGACTCATACTTCAAGAGAAGGAAATTGGTTCACTGTTTCGAAATAGGGCTGAAGGTGTTTAGCGAAGTGAGTAATGTAAATATAGAACTAGTGCTAATTCTGAGAGGTTTGATAAATACCGACCCAGAGACAGAGAGGACAGGGAGGGAGGGCAATATTGCTCTACTTTTCATTCAATGTAAGTACATTTTTCTCCCCATTTTTCTTATTACTAAGTTGTGCCCCCCCCCCCCCTTCTCTCTCTATGCTCCAATCAATCTATCGGTATTTCACCATCTCGATCCCTATTCCTTAGTTTTCTCAACAACAATCATTTTATATATTTTATCCCATCCCCATTCCTTAGTTCTCTCTTCTCCAACAATCATCCTATATATATTTTCCCATCCCCATTCCTTAGTTTTCTCTCCCCTCCAATCATTCAATACAAGTTTTCCCTCCCCATTAATGTTATATTTTATTTCGCCATCCCCAGCAGTCGTCGTCATCATCGTAATCATTCCAGTGTTCCAACGGTCATTGTTTACATTCTGGTGGTCACGTGGTCACACCCGTTTTCTATTGATTTATTATCCCATTTATGTGCATTATGATGGTGAATATATTTGTGGTTTTGTACGATTTGTAAATTTGTAGTGAGTTGGAATAGAATAACTTTTGTTTGGAGATTAATTTAGTTTTGTTTTTTGTTTTTTGGGGAGTTAGTAGAATCATTTTTGTCTATAGATGTATTTAGTTTTTTTTTATTATTATGATAACGGTATTTTCTGTAGTTGTTTTTACTTATATTTATCTAACTTTGATTCTCGGTTACATAAACACTGAACTTCCGAAACATAACTACTGATGCAAGACTCTTTATTCACACACACAAAAAAAGTCCATACACGTTACCTCACACAAAGCACTATTACCCATAAATATAGGCTGAACACACACACACACACATGAACGAGTGAGGAGTGCCTACAGTATTATGTGCATATACCCTTAAATAAGAGAGAGAGAGAGAGAGAGAGAGAGAGAGAGAGAGAGAGAGAGAGAGAGAGAGAGAGAGAGAGAGAGAGAGAGAGAGAGAAGCCAATATTTTTATACTACTGTAGTTAAATGCTTTATTGTAATTATTGCAGATGAATATTTATGAATTTATGAGTAGATGAATATTTTATGAGTGGATGAATGAGTGATGTTAAGAGGATAATAATATAATATACTGTATAATTATATATTGCAAGAACATCCGTGGTATATACGATGGTGTGGTACTGGTACGACGGCTCCACATGCAGACAAACAGAGCCATCCTACCGGTACCACGCCATCGTATACACCATCGATGTTCTTGAATATGGTCAATGCACACTCTTAAGTCCACAATTCCCTATAGCCCACCTGAGTTGAAGCAGGGAGTTTCTGGACGACAGCCCACACAAACCATCACGAGGTCACACACATTTTCGAACCAATGGAGGCCTAGGGTGGGCTGTCATCTAGAAACCACCCCTTCCAGATCTCAGGCTTCAATTCAGGTGCATGGGCTAGGTATTGTGGATTGCGAGTGTACAGTCAGAAGCACTAATAAGTAAACAGGTGTGCTTCGAATACCTAGAGAGACAGTAAATAAATGCACAATTAATATCTCCATTGTAATTAGATTAACAAAACTAAAGGTGAATCTGTCTCTTGGAATAGTTTGGAGGAATCAATTGCTCCAGGAGTGTGGAGTACAAAATACGAGTCTGCCGGCACGTGTGTGTGTGTGTGTGTGTAAATCAGTGTTGAGGGTGTGGCTTGATGTGGGAAGGCTGGGAGTGAAAGTAATGTGAAGATATGTGTGTGTGTATGTGTGTGTGTGTTTCTAAAGCTCAAATATTTTCCTACTGAATCTGTTTTATGTCCACATTATAATCATTTAGTCAATTTCAGACCATGACTGTGTGTGTGTGTGTGTGTGTGTGTGTGTGTGTGTGCTTATCTTCATGCATGTGTGTGCTTATCTTCATGTGTGTGTGCGTGTGTGTGTAATTCTTATTATTAAATTTGATATACTTGTGACAATTTCATGGCTATTCCCTCTCAATGTTATTAGGATACTTAGACCAGTAGTTTTAAAACATTTGAGGGTCCTTACTGGAGCTCTATCAACCCTCCAAATAATCCAGGCCACAAAACGCTTCAGTGTTTCGAATAGGGAATCTGTTGCCTGGAGTAGTTTGGAGGGTTCATAGAGCTCCAGTAAATGTTTTAAAACTACGGGTGTTATTGATTCCAGTGTCAATAACTATAGCTGTACAAATTGAAAAAAATATACATACTATAGCTGTACAAATTGAGAAAAATATACATGTTATAGATGTACAATTTGAGAAAAATATACATGCATACATATTATCATACATATCATCACTTTCCTTCCCTCGTTTCTGGTATAGTTTCCTCTTTATCTTCTATTATTATAACCTACATTCATTTAGAGGCAAATCTGGAGCAACTGATTCCTCCAAATTATTCCAAGCAACTGAACACCTTTATTTTTGTTCATCTGGTCCTGTTTCCTTGCATATACTTTGGAGGAATCATGGCACTCCAAAGTAACAAAAGTGAATTACCTCCTAAAGGGACCCTGTGATGTAGTCAGAAAATTGGAGGTAAATGATTCCTTCAAATATTCCCACGAAACACACACACACACACCTATATGAAAGGAACTTGTTTCGTGACATGGTTAGGAGGAATCAGAAGCCCTCCAATTTTCACACAAGATCACAAGGTTTTAATTGCATGTTTATACACTTTTGGTATAATGGAGTGCCTTGATTCCTCCAAAGTATGCCAGGAAACGGGAGCAAATGAACACAAATAATGGTGACCTGTTGCCTGGAATAGTTTGGAGGAATCAGTCGTTTCAGATTAAAGTGTTCCACCCAGTGCTGATACTAATTATTAACTGGTCATGCTCCTTTTAAGTTGATAAGACATGTTCATCATAATTATGTAGTAGTTCCTTCACTATATTTGTCTGGAAGGTTATTTGCTTTCATTGCTTTGGATTTCCCTCGTTTCGTATTTATCAATGAACGTAGTTTTCTGATTATTTGCCTATTATTATGGTCATGGGAGCGAGGACATACCATCTTAACCTCTCTCTCTCTCTCTGTGTGTGTGTGTGTGTGTGTGTACAGTACAATGTAGACCTATAAAGATCTGTACATCAAATATAGACACCCTCATGTATACAGTAGCGCACGTACTATACAAGAACGCCACCACCATCACTTACAAACAACAACAACAACAAACAAACAAATCCATCATGTCTACTCAAACTCGAGAACACAGAAACAGGCAGACCTTCCTACGAAATACAGAATTAGGCCTGTAGTGTACGTACCTGTTGACTCCCACACGTAAACTGTATAAATTATACTGTGTAGATACGAACACTGACGACGGGTTGACACAGGGGATTAGGATAGGTTCAGACAGGAAATTATTTAAGGTTAAGTTAATTTGAGACTGGAGAATATACGTAAAGTTAGGTTAAGTTGCGTTAGGTTAGGTTGTTTTAGGTTAGGGTAGCTTGAAACAGGAGATTGGTCATGAGAGTATAGGTTACGTTACGGTGAAACAGGAGTTGGTTTGTTGTGAGATTAGGTTAGGTTACTTTAGGCTAAGTTGAGACAGGGAGGGTGTTATGTTACATTAGGTTGGTTTAGGTTAAGACAAGAAGTTTGTTGTGATATTAGATTAGGTTAGGTTACTTGAGGTTAGGTTAAGACGAGGGGTTACGTTATGTTAGGTTGGATTAGGTTGAGATAGAAACTGGTTAGGTTAGGTTGGATATGAGGTTAGGTTAGGTTAGGTTGAGACAGGAAATTGTGGTTGTGAGTTTCCCTGGGTTAGTTTGAGAGATAGTCAGTCAACTCGTGTCTGGAGGCTCTTTGTGTTATGGACACTAACATTAGAGGTCAGACGAACATACTTGGAGTACGGAACAATTCCCTCGGGTTCAGTTAGGTTAGTCACCCGTTAGTACACACACACATACACACACACTCTCTCTCTCTCTCTCTCTCTCTCTCTCTCTCTCTCTCTCTTTATGTGGTGTACAGTCAGGAAGGAAAATAAAGTCACAACCAGTAAGTGTATTCAGTGTTAATTAATAATGAGTGTTAAGTTAGTGGTTATAACATATATATTATACTCTACTTGCCTTTTAGTAAACAAACTATATACACATTAATTTCCCCACTCAGCTACTGTCATTGAGGTTATAGTTATGGAAGTTATTGAAGGACATGCACTAGGAGAGAGGGATCCTATAAATAAATAAATATATATCCATGACTTGACATTCACACCACGTAGACTGACCAGCTCATTACACACACACACACACACACACACACACACACACACACACACACCACGTAGACTGACCAGCTCATTACACACACACACACACAGCGTACCTAGTATAACCTTAGAATGCTTCTTTGCAAACCAATTTCTTGTACATATATACGATAAAATATTCATGAAAGGATAAAAATAATGTATGTGTTAATGACGAAAAAAAAAATGTTATTAGTACCATTGGAGGCGAGGGAAAAGTACAGTGTTGGCAAATCTGGAGCAACTGATTCCTCCAAACTATTCCAAGCAACAGGACACCATTATTTTTTTTTCATCTGGTCTTGTTTCCTGGCATATTTTGGAGGAATCAAGGCACTCCAATGTAACAAAAGCGCATTACCACCTTAATTAAGAGACCCTGTGATCGTGGCTTCTGATTCCTCCTGACTGTGCCATGAAACAAGCTCCTTTAATTAGTGTGTGTGTGTGTGTGTGTGTGTGTGTGTGTTTCGTGGCTTTATTTGAAGGGCTCTCGAACCTCCAATTTTTTTAGGACATACACGGGGGTCCTCAACCAAAGGTGTATACTTATTAGTGGTGGTGACTGTACAGTATGTGTGTGTGTGTGTGTGTGGATGGTAGACAAGTGGAGGTAATCAGGTGACAAGATAGATATAGGTGATATACATGTTTATAATAATTATCTGTTATCTTATCACTTTACTTTATGAATCAGAGCCATCGGGGAAACCAAACAACCAACTAACTAACCAACCAACTAACTAACTAAACCAACCAACCAAACAACCAACCAAACAAACAACCAAACAAACACCCAACCAACCGACCAACCAACCGACCAACCAACCAACCAACCAAACAACCAACCAACCAACCAACCAAGAAACTATATACGCACTCGATCCCACACACGCCTAATAATGTAACGACCCCAAACACGCACTCCAAGGTAACACACACACACACACATACACATACACATACACACACACACACACACACACATATATATTCACACACTGAAGTTATGATACGTAAATAAGGGAGTGAAGGGATGTAAACAAGTATGGTATCTGTATGTAAAGAGGGATTTGATTACTGTACACACACACACACACACACACACACACACGTTTACAGTTGTATTTATAAGGATAGCCTACTATTATTTTCGTGGATTATTCATAATGGTTGACACCTTTTTATTCTCGATGGTAAATTCGTCTGCACTAACAAATTTCTTCAGACTAATATATTCGACGAAACATAATTATATCCTTCTTATAGTAACATTGAGATTCTTTTTTCTGGCATTTTGTGTAGGAATCTTATTAGCCCTCTCATACATAGAAGAATCCCACCCATACACCCACCCACCCATAAAAGAATCCCACCCATACACCCACCCATGACCCACCCATAAAAGATTCACACCCACCCATTTAAGAATCCCTCCCATACACCCTCCCCCCTAACGGGAACCGCCTTGTCATGGTAGGGGGGGCTTGCGTGTCTCTGAGACCTGGCGAGCTAGACTAGAAGGGGCTCCGGCCCCTACTCTGCCCCGATTTCGGGGAGAGAGGGTTTCCCATACTAGGAAGGTCGCTAGTGAGAGACCCGACTAAATGGTTCCCATCTTTCAGTTCAACATTTGCTGTCACACCTCTCTATCACCTTTTTCTGGCTCTATAGGACCTCCATGTTGCGGCGGCTAATATCCATCCATCCATCAATCCCATGCACCCATAAAATATCCCACCCACCCATGAGCCACCCATCTATAAAAGATTCCCTCCCATATATCACAAAACTCGTTCAGTCCGTCTTTCACGCACCATCACACACTCAAAAGAACGTGACCTTGCCTTCACCACACACACACACACACACACACACACGGTTACATAGCTGGACACACCACACAGCCACGTCCATAACCACACACACACACACACACACCTAATCTAACCTAAACAAACACCTATACGTAATAATAACCTTACTCACACACACACACACACACACACACACACACTCATAATATAAGTAATGATAACACTATACACACACACACATACACACACACACACACACACACACACACACACACACACACTCATAATATAAGTAATGATAACACTATACACACACACACATACACACACACACACACACACACACACACACACACACATACATACACACACACACACACACATACACACACACACACACACACATACATACACACACACACTCAAAATACAAGAATAAGAATAACTGACGAGCCATCACTATTGGACTTAATATTTACCAGAAACGAAAATTGATTTCAAAATATAGAATTTATTTAGTCTCAGTCTGTATTCACACGAGAAGAAAAATCATACACAAACACTTATGAACTCATATAATAATAACAAAATATAATTAATAATAACCAATAATAACCAACAATCACCAAATAATAACTAATAATAACTAAATAACTAATAACTAAATAACCAATAATAACAAATAATAACTTAATAATAACACAATAATAACCGACTATTCCCCTTGACAACCATATAATAATAATCACGTGTTATTATCACGTGACAACACCTGAGTAATTAACACCTGGACCATCACTTATCACCTGTCAATGTAGGTGTGTTTACATTGTGGCTGATAGGCAGTGATACCATGTGTGTGTGTGTCTGTGTGTGTTTGTAAGGATGAGATTATATTGTGTGTGTATATGTGTGTAAGGTTGATATTACGTGTATGTGTGTGTTTGTGTGTACTGTAAGGATGAGCTTATAATGTGTGTGTATGTGTGTAAGATTGATATTACGTGTGTGTGTGTGTGTGTGTGTGTAAGGATGATATTCTGTATGTGTATGTGTATGTGTGTATGATATAGATAACAGATAAATAATTGAGTTTGGCTACATGACGTGGCTCTACTTTATAATATATATATATATAGCCTGGAGCTGATCATTACACTTCACAGTTGGTAGGTAGTTTGGTGAGTTGTGGATTGGTTGGTTGTTAGGTAGTTAGTTAGTTCGTTTGTTAGTTGGTTAGTTAGTTAGTTAGGTAGTTAGTTAGCTAGTAAGTTGGTTGGTTAGTTAGTTTGTGGGTTGGTTGGTTAGTAAGTTAGTTGGTTGGTTAATTTGTTTGTTATGAGATGGATATATATATTTCCTTTACTTAAAATGCTACATGTGAAATAAGTTATACCTCTCACAATACAAAACAGTGCCAAAAGATTGTAATAACAGACGTAGGAGGCGAATGAAAGTAGTAGTAGTAGTAGTAGTAGTTTTTTTTTTTGTAGTATAGTAGTAGTAGTAGTAGTAGTAGTTTTTGTTGTTGTAGTAGTAGTTGTTGTTATTGTTGTTGTTATTGTTGTTGTGTTTCCATAATATCTGATTCCTCCTTTTCCCTCCCACAGAATTGGTGCCAAAAGATTTTAATTACAGACATAGGAGACCAAAAACAGAACCCAGAAAGGAACGTGTTGTTAATAGTAAGGGTAGTATTAGTAGTAGTGTTGTGGGTGTTTATTTAAAAGATGTCTGACCCCGGAGTTCAAGCCAGCCTTCACAAGAACCTCAAGACAACATTACCCAGAATAAACAACTACATCAACTCGACACGTTTCAGGGAGGTCAACTTAGTGGATAGACTCTACCCGGATTCAGCGTCTGTTGGTCAGTTATCCTCATTTCTTTTAGATTGTTTTTGTTTATGAATGCATTTATTTGGGTGTATATTAATTTTCTCCTTAATGTTTGAAGGACTTACTAATCTCCAATATTCTCAACATATATTATCAACAAAGCCCCATCATTTAATATAGTTAAATTTTTTATGAAGTGTTATGTTTAATTAATGCATAAGTAAGAACGTTAGCAAATAATAATAATAATAATAATAATAATAATAATAATAATAATAATAATAATAATACAGGTAATAATAATAATAACACCAATAACAATAATAATGGATTTGTACTTGACCTAACTTTAATTTCTCCATCAGTTTTGAAGTACACTTAATACCATAATAATTCTTCTTAACCACAGACAGACAGACAGACAGGTGTGTGTGTGTGTGTGTGAGTGTCTTCCTCTCAGTAATTGAAGTAAAGAAAATGACACGGATAATGACGGTAATATTTGTTTTCCCGCCATCACAGCAGCTGATAATGACAGTACCAGCTTTCATACACTTTTCAACGGGATCACCATTACTTGTTTTGTATTTATTTATGTAAGCGGGAGATAAATATTGTGTTGGTAAATCTGGAGCAACTCAATCCTTCAAACTATTCCAGGCAACGGAACACTATTATTTTTGTTCATTTAGTTCTGTTTCCTGACATACATCAGAGGAATCAAGTCACTCTAATCATGTAACAAAAGTGAATTACTCCCTTAAGTATAATATATAAAAGTTATAGTCGGTAATAAAAGATACACACATACGAGAAGTCGAATTTATTATAAAGGTTAATCATAATATATACAAGTCTGGGACAAGTATACAAACCATCATTCTATTTCAGACTACAGTACACTCGTGATACATAATTTCTGACCAGAGTGTGAGGAGCAGAAAGTATTGAATCGCCTAGTATTGTTAATTTCCCCACCCAATACACCTATAGTGGCTGAGTTCGAATGTAGGGTAGGTCAAGGTCAAGAGCTATATGCGTGTGTGTGAGCCGTTCGTCTCTGGTCAGAAATTACGTATCACGAGTGTACATTAATTTTGTTTCTGTGCACGTAAATTCTGTTCTATTTTGAACACTACAAGACACACATTTCACTACACTATATAACTTTACCTTGACATTATTATCATTGGTGTATATATTAGTACATAATGTATTGACATCTTAATTCTTTGTGTACATGTTATTACATTACACCTTTATATTATTTTCCTTGGTGTACAAATTATTACATTACACACATGGACATCTTTTTGGTGTACAAATTATTACATTACACATATGGACATCTTTTTGGTGTACAAATTATTACATTACACCTTTATATATCTTTTTCCTTGGTGTACAAATTATTTCACCTTGACCACTTGTTTCTGTTTCTAGAGTTGTCCCACTGGGCTTTACCCGGTGGTTCTGGTGCCTGGGAACAATGGACCTTCAACACCATCGTCACACAGACCTTCACCCCCGTCAGTGTTGGGTCATCGTACGGACCCACGTGGACTACACACTGGTTCCGTCTCGTCTTCTCCATACCTGACGAGTGGGTCGGTAGTGAGGTCAGGCTCAGGTGGGCTTCAAACTCAGAGGCAGCGGTCTGGAGTGAGAGTGGTCAGCTATTACAGGTCAGCATAAAAACAACAAAAATAATAATATATATAAAATAAATAAATAAATAATGATGTATAAAAAGATAAATAAATAAATAATGATGTATAAAAAGATAAATAAATAAATAATGATGTATAAAAAGATAAATAAATAAATAATTATATATAAAAAGGTAAATAAATAAATAATTGTATAAAAAAAGATAAATAAAAATAATAATAATGATAAAAAGAATAAAACTGTGATACACAAATTCATTCTCAGTTTAATAAGGATCCCCGTGATGTATAGTCGGAAAATTGGAGGTAAACGAGTCCTTCAAATATAACCACGAAACACCACCTATAGGGATGGAGCTTGTTTCGTGGCATAGTCAGGAGGAATCAGAAGTCTCCAATTTTTATACACGTTCAATGGGTCTTTTAACACGAGTATATCAAAAGTCTTGTCATTTTAACACAGTGTAATAAAAGCATATCTAATGAACACTTGTCATTTTAACACAGACCAAAGTATAATTATGAGCAAAGTCAGTCTCAATCAAAGGCACCCAATAATTATTAGTATTCATAAAATATCTCGCGAGTGTAATGTCAAGCAGTTTTCTGATCTAGAGGTAATTGTGTTATGGTGATTGTCGTCTCTCCTATCCAGGGTTTGTCAACGGGTACCTCTTACATGTACAGACCAGATTATACCCTCACCACCAACCATCAACTAGGACAGACTGGACCCTACACACTCTATGTTGAGATGGCTGCTAATAGATTGTTTGGAGCCAGTGGTGACGGGGATAACATTAGTAAGTGTGTATACATGGGCAGTCTTGACATTTTGATATTTAAACACATGCCAAATAGATCATGCACATATTATTATTATTATATTATGGTAGTCAAATAATGAATCAAGGAATATGCGATAACAAGAAAATATATGACACAAGTATACTTATTCATATTATTACCAAGCATTTATTTATTTACTCGTATTATTACCAAGCATCTATTTATTTACTCGTACTCTGTCTATCAATCAAGCACCATACATACGTCTCCTTAATTCCTCCCCTGATATTTATTCGTATTATTACCAAGCATCTATTTATTTATTCGTATTATTTCAAAACATCTATCTATTTACTCGTATTATTACAAAGCATCTATTTATTTACTCTTACTCAGTCTATCAACCAAGTACCATACATACGTTTCCTTACTTCGTCCCTTAGGTCCTCCATCCCCTGACCTGTACTTTACCCTGAGTCGTGCCGAGATAGCCAGGGTGGACCAGCAAGTGTACAAGTTGACGAGGGACTTGGAGGTTTTGTACCAGTTGGCTGACAAGTTGGTGGATCTTGGGGACCAGAGGGGTTACCAGGCTCTCTACACGGCCAATCAGATGGTCAACAGTATCATCGCTGGACAGGACAGGTGAGATGAAGCGAAATAAACTCATGTGGTCGTCAGGTTAATCTCTTTTCTGCAACAGAGAATAATAATGCTTCAGTATTTGCAAGTTTTGTTTTATACATTCATTTTGTTTTGAGAGAAGTGAGATTATGTATTTTATAACTACTATACTGCATATGACGTATTCCATGTATAATTTTGTTTTGGGAGGAAAAGTGGTGTAACGTAGCAACTCGTCCTCATGTCTTATTCCATGTATAATTCTAGTGTAGCGAGTAGCCTGGCTGACGAGTACTTCAGTAAGGGTAATGGGTCTCGTGCACACACCTTGGCTGTCATGGGCAATTGTCACATCGACTCAGCTTGGTTGTGGCCCTACACCGAGACCAAGAGGAAGGTGGCACGTAGCTTCTCCTCACAGCTGGCACTCATGGACAGATACCCAGAACACATCTTTGTCGCATCACAGGTACAATACACACAGACAGACAGATAGATAGATAGATAGATAGATAGATAGACAGTCACTGGAGGTAATACTAGACTCAACATTTTGAAACTATCTCAAATCAATTTATATAATACGAACAAATATGATGACCAAACTTGTTCTTAGATTCATTCCAGAGATGAGAAAATTAATGTCATGAGTAGAATGAATGAAGACGGTATTGCCCACAAGTGTATAAACTTATTATTGGTGCGAAAAGTTATTCTGCATAGTGTGTCTTGTTGTTATCATTGTTATCGTCATCAGCATCATCACAATCATCTTTCATAATCATCGTAATTCTAAAATATTATATGCACGAGAAAGTCTGCTGCAAATTATCCTTCAATTTGGTGCTGGTGTTTGATGAGTTCCTTCTGCATGGACTCCTTCAGGCACAACAATGGCAGTGGTGTAAACAGTACTTCCCTGAGCTGTGGACACGTGTGAAGGAGAGAGTAACTGAGGGACGCTTCATACCTGTTGGAGGAACTTGGGTTGAGATGGACGGCAACATACCCAGCGGGGAGTCCTTCATCAGACAGTTCCTTCTCGGCCAAAAGTTCTATCAGAAGGAACTTGGCATCACGTGTAAAGAGTTCTGGCTTCCCGACACCTTTGGCTACTCGGCACAGATCCCTGCTCTCATGAATGTAAGTTTTCTGTTCACGTTATATTACATGATTTTAGTAGGAGGGAATTGGAGGGTAACAGATTACTCCAAACTAAACCAGAAAACAGAGCTATATATATATATAATGTATACGAATATGGGACTTGTTTTCTTGTATTAATTGTTCAAAGAGCGACCCCAGTAATCACATTTTCAGATTAGTTTTGTATAGATCGTCTTGTCGTTTCTCCCATTTGAATGTAATTTAGGTACACTTCCAATCCAGAATTTGTATCCAGGTTTTATTGAAGTTTCGAATCATTTGACATACTAGTGAACCAATTACAACGCTTAATTATCCTGTTTCATATTTGCTTGAGCTCTCTTAATACTCGATCAGGCTATTTGGAGCAAACCTGCATGGATACATATTTTTGGATTGCGAGTGTACACAGATATACACTCATGTTACGTATAATATTTGACTAGAGTTTAACAGCAGGCACCACATATCCTGCATTCGAACTCTATACGTCTACTGGGTGGGGAAATGAGAAATACCAGGCGATTCGAAGCTTTCTGCTCCTCACACTCTGGTCAGAAATTATGTATCACGAGTGTAGATGAAACCCAAGCTTTATCCTTGACCGTATATACACGACTTGCGGTATTAACGAGGAAATAAAAAGTGAGTGAAGGGAAGGAAGGAAGGAAGGAAGGAAGATGTTGTTGTGTTGTAGAGATCCTTCCCCGTCAGGTCATTTTACCACCCCGCTGCCTCGGTCACCATCACTACTGACGAGACGATCACATTTCACCACAACATTGACGGAAGGAAGAGTTATAAACACAACAGTGAACACCACATACATATTATACAGTATACACTATACAGGGTCACTGTAGCAGGTTTAGTTTTATTTTTTATTTTTTTTTAGCCTGGCTTTATTATCCTACCACTTATACTTTATATCAATCTTGCTTAACACTTTATATAAAAAACGATCATGCTCTTAAATTTAGTCTGGGTTCTTTTAGAAGGAGGTTGTGATAAAGTTGATTGATTTTTTGATATTAGGCGCTGCAACACGGTCATATAGCGCCGGAAGAAGGTAATAGAGGGGTGAGACAGCAAGCAGGAAGGAAATAAAAAGAAAAGTGGGAGAAATGAAAGGGAGTGACTGGGGCCGAAAACGAAAAGGCGCCAAAACCCTTAAAATATTGGCCACATGACTATAGGCAGTAACCCCCTATACGGTAGGTTGGTACGAGCATGTTAAGGTCATAGGTAATACCAAGACCAATAATACTACAGTAGTCTTATTGGTCTTGGGTATATAGTACAGTCGTGGCATATTAATCCTTCACACAGACTTTCCCTTACTACACCCTGATCAAGGACTATTATGTGTCGCGACTGTATCAAGGATGATCATTATAATCCTTGGGTAGTAAAGTACAGCGTTGGTGGTATATAGGATAATCAAATCTACAACAACTATATTCATCACAAATATTCCAAACAACGGGACACCATTAATTTAGGTAATCTAGTTCTGTTTCCTGGCATAAGCTACTTTGGAGAAATCGAGGCGGAAAAAAATTATATATATATAAATCACCCCCTTAAGGGCCGGTGTTCTTGTGATGTGTGTGTGTGTGTGTGTTTTTTCCCTCCGTCTGTCACACGTCTTCCAACAGTCTGCTCGAGGGCTTGTTGTTGAGTGACCTCCATAGACTACTTTTCCTTCTCCATTTATTTTCCTTCTTTTTTTTTTTTTTTACTTGGCGAAAATGTAGAGCTTCATTAGGACATCATTATTTTTGTTAATCTGGTCCTGTTTCCTGGCATATAATTTGGAGGAATCAAGGCGTTCTAATGTACCAAAAATGTATCCTCTCCTTTAAAAAGGTTTGTCGGCCCAACAGATATTGGCAGCTTCTGTGTGTGTGTGTGTGTGTGATCAGAGGTGAGACGTGGCTGACATTTGAGAGTGATGTTGGATAAAGAATATATAGGACTACTGACGACGTTTCAAAGAGAGAGAGAGAGAGAGAGAGAGAGAGAAAGAGAGAGACTGGTTCAAGGTCAGGGTTAGTAGTCATTGTTTCTCTCTCTCTCTCTCTCTCTCTCTCTCTCTCTCTCTCTCTCTCTCTCTCTCTCTCTCTCTTATAATGTCACCTCGACGGCTACAACCTTCATCCAAACAAACACCTTTTAATTAATAAAACATCTCAATGTATAGATGAACGCACACTTCCAAACAAGAGAAAGCCAACCTGCTGAATAATACACGTAGAGAATAAATGCCATTGATATGATTCGTACAACCAACCATGCAGCATTTTTCCACTAATTTTAAACCTGGCGAAAATGTAGGTTGTATCTTCTTCCTCATTTAATTTCTCGACTGTTTGGTCAATGTAATGCAGTACAAGACAAATTATACGAAAAGTTTATACACCAAGGTACTGAACTGGAACTATGAAATGCTGGAATGAACTTATTATTATAATTAGAAGAGAATGAACTTGTAAGGGTATCGGCACATTTTCGTGAAGTTGATTTAATTAATAAAAAAGAACAACTATACATTACATTCATACTGCCATCAAGTGAAATGGAATGAATTAAAGTCTTTGAGTTACGTGTCCTCAGCTATAGTGTATAATTATTACTTATTTTACTAACCAATATATTGATGAGTGTGGATGGAGAAGTAGGCTACAGTAATAACAGTATTGATGACATTTCTTATTGTTATTGCAGGCCAACAAATAACCACGTGGTTAAAATATGTATATAAGCTCTTGGAAATCACTCTGTCTCTTTGTTGTTGGGTATATGACATAAGTGTGTAATAAGTGTAACCTTAATTAAGGGACCCTGTAATTTAGGAAGAAATTAGAGGTTAGGTTATAGTGTGTCCTTGAAACATTACCACGAAACACACACACCTATATTGAAAGAACTTATAATTGTTTCGTGGCACAGTCAGGAGTAGAGACCCTATAGTCTTTCTATAGAGTCTCTAGTTAGGAGGAATCCGAAGCCACCAATTAAGGGGCAAGTACAGTGTTGATAAATCTGGAGCAACTGATTCCTCCAAACTATTCCAAGCAACAGCAGAACTCCATTACATTTGTTCATCTCCTGCTGGCATATAGGCTACTTTGGACGAATCAAGGCGGAGGCTCCAATGTTACAAAGAATTAATTACCTCTCACAGTACACGATCACAAGGGCATTAGTTAATTATAATAATCATGTGTGCACTACTCCTCAGCATATGGGATTAAAGAGGTTCCTGACACAAAAGATGAGCTGGAGTTTGGTTAATAAGTTTCCACACCATAACTTTACCTGGGAGGGACTAGATGGTAGCACTGTCCTTGCACATTTCCCACCCGGCGACTCTTATGTCATGAGTGTCACGTGAGTACACAATACCACCACAAGTATATTATTATTTATTAATTATGTATATTTATCATTGATTAATTTAAAAATCCAGGTGAAACTGTTCATCAGAAATACTTACATTTTTGTTTATGTATTTACTCTGGACTATATAGCTGTAATAATCCAACATCAAATCAGAGTAAAAAAAAAAACACAAAAACAAACAATAATACATAAATTGATATGACGGTATGTATATAATAAACAACAAAATAAAAATTCTAATAATTATTCTAATGTTATAATGAATGCCTTTAGAGTGGAAGAGGCAGTAAGGACAGAAAGGAACCTACAAGATAAAGGTCGAGCTTCTACTTCAGCCTTTCTGTTTGGTTATGGTGATGGTGGCGGTGGTCCTACTCAAGATATGTTGGAAAGAACACGTAGATTGGCTGATACTGATGGTTGTCCTAAGTAAGTAATCATTAGTAACGTTATAGGGTGTTTCTCTTTTTATAGTGAGAAGTATATACATTTTTTAGGTTGTTTCTGTCTGTCTGTATGTCTAAATTGCTTCCACGTAGGTTAGATTGGTTGATACTGATAGTTGTCCAAAGTAAGTAATAATTAGTAACGTTATAGGGTGTTTCTCTTTTTATAGTGAGAAGTATATACATTTTTTAGGTTGTTTCTGTCTGTCTAAATTGATTCCACGTAGATTGGTTGATATTGATGGTTGTCCAAAGTAAGTAAGTAATAAGGTGTTTCGGTCTGTCTCTTGTCTGTCTAAATTGCTTCCACGTAAGTTAGACTGGTTAATACAGATTATTGTCCAATGTAATTAAGTAGTAAAGTAATTAAGTTGTTTCTGTCTGTCTGTCTAGTGGTCTAAATTGTTTCCTTGTAAGTACTGTACAGTAATAGGTTATAGAGGGACACATTTGGGTTTGAGTCTGTCTAAAGTGCTTTGGTACTCCTAATTGTTTTAGTGCATTGGTATTCATTTTAAGTTTTTGTTTGACCTTACAGAGCAACATAATGACCCCAGACCAACTATTAATTTTTTTGTTTGACCTTACAGAGCAACACTTATGACCCCAGACCAACTGTTTACGCAGCTGGAATCTGATGAACATAACTTCTGCCGTTGGGTTGGTGAGTTGTACCTTGAACTACACAATGGTACCTACACCACCCATGCTGATATGAAGAGGCTTTGCAGGAGGGCAGAACTTGAACTGAGGGATGCAGAACTCCTCCTCTCTCAGGCCATAGTGGTCCTGGGAGTAACGGGGGTGGCACAACTTCTCCAGGAGTAAGTTTCTTCTTATACTATATTGTTCAGAAGTGAAAATTAATGTGTGTATACTAGGATCATGTACCGTAGTTTTTTATCTGAGGTTTCAATGTGCAGGGGTTCCAATGCAAACTGAAAACATAGACAGAACCATTTGATCAACTTTTGGTGTCTCACAAATGTTTAGGTGATCTGTGATGTGAGATAATTCATGCATAATGCACACTGATACTTTTTCGATCTATGTAAAGTACAGTTACTAAATATTGATGACGCAGGAGCCAAGTAGCACTAGAGGAGGCATGGCAGAATGTGTTACTGAACCAATTCCATGACGTCCTGCCCGGATCCTGTATTGGCATGGTGTACCCTGAGGCTCAAACCATGTACCAACAGGCCATCCAAGCTGCCAACACTGTGAGGGATAATGCCGCTGCTGCCATCTTTGGTATGTTATTTTATTTTGTGGGTTTTAGCTCTCCAGTTCCTTCCTATCTTCTTTGTTTTCTGTGCACTAAATTATGTGTACAGTGTTATATTATAATATTATAATAACGGTATTAGAAAAGGAGTTTGTACTGTGTTCATATCATAATCATGCAAGATCAATTTATGTGTTTTGTTGACTTGTATCAGTTTGCCTCCCACCAGAATAGGATTTACAGGGTGCTGTTTTCTGTACTGAATAACTGTGATTTTATTTTTCTGAGTACTGTATAGTGTTTAGTGTATGACCTACCATACTTGAAAGCTATTTCTTGTGAGTTAATTAATATAAGTAACACTTCTCTCCCATACGAAAAGTGTGTTGTTTTGTAGCAAGAAAATATATACTGGTATGTCATCAGGCCATGTTTAATGGATAGTATTTGTTCATTAGGCAGCAGTGGTGAGGTAACTGACATATTGGTGAACACACTACCATGGCCGAGGGTTGAGGTGGTGACAGTAGGAGGGAACCCCACCCTGGTCTCTGTACCTTCCATGGGCACTGCTCTACCTGATTCTCAAACTCCGTCCTCTCAGGTTACGCTCAGTGTGTATTAACATCCAGTTTGTTATAATTTTTGAAATGACATATAAGTTTTATATTTAGGGATTATTGATGCTGTAGTTTTCTGGCTTTTAAGTCTGACTACCACCCAGCACTTCAAACATCTATCTGATCATGAACAATTACTTAACATTGATACTAGGTCAAGAAACTCGAGCACACACAAACTTCCATATTATTGTACAGTCTTTCACATCTATAGCCCAACCATTTTTCCCCTGTAGCTGAAGTTGATGGCACATTTGTCATTGAAAATGGACTGATCCGTGCTGAAATTGACTCTTATGGGCGGGTAACAAGCCTGAGGGTAATTGGCGATGATGCTGACCACGACGTCTTCCAACGTCCTCCGGGGACAACAAGTGGAGAGCAGCTATTTGGGAACCAGATTGTTATGTATGATGACGAGCCATTGTATTATGATGCCTGGGATGTGATGGATTATCACCTTGAGACTCCAGTAGTACTCAATGATGCAGATGTGAGTACAGTACTGTACTGTACTTTATACTTGTAGTAAGATTTCATTTTCCACCTAAATAAACAGGTGCTCTTTGTATGATTATTTTTATTGAAGTTAAGGATTATCACTGGTGCTTTGGGTTTTTCTACAGTCAGGATACAGTGTCAGTAGCCCTGTTGTGGTGGAGAATACCCCATTGCTGTGTTCAGTCCGCTGGGGGGTGACGTTCGGCTCCTCCACCTTCACTCAGGACATCCAGCTGACTGCAGACTGCCCTCACCTGACCTTCCTCACTTCAGTCTCATGGGGGGAAAACCGCAAGATCATAAAGGCTCTCCACTCCACCTCTCTCTACACAAACATTGCCTCCTTCGACATCCAGTTTGGACACCTTGAGCGCCCCACCCACATGAACACATCCTGGGACTCTGCCAGATATGAAGTTTGTGGTCATAAGTGAGTTGATTGAAGTATTTATAGAGATGCTGGCATACTGGAGGCAATACTGATTCAACCAAATTATGCTACAAAACAGACCAACCACCCAATTGGTGTAATATTATATGTATTGATAATGACTGTGGACATTAACCATCAGCTGGAGAAAAGCCAACTCTTAGTGCTTGTCATTCCCAGATGGGCTGATCTCTCTGAACCTGATTGGGGTGTAGCAGTTCTGAATGACTGTAAGTATGGATGGATGGCTCGTGGTCACACCTTGGCACTCTCCCTCCTCCGCTCACCCAAGGCACCTGATGACACTGCAGACATGGGCAACCACACATTCAAGTATGCACTTCTCCCGCATCAAGGTATGTAAATTTCAAAAGGGTTTTGCCTATTTTTACATCAAGATGGTTCATATTTGCCTTTCTCTATAATCAAGAAGCACATGCATCATTAACAGTTAAATTATTTGAAATTAATGCTTTTAAATCCTTGTATTGAAGTCAAATTGAAATATGGTGCATGGATTAAAAGATTGCATTAACTTTTAATAATGCCTATGTATAGTGTTAATAATGTTGTGTGATAATGATGTGTTGTGTTCTATAGGTACCCTTCAAGAGGCTGGGGTTGTACAGAGAGCATACGAGTTCAATGCACCCATCCTCACCATCCAGGCCCCACCTGATAGGTGTGTGGTTGTGTGTACAGTCTCAGGGATAATCTTTCCTTATATCATTTGTTTCTCCTTGTAACTAACTTTGCTACTAAACTTCTTTCTCCACAATGAAATATAGCCCTGATATAAAAATAATATAAACATATTTATTAATATGTCTGCTAACTTGGCCTAAAAGTGAGGATAGTATTCACTCCCTAATTCCTTCTTGCTCTTCCTGACTGATTGTGTTACCAACAGGGGTTTGGAGAGTTGGGTCAGAGTGTTGGGTCAAGGTGTGTTGCTACATACAGTCAAGCCAGCTGAGGATGGGTCAGGAGCGGTCATATTGCGGATGTATGAGTGCAATGGTACCAGGTCAAAGGTCACGTAAGTATTCATATGTGCTGCATGTAGATACTTAGGCATTTAATTCTTTATATATTCAGTAACAAGAAAATTAGTAAATGCAATACAGGTAGATATGTTGGCAAAAATTTTAAAGTGAATTGGGGGCCAGTAATTCTTCCAGACTTTGATAAAAAATGGTCCTCCTTTGTTTTATGATCATGTACTGTTTGGAGGAGTTGGTAGAAAACTTTTCACTAACAAGATCTTAGTCCCCTTAATTATATGGAGCAGTACCTGTTTATGGATTTCTTTCTGCCATACAACTACATACTCCCTTCCCCTCCCCAGGTTAGCACTGGAGTGGCCAGTGACATCAGTGAAGGAGTGTAATGGGTTGGAGGAGGCCGGGGTGGATGTGCCTTTTGTCCAGGATGCCGGCACCACTTCCATTAACCTGGCCTTCACACCCTTCTCCATCAAAGCTCTCAGACTGACACTACAGTAACACCAGACTACTTTCCTGAGTTACACTACCTGGGAGACTTTTAGTGAAGCTTGTTTACTCTGTTAATCAATTGTAAGGTACAGTAAACATGAGAAAGTTGATTATTTTAGCACTTAAATTAGTAGCAGCAGTATTGTAGTTGTAGTACAGTAGTAGGTTAGTAGTTCTAACCATTCATTGTACAACTTATGGGGGCTATAAACTAAACTTTGTATACATGTATTTATTGTTAACTATTGGAAAGCTCTGTTTGATCCTATAAGGTGAATCCTGCTCATATGTGTGTGGACAGATATGTGAAAATTAGTTTTGTATATGGCCTTTAAGCTGATGCCACCTGCATGAAAGGCACACTAATTCTTATAACCTTCACACATGTTGTATCTGTAACTCTGGAACCAGTTGACAAAAATTTGCTTTGTTCATCAAGTTGGAGCATTATAATGATTCCTTGCTGTAACCAAAATTGTACTACAGTGTGCTGTTTTTGTTGTCTCAGGGTTACAAGCATACAAACTTTATTTTGTATAACCCATCTCATTCTACTAGTCTTTCAAAAACCATGTAGAAAATATGATAGATGTTCATATTTTGTATTGGGTATTGTTTCAGTTATTATAAAGCATGATCTATCTAATTAGTAACCATATAATATTTAAGGAGAACTATTGTATCTAAAGAAATAGAATAGGAATCTTTCAACTATTCTGTTAATGTCTTATTACTAAATCCATTAACCACTAATTCCAAATACTGTAGTCTATTTACATAGAATTTTTAAGCTTGACTAATATCTTTGAAATATGTTATGTACTTTACAATTACTGCATTGTACTGTTGCAGCCAGGAGTTCTTCGCCACCCTCTTTTTGCCAACCCTGTGGCACTGTCGCATTAACGGATATACAGTACCAGTTGCCTAGTAGATCATTACTTTAGTTGATAATACTCCAAGTAGTGCCACATCTGGTCTATAAACATTATACAATAGCTTCAGTAAAACTCCAAATTAAAACCAATTTAAAGCTCATTATAGGCTATTCAGAAAAAATGACTCAGGGGTCCAGAATGACGGATCTTCCCCGAGCACAGCTGCATTGATTAAACTAAAGTCTAGCATCACAATGCCTCTACTTTAAATTTTCTTTCACAGCAGGAGTCCTTTGATTTGGTTGCGTTCATGTTGCTATATGACCATGCAGTACTTGGTTGTTCCGATAGTTTGTCTGCAGTTATTTTCCATACAGTATTTATATCCGTTGTAATAAGTGTTTAATATTTATGCACCACTGAAAGATATTGGTTTCTGTTGAAATGCTTTATCATTTCCTTGCACAGATAGTGCATTCTGTGGGATAGGAAATGTTTCTACTGACTGGACTGTGTTTTCCGGGACTTATGATGTAATGTTTCATTGATTCATGACTGATGAAATTAGGTAGTACACTGTATGTGGTTTTGTTAGTCATGGAGTGTACAGTATGTCCTGTGGTATTTATCAATGGATACTCTTTATGATTATCTAGTACAGTATTTTGTTTTGATATATTTCGGTCTAGTTTTACATTTGCATATGCAGTAAAAATTATCATAAACATTGAAAAGATCATTATTGATTATGAGATGTTACCAACACTGTGTAATAGGCAACTAGTACGGTACATCAACAAATGTGACGGTGCCACATCCTTGGGTTGTCAGAAGAGGGTGGCGACGAAATTCTGGCTGCAAATAGTACTTACCTAATCCTAAACATTCTCTGGAGTGTCACATCCATGTATCATACCACTTAGTAAATAAACTAGTGTACTGTATAGTACTTCCTTATGCTTTTCTCCTTAGACAATATTTGTATAGTTTTCTTATTTTGTCACACACCTTCCTTGTGTATTTCTTAAAATAATTGTATAGTATTGATAACTTATTGATGCATGATTAAACTTGCTAAAAATAACTCTACTATCTTCAGAGATTTTGACCATTTGGTCTTCTCATCTTTTCCCTCTTCTGTGGGTGTGAACGAGGAGTCAAGGATATGAAAAAGGAAGAAATAATTGGAGAAAGAGGCAGGGATTGGGAAGACTGAAAGAGGAGAGAAAATTAGAGTAACTGGAGAAAAGGATACAAATAAAGGAAAAGGAAAGAATACTGGTGAAGGGCAAGAAAAATACGAGAATGTAGGAGTTAGAGGGACAGAGGAGACCGAAAGAGTGATAAGTCAAGGCCTAAAAATGTAGCCATCACAGTGTTATCAAGTAGACGCCAGGTTCTGGCAACAAAGGTAAGGGAATGGTTCAAGTGTAATACAAGTGTGCTTATTTGTAATGATATACAGTAATTCTGTATTAAGTAAGGATTTGAAATCATATTAGTATGATTTAAATTAAACTAGTGAACAGGTTGTAAATGGTTGACTAGTTACACAGGAAGTCAAACCAAAGGCCTGTCTCATAAATCTAATTCAATGAAAAAAGGAATGTTATTATTTTGTATGCAGAGTTTTAGATGTGCTTGATTGATCAGTGTGGCATAATTCATTATATAGGTACAGTCAGCGGCAAAAGTCTTATTGCCTTGCTCAGCGCCTGTTGAAACATAACATACAATATAATAATATCCAGAGGGAAAATTAATAAGCTTCACTGGTTTTTCAACTTGCGTACCTGTGAAGCTTATATTTCCATACTGTATTTCATGACTTGGCAGATGTGGTGACATAACTTTTGCCGCCGACTGTACATCCATGTTTTTCAAGGCTTCTTGAATATTGGGTGGCTACTGCTGCTACTCGCATTGTGTATTTCCAGTCACTGTGCAGTCATTAAGCAAGTCTGTGGTCTTTACTATGGCAGGTGGTAAATGTGGAGGGCAGACCAGGGAGCAACAGAGATGAAATGGACACTGCTAGACTCTACTTTGTAATCCTCAACCAGTTTGATGAACAAGTCATCCTGCAGAAATATGTGCTTATTGGCTATAGTATCTTTATAATCATACATACACATTAACAGTAATTAAGTAGTTTACAAGAGATTGTAACCTGCCATACATAGACTACTGCTTGTTTGACTGTTATATATCACTCCTTTTGTTGACACCTTGTAAATGTAATGCCAGCACAGTAACCTCAGCCAGTTTATTTGCCTCTGACCCTGATCCCCCAATCACCCAGTGTTACTAGACAATGAAAATCATATAATCACTGATCTCTGTCTCACTTTCAGACAGTTTGACTTCCACAACTATGCAGCTGATCTCAGAGCTCCGTCCCTCCTCACTGCACTCTCACATGGTCGTATCCTGATCTTCTGTGTTAAGGTCAGTACAGTATAGTTATCCCGGTCCTGTAGTAACATCTCTCATCAGCTTTAGTATCCAATGTGATGACTGATGATATACTGCATACTGTGGATTAAGTTATAAAAAGCTTATGTATGTATGGCCTACGTCAAGAGCTCTTGCACTGTATGCAATTGAGCTTACCGTTGACCCAGAGTATCATGAAGATATTGTACAGTTTATCCATTGAGGCACACACACCAAAAATAGCACAACACAATAAAACATCACAAACTATATTGCTAGCTCATTAATATGCATGCTGAAATGCTTGCTGAATCTCAAAATAATTGTAAATACTGTACATTATTATAACGAAGAAGGGTCTATGGTCCTATGTATATGCAAACTTATACACTTTATCCATCACTCACTCCTACATCCCCCGCCCCTCTCTCTGTCTATCAACTGCTCAACTACCACTTAAACACTAACCACCACTTTGCTGACTAAAGTAGCGATTCTAATCTTCAACTCCAACACATTGTTGTTGATGGATAGCTGGGTAGTTAGTTAAATAAAGTATAATATATAATGTACTCGTACAACTAGTGGGTGGGAAATTATAGATAAATTTGAGGAAACATTTTACTATAGAAAACATTTTGCACATCACCGTAAAGTCTTGTACACTCACATTAATTCTTTACTCCTCACCTTCTCTACACAAAGGCTGGCTAGTACACTGACTCACAAGCCTATGACTGAAGTCCATATGCAATTAAGGGGGTAATAAATACACCTTTTGGTACATTGGAGTGTCTTGATTCCTCCCAAAGTATGCCCAAAAACAGAACCAGATAAACAATTATACAGTAATGGATTGATCGATTGATGAAAGGCAACAGTGAGGTCATATAGCGCCAGAAGAAGGTGATAGAGAGGTGGGTTAAATGAGAGAGAGTGTGTATGTATTTCCAATTATGATACAGTGACACAAATATAATGGTGGCCTGTTGTCTGAAATAGTTTGAAGGATTTCGTTGCTCCAAGTTTACCATCACTGTAATATTCCCCCTTAATTAAAGACCCCTGTGATGTAGTCCATAAATTGGACGTTAGGGAATCCTTCAAATACAGCCATGAAACACAACACCCCTACATTGTTTAAAGGAGCTTGTTTCGTGGCATAGTCAGGAGGAATCGGAAGCCACCAACCAGGTCTCATACACGATCACGCAGTCCCTTAAGGTGGTAATTCTTTTTTGGTACATTGGAGTGCCTTGATTCCTCCAAAGTATGCTAGGAAACAGGACCAGAGGGGCAAAAATAATGGTGTTCTGTTGCTTGGAATAGTTTGGAGGATTCAGTTACTCCAGAATTATCAACACTGGTATAATGGCTTCACAATACAAAGTCACCATACCAATCATCCTCAATCAATGAACGAGTGATTTACATCTTGCATAATGGCCCTAAGAAGTATAATTATGATGTAGCCTTTTAGCAGCATTATAATTGATGCAGTGTGTCTGTAGTATTGCCTGGGAAATAACAATACACTGGTGTAGTTAGAAAGCCAATAATGAAGGTTGAGGTCAGACTTGTGTACTTTCCTAAGGCAAAGTATTTTTATTTTATTTTTTATAAGCCATAATGTATGAGAACAATACTTGTTTCATAATTTTGAAAAATCATTCTGAGTAGAAAACCTAGTTAACTCTTAAATATAGTAACTAACATTGTGATTTCATATTGACAGACAACTTTAAAGATAAAAATGTTTTGGAGCATAAAGTGGTTGACTCTGATTAACCAATAAAATCAGTGTTTATATATTTACATCAAAGCATGATTACAGTACACATTAAAAAAAACATCTTGGACAAAAAAAAAAAATCACTACCATCCCTTGTCAAAATAATTATAATATACTGTAACAACATGAGAAGCCAAAACCTTACTGTATGGGATAACAATTTTATGATTAGGTTGAGGCTTTGTGTGATATTAATTTTTTTCTTCTGTTCAACTCAGTAATGCTATCAGAACAATGTAATGTACTGTATAATTAGTGCTAATGTGTGTGTTCCAGGTGCCCCACCCTCGCTCAGGAAGTTGCAGTTTAATATGGTAACACCTGGAGTAGTAAGCAGGGGTATCTTACAGCTGATATTATCAGCTGTAAGATACCCCTGCTTACTACTCCAGGTGTTACCAGATAAAACTGTTGAGAGTCCCTGAGTGAAGGTGGGGTACCTGGAACATTGGCAGACTGTACAAGGAGACAGCATGGTGATGTATATATTTATTGCACAATAGCTGCAGTTCCTCTATTTATTTGTATGTTTATTACTTAGCATTGACCATTATTGAATTTTACTCTGCAGGGAAGGAAAGTTGTAGCACCTCACCAGCATTTGACATACTGTACAGCCACAATAAAATAACCACCAATGTTTTTTCCATTATGCAAATAAATCAGTATCATATCAAAATACTGTATAATCAAACGACACCTTATATCAACTCGACCCCCTCAATTAATATTATGAGGTGCTGCAAAATCATACATGTGTTGTTCTTTATTACAATGGAAGGAAAGTATCGGTAGATATTTGATTGTGGCTGTAAATCAAAACAAGACACTAATAACATCCTATTCCCAGGCAACAGAAACAGTATAGCACTAAATTGATATGAAAGAACAAAAGAATATTAAATTTTAAAAAAAATGTCACAATCAAAAGGCTCAGTTAATTAAAGAGTCTACTCAATTTTTAGTCTGTCCACAAAGAAGACAGAACAACTGTCAGGCAAACACTTCTGTCTCATTTTCCAACTAACAAAGGGCAATGTTTTAATAGCATACTGTGTAATATGTTTATAATTGTCTCTACATACTTTTTTAAATATGCAAAATTATAAAGTACTGTACTGTCAATCCAGACTAGACACACCCAATACGTGAATTGCAGGAACGCAGCTAAAACACCAATATCGTAGTATGACATAGATTTAAAAAAAAAACAAGGAGCATAGTATTTGTTAAATTAAAATGCACTTTGTAAACACGGCAATACCGAATCATAACACATTGATGTCTAAGTTACAAAAACAATGCATAGCCATCTTTCAAAGGGGCAAGATGTTGGATAATTGGAAACTAGTACCTATTGTACTGATGACTCCAAACTATATCAACAAATTGTATAACCATGACGAGGGTACAGAACAGTAGTCTGTTTATACTTAATTAATACTTTGTAATAGTTGGAGGAATCAGTTTCCGCCATTTTCACCAACAACTTGCAGACCCCATAATAAATACATTCCACATTATTTTTACATGACCTGTGCCTCTCGTGACCCCCAGACAGCCTTCCATTGCTGTACATTAACCACGTAACTTACAAATATTTACATTTGTACATAAGAAAAGCAACTGTCTAGACTAGATTGTAAGAGATACTTTAAGAAATCATGGTGTAGGGCAAAGAGAGCAGCTTACCAGTACAGTATGTGGAGGGGATGGTAGTTAGTTGATAAATAGAAAAGCAATTCATCAAGTGTATTTAATATACAGTACAGTATTTATTTTAGAGCTATGGACTCCTCAAAACTGTTTCTAAAGATAGTTCACTTACACTGACCCTGCCACCACACAATAACTCCTCAAACATCTCTGAATGATGATGTCCAAGCAAGCAATCTTGTTGAAATAATTGTACAGTGTTGCACAGTTGAAATAAGGTCCTCACACAATACTGGGTGGAATTAGTAAAATATTTCTCCAAGAAAAAGTTCTCTTCGTTGCTCAGTTCCTGTTATTTTACAATGAAAATTTAGCAATGAAATGCCTTTTTGTCGAAGAGTAAGTTTAATAATACCACCCTCTGCCACCTTGGTCAGCTCCAATGGTCAGTGTGGGAGCAGGGAATCCCTACCGACCCAAAACAGAATGTGATACGATAGAAGATAACTGGATGTGTAAACCATAAAGAGAGGTAGCTAAAGTGATGACTTGTTGTGAGCTAACCAACATCCCATTAGCAAGTGAGATTTCCTGGATGGATGTTGCAATGGGAATATCACCAACTGTACTTATTACTTAGTGCTGGCAAACATAGGGTAAAGGCCTAGCTGAGAAAATATACTGTCATGCAATTTATCTCTCCTACTCTGAGAGAATTGGTTAACAGTCCATAGAATGTACATGATGACTGCTAGATAACTACATGATACCTGCTGATGTCCCCCAATCTTAGCTGTACATGTAAGATTGGGTAGGGTTCAAGTTGCTCTGTTGTGCATTCCTTTGTGGATGGTATGAGTTGTGCATGATGAAAGTCTGTACAGTTATATGTTGCATTATATTAAGCAGCATAAGGAAGTGCATTATTTCATGTGTTGTTGTGTACATTGTAGTTATCTGTAGTGGCACCATTATGATCAACACAGAGTCCCCACCTACCCCATGCCCCATGCTTGCTACCTTCTGTCATTGTGTGAGTGTACTGTACAGTGTTATATTCATGTTGAGGTTTCCTTTTAATGAACGATGCTGTGGGGTTTTGATATGTACAACCACAATCAAATAACCACTGACACTATCCATCCATCGTAGTAAATATCATGATAACAAAGAACAACATGTGTATGATTTTGCCTCACCTCAAAATAATAAATGAGGGGGTTGAGTTGACGTAAGGTGTTGTACGATTATATTTTGATATGATACTGAAATTTTTGTACGATGGTAGTATAGTGTTGGTGGTTATTTGATTGTTGCTGTATATTTGAGTGTTGCTGTACACCCTCCCTATTCATCCATACAAACTAAACTTTTCCTTTTTCCACACTGCCAAAATTTTGACTGCAGGGAATACAGAGTGGAGCATAGGAACTCCGTGACGTAGGTAACTGCACCGTGGTAGTCTGTGAACGACGAATGCATGCAAGAAAAGTCACGGGCTGGATGATGACGAGAACAGCAGCAACGCCATTCGAGTCTACTGAACCATCAATGTATCGGTTATCGCAGTCACTGGTTAGCCCGTTAATTTTCTTGCATACAGTCTAAAGTTGAGCTGAATTACAAAATAGTTATTATCAATATGCAAAAATAGAAAACAAAATCCTATTTGCTCTAGGATATGATTACCACACATGGAAGTACAGACACAGAAAAATTATGTCATAATTTGTCTGCATGAATAAAGGTACCTATACAGTATATAAATGCATATAATTATGTAACTGAGTATTGATTTTCAGGCTGATGTAAAATGCAGACTACAAGCTGTTGTGAGAAAGTAAGTAGCCTATAATGATGCAAAATGTTTTCATGAATAAGAATCTAGTCTATAGTAGTGATGGGATGACTGACTGACAGAGACTGGAAAGAAACAGTGAATGGTAGAACAAAAGAAAAGGTCTCGCATCACTGGAGAAAAAAAAAGGTATAGAAAAATAATAGCACTTGAGGAAAGATCAAGGAAATGCATTATGGCCGTCGACCTAAATGTGACGAGATGAATGATACAGTGTTCATTAGCGGTTAATAGAAATAAAACAAAAGGTACAGAAAAATAATAGCACTTGAGGAATGAACAAGGATTTGTTATGGCCGTTGACCTGAATGATACAGTGTTCAATAGCAGTTAATAGAAATAAATCTGCATCTGTAAGAGAATATAGAAAAACCTATGAACCACTCAAATCCATGTAAATACGTTAAGGGGCTAGTACAATGTAGGTAAATCTGGAACAACTGATTCCTCCAAACTATTCCAAGCAACAGAACACCACTATTTTTGTTCATCTGGTCTTGTTTCCTGTCATACTTTGGAGGAATCAAGGTGCTGCAATGCACCAAAAGTGTAAAGACTCCTTAAACAGATACTCATATTACATTTTCATTGGTGGGGATAAGAGATAGAGATCACTTGAACACTGAACACAAAAATGATGGTGGCAATGAATGATGAACTATAGGACAATGAGTAAAGTGAATGAGTCATGATATGTTCAGTGTGTGTGTGTATAAGAGAGCAAGATGGTGATGTATACATATGTGCATTTCCTCAGGCATGTAGCTCATATTGTTTCATCTTCATCACACATACATACATACATACACTCCTTAATATTCATATATACAATCCCAGATCATGTGCACTGTTTGTCGATGTATAGCCACAATCAAATAACTACCAACACTTTCCTTCCATCTTGCAGATAAATCAGTATCATAGCAAAATATAATTATAAAACACCATATGTCAATTCAACCCCCTCAATTATTAGTATGAGGTGTTGCAAAATCATACATGTATTATTCTTTATTACTAAGATATTTACTAAGATGGAAGGAAAGCGTTGGTGGATATTTGATTGTGGCTGTACACTACCAGTTCAATGTGCGCTTTTTGGTACAATACAACAATATGGTTCCCACATTATCTTTTTACACCCTGGGCTATATGCTAGAAATGTCGAGGGCAAGATAATGATGATGACAGGGAAGATATGTCCAATGTAGTGTAATGTATGTCCAAGGTAGTGTTTGCTAAGCCATTGTCATGTACCAGTCACTGACTTTTCTTGCATATGGCCCCTTGTCCTAATACTGGTCAACAATGCATATAATATCTGCTCTCTGATATGTTCATAACAAGTTACTGTATTCAGAAATTACATGGTGGTACAGGTACAGTCAGCAAAAAAAGTACAGTAATAGAACCACCCTTATATTGAAATTTACTACAGTATAGTTATCCATAGGGGAGTTCCAATACTTTTTTTTGCCAACTGTACAGCCACAACCAAATATCCACTGAAACTTTCTTTCTATCGTAGTAAATATCTTGGTAATAAAGAACAACTAATGTATGATTCTGCATCACCTCATAATAATAATAATTGAGGCGGTTGAGTTGATGCAAATGTGTTGTTATATGATTATATTTTGATATGATAGATATACTTGCGTGGTGGAAGGAAAATGTCGGTAGTTATTTGATTGTGGCTATACATTTCTTTACATGCTAAGCCATGGTTCCCGGATATACCTTCCATATGATTTACTCGTAACTTTTACAGGGCCTATTATATACAGTACGGTAGTTAAACAATTGGAAGAAGAGAAAGGACCTCTTAAAAGAAGAGACAATGTCAATAAGAACTAGCACCAAGCCCAGGTAGATTCTGTGGCGCTAAAACGGAGAAGAGATAAAAGGAATCGTGCATGAATTAAAGATGGGGAGGATAATGAAAAAATAAATAAATAGACAGAAGAAAACTCCATACAAACCAAAAGACATGAGCACCAGGCAAAGAATGAGGAAACACATTGAGTAAAGGCATCAAAATTACGAGACAATCCAAACTGCCAGAAACAAGCATCTGTACTAAGAGAGTCTATATTGTGGCATAGTTTGAAGGACTCGATGCCACCAATTCAACAACATCACAGGTTTCTTAATTGCCCATTTGGACATTGTTTGGGGCCAGTGAAGGGGTGAACATGAACGAATGCCAACCGACTCTCATAGCTTTACTGAACACATGCAAACTTGATCAATATTTAGGTTTCATCATGGGTAGAAATGCATTTGATAATACATGGCCATCAGGGCTATGAAGCACACTGAGGTAAGAGTCATGTGAGCCCTTTATTCCACTAAATTACTGTACTATCTGGAGACGAGTTTCAAACAGGGACCGAAGCATGGTAAACTTTCACTACCACTGCCATAACATGTTGTCCATGGCTCTCCTGGTGAGTTAGTGGCTACTGCTTACATTTATGTACAGTAGCCTATGCCCAAAAGCAGATTATCACACATACGGGTAATTTTAAATAGTTTTTACACATGAAGCCAAGTTGCAGATTAAATGTCACCAAATACAGTAAATACCTTTGCTTGGAGATGTTGGCAACCCTTTGCTGACCCCTACAATAAAGTGGCATTGAATGAAGTAAGATGTTCATGAATTAGATGCTACCGACTCCACCAAGCTCTGACGCTCAACAGACCCACCTATACAATGGTCGACTGTTCCATGATATACTTAGGATGAATCAGAAACTTCCAATGTGCAAAGAATACCTTAAGGGGATAGTATATTTTTGAAAGATTGAACTGCTTTGATTCCTTCAAAATATGTCAAGAAACAGACCCAGATGAAAAAAAATAATGGTATCCTGTTGCCTGGAATAGTTTGGAGAAATCATTTGAGCCCGATTTACCAACAGTGTACGTACTACCCCCTTAACGTTATGAAGGAAGGGTTACAAACCGTACACCAAAGCCCTTCCATTGTATTGTCATATTGTTTAAACTTTCATAGTGATACTGTACTCTTATCTGCATGCTAAGTATAGATCCATTATACAGGAAATATTTTTCTTACACTACCAAGGCCAAGAGAGAGAGAAATAGTGTGGTGTTTCTACTTTCCAACAACTAATACTGTACTGTATGATAATGGCAACTTTTTTAAATTATTCTAATACAAGTGAAATATTACCATTCAGTAGTTTGGTTAGCACACATTTGGCATTTACAATTTAACTGATTCACTATAACACCAGATAATGCTGCCTCAAATGTTTCTAGATTCACCAACTTGCATAGTTTCAGTTGCATGTCAATTTTTATTTACTGTAATTTATTATTCATATTGCATGATATTTCAGCTGGCTTTTGCCGACTACTAGGATCATAATTGAGTTACTGAATTTTATTTGCTACTTTCTAAAGAAAACTGTACATGTCATCTGTTTACTGAAAAGTAGTCACCCTCACTGTTCCTCTCACTCTTGCCCTAACTTTTGGCATTGACAGCACCTCATTGGCAATCACCACAAACACATACACACAAATCAACTAAATTATTTGTAAAATATATGCTATGCTTAAATTAATAAAAAATTTAAAATATTACATATACAAATTTTGGCCACGAATGTGTCACCTGCATTGTGTTCAGTCTCTCACTGAAATTATACTGCAATTATTCACAAACTCCATCAATTTCCACATAAAATGCAACTCTGTTAATGATAATAGATATTTATAAAGGCATTTCATAAAAAGCTTCATAATGCACAGGTTTCACCGACTCACTAGACCTTATACCTTACACGAGGTATAGTATGTTAAATGATGCCAAAAAGGAAATGCAACCGATTCTTCCAGACTGTCCTAAAAATTAGACTACTGTATCTCTATTCCATACAGATGGCTTGTATTATAGCAGTGTTTGGAGGAATTAATTGCATCTGCTTCCCTGGCATCATACTCTTTACATCCACAGCAGAGTTCATCTTGAGTTTGTTCTGGTACTTATGGTAATGCAGTAAGGGAACAAAGGGAGGGGGGTGAAAAAGGAAAGGGACAAAGGAAGGGAGGGAGAGAGGGGGGGGTGAAGGAAAGAAGAGGAAAAATTGCATTAGGAGAGGCATTGCATGATATGAAAGGGCTTTGAATGGATTCCAAATAGTATACAGTTAGCGAGAGAAGTTTCAAGAAGATTGGCTTAGGTAAGGGAGTATTCCAGAGTTTCAATAAGTTCCAGAAGTCTAAAGCACCATCTGTGTGGTCAAGAGTGGTCTGGTGGGATTCAGCGATATCCTATAATTATATAAAATGTATGATATTCAGAACACAAACCAAAGTACAGTACAATATAAAAAGATATTAATTTGTGCCATCTGAGAACAAATGCTAGAATAAAACTTTGGAGTATTTTAAAGCATGAACCTCTAACACCAATGCCAACCAACAACAATGCCAGATAAGTTTAGTTTGCTATGTTACAATACTTATCTACACAATAACTTACTATTAATATTCCACTCTCCGTAAGAATTTACATACAGTACATTGAAAATTCGCAGTCGGTCATTACATAAACTTCATTTGGTACATCTCCTGACTTCATTTTTTGTTCCTTGCTTTCCCTTGTCAACATTGGTTTGCCCCATTTAAAAGGAATAAGATGTTTTATTGGCATATTGGAGGCTTCGGATTACTCCAGCTTGTGTGGCAAAACAGGCTACCTGTACAGTATCGAGGCTGCTCATTTTGGACACACAAAGCTTTGAGAAATCACTTATCATAGCTACAATTCACACACATCTTACCCTCTTAAATTATTGTACAGGTATGAGGTAGAGATATACAGGTTCAGGTGCATTTTACAGGATTTTCTCTTATGTGGAATCTGTAAGGATACTGTACTTATCTGGTGTGAAGCCAACACACATCACTGTACGGTAATGTTGCTACAATGCTATGACTCGGGAAGTGTGTGGATTGATTGATACTAGGCGCTGCAACAGCAAGGTCATATAGCACCAGAAAAAGGTGATAGAGAGGTGAGACAGCAAGGAAATAGAAAGAAAGGAGGGACAGTTGAAGAACTAAAAGTTAGTGACTGGGACCAATGGGAAGTGTGGGGATGACTACCTGTGTACTGTATTTGTTTGGCAAATATAGTAATTTCCACAAGTCACAACATTTGGCTTTCAATGGAAAATTTAAAGTAACAAAGTCCATAACAATTTGTCTTTGTGTGGAAATTATAATACACTATTAACTCATAAATAAAGCGAGTTTGTGCTAAATACAACACAGCTCATATTACAGTATATTAATAAAGTGCATATGTAAGGAATATGCAACATATAGTTTAGAAAATTATAATAATGTTGCTTTGTATGTAAATTAAATTATAATGTTGCTTTGTATGTCAAATCAAATTCCCCTGCACACATAACACACTGTCGTCTGAGTATGGTTGGGGCCACAAATGGGCAGCACTAAGGGTCGATTCCACAGTGGTATTTGTTTGTTAGCTTCCCAACCCACCGCACCTGTAATAAGGCTTCATTATTTTCCAAAAGCTGAGTATTCACATTCACAAAATCTATCAAACAGTAAGATAATGATGATCACTGTATAATTTATTCACCAAATTCATTAATTAATTCACCCATAAGTCATTTACACGGCTAACATTCTTTCGTTTGAGTGCTTACAAACCACTACGAACAACTGTGGAATTGACACTAAGAGCCATAGGCCATGTAAAATAAAAAATGTCATCAACTTGGCAATGACGATGATTGGTATAACGATTCCATAGATATAATAACATATGGAGACATCATTCACATCGTTGTCTTTGCCAGTTTACCCTATGACCTTTCTTATGGCCCAAAATTATAGCAACTGACATTCCATATAATGTAGTACTGTATGCATAGTTTGCATGCCAAAGAATTAAGAAAATATTACTGCATACTAATAAAGATCAAACAATAATCATTGAAACATTTTCTTTCTGTAAACTTTAAATTGGTTCACTTTGTTATCACCAGTCTCTTGAGTGCAAAATTTCCTTAAAGGTAAACTTGGGTCTTTACAATATACTTGGCAATACAGTACACCTCCGTCTCGTATAGAACGTCCAATAGGTCGATAGAAGACGTCATTCTATGTGAAATCGTTCTATGTCATACATGTAACCTATGGGGAAAATTACAAATGGTCGATCAATCATCAAAATTGTCCCTGAAATTAACATAAAATACTTTTAAAGTTGTTTTTTTTCCTTAATCGTACAGGGATGTATATTACAATTTGTATTAAGGTTTTCGCAGGTGACTCATGTGACGGAGATGAGTCAGTGGCATCCGTGGTGGTGGAAGGGGGAAGATAAGAGATAGCGCGTGATCATCGTTTGTTTACTTTTATTAATCATACACTGGTGTTTCCTTCTCCTTTCTCTTTTCAAGAAATAACTTCCTTCTTTATATTGAAGGATATGGCCTTCCATTTTGTAAATGCACGACCTGACATTACTGAGTGTTGAAGCTGGTGGTTAACTCGTAATTACTAAAAATGAGCGAGTCACACAACGCAGGCTAGGGCTATATTCCCTTGACCTTGGGCTAGGGTAAATGGAGACTGAGGGTAGGGGGAAGAAGTGGTGGGAACACACACACACTGTACAGACGTCAGTGATATCATTTTCTGACACGTTCATTATGATTTCGCTCGTTTTGTATAAGAACTCCTTGGATTTACTTCACTTATTTTCGCCACCCATTCTATATGGATGCAATAGTTTTTTAAAATAATTTTAAGCTAATATGAATTTGGTAGTTCGTTCTATGTGAACACGTTCTATACGAGACCGAGGTGTACAATAGTTCTTAATTGGCCATTTTATAAAAAGCTTCATAGTTAGCCTACCTTCACTGTCCTGTAGTACTGTACAAGAACAGTTTGGAGGAAGCAGCAACCTCAAATTTACTGACATAATCTTTGGCTCCTTAAACATGTTCATATTCAACCCTGAGAGTTAGCACTCCATTCAGAAGGGTCAATTTATGTTGACAAAGCAAAGGCTACAATTTCCTACAAAAATGTCACAAAACAGATCACACATTCTACAAATTAAAATTTAGTCAGTACTCACAGGCTGGAGGAATCTATAGCTTCAAATTCATCAACATGTAGGGTTGATTCCACAGTGGTATTTGTTTGTTAACTTCCCAACCAACCGCACTTGTAAGGCTTCATTAGTTTCCAAAAGCTGAGTATCCACATTCACAAAATCTATCAAACAGTAAGATAATGATGATCACTGCATAGTTTACTCACCAAATTCATTAAATAATTCAGCCGTAAGTCATTTAAACGGCTAAGGTTCTTCCATTTGCGTGCTTACAAACCACCACGAACGACTGTGGAATCGATCCTTAATTTTCTTTACGACAAAGTCTATGAGGAATGGCAACAGTGTCTCCTTCTTACATATTCAGTCCTTGAACACTCAACACTCCAACACTGTTGTATATGCACTAATCACTTTCTAACTGCAAAATGCCACACTTTCAAAAGTCATCATCAATGTTTAACGTTCCAATTCCCTTACAAGGCTGGACGAGCTATGAAGTTCTCCCACTCCCTGCGGTCATACGCACTTTCTACTTCAATATTCAGTGTTCTCACATCATCATCCACACAACACTTCCAGGTTTAGCCAGGTTTTCCTTGGCCTTCCCACTGGTCTTCTCCCTGGTGCTTGTAGCTCATAAGCTCTTCTGATTATATGGCCCTCCTCCCTTCACTTGACATACCAAAACCATCTCAGTCTAAACCTCCTTATAACACATTCAACACTATCAAAAGTGATGTATAGAATATTCATGCTTTCCAATCTCTTTCTTCAGCAATATAAGACCCTGACAGTTGCATTGCCATGACCATTTTCTTTTCTTTCCAATCAATAGACATCTACCGGTCAGTTTGCCGTAGGTACAGTAAATGTATTTTAGCAGCATTGTATATATGTGTGACTGATATAATAATTGCAGATATGGTACTTCATTGCTTGAGCTTTGCAATTTCAGTAACTAACTGTAGACGAGTTTCTTGATGTAGGAGAGTCTTGGACTGCATCACCCGTGGCCCAGATGGTAACATCAGTGACTCAGATTACAATAACACATGCGGTGCTTCATTAATTAATAAGAGTCAGCTACTCCAGCGACTACCTACAGAGGAGCTGTTTGCTATGACAGTGGCTTAGCTTGCAATAATAATAATAATGGAGCTTCTATGTTGACAGTTATCCACTAACTATAGAAGAGCTGATTGTTGTTGTTGCGGCTGAGACTGCGAGGATTGGAGTCACTGTCTTGCCTTCTGAGTCCTCCACCACTAACTCCCCGGCAGGTGTTGTAGCGCACAACCTCCCTGGTGGGGTCCTGAGGTGGGGAGGGGGACCGACCACTCAGGGACCCCCCACCAAGGCCCCCATCCAGGTCAAGGTCTCCATCAATGTCGTCAATGTCTGTGGAAAGAGAAGACAATTTAAGGAGGAAATTTTGTGTTGGTAAAACTGGAGTAACTTAATCCTCCAAACTATTCCAAGCAACAGAACACCATTATTTTTTTCATCTGGTCCTGTTTCCTGGCATATTTTGGAGGAATCAAGGCACTCTAATGTTACAAAAGTAAATTATCTACTTAAGCATTATGGAATAATTCATCCAAGTTACTTTCTAGCTGACAGACTGGTTACTTGAAACTTCCATTCATCAATCTGACAGAAAAGGGACAATGCTTGCTATGAGCCATTCATCCATTCATTAATTTATATGGATCAATGAGGTCTTATTTCATCACAGAAACACTTCCTAAGGGATGGACAAAGTATGTATTTATGTATAGTATCTTTGTATGTATGTACAGTATCTTTGTATGTATGTATGTACAGTACCGTATATTATGTATGTATACAACACTGGTATTATGTATGTGTAACGTACCGAGCAGCTCTAAGAGGACTCACCTGCAGCAAAGACTGATGTGAGGGGGTCATGCATCATCTTGGCCTCTTTACGTGCCCGCCGTCGGTCCCACAGTAGCTGAGTCACCACCACCACCAGGAACAGTACCAGACCCACAGACACTCCCAACAACAGATACAGCAGGAACTTCTCAAAATTATCTGTTGGGAGGGAATCAAAGTCAAGTCATGTAAAAATAATCATAAATACCACATCTCCCATTACATGTATTAAGGTGGAAGTGCAGTATTGGTAAATCTGGAGCAACTGATTCCTCCAAACTATTCCAAGCAACAGAATACCATTATTTTTGTTCATATGGTCCTGTTTCCTGGCATATTTTGGAGGAATCATGGCACTCCAGTGTAACAAAAGGGAATTACCGCCTTAAGGGATGGAAAAATATTAAAACCTGACATCATTTCTTGGATCAATAGCAAATCTGCAATGTAACTCTATAGGCTAACTTTGTCATACTTACTCTTGACAAATGCAACAGCCTGCATCCACTCTGTAAGGTAACCAATCTCCCTCTGGTCAGCGCCGGCCAAGATGGTGACGGTACAGTTAATGAGTTCAGTCTGTGCCCGGTTGGATTCATCTTGTGGGTATTGGCTGGACGACCTTCCTCCCGTCGACCCCTCCACGTCCTTCTCATCAACGCTCACCTCTGCGTCATCGCCTGTGTGGGGACAACAGGAGAGAATGAGTGAGTGTTAATTTACTGTATGTGTGTGAGAGAGAGACACACACATGCACACAGAGACAGACAGACAGACAGACAGACAGACAGACCATGTAACAATACAGCAACACAAATATAAAATCCATATAGGTTACATGAACAGTTATGGATAAGGTCATGAACAGATATTATGGCTACTTGACATTCATTGGTCCTGAACTTACAAACTAACTATGAAATTCTTAAGGTCACACAATTATTAACTCCGCTCTTAACCATTTAGAAAGGATTTTCCTGATATCAGTTTTTAAAAAATCTAATCTTAGCCAGAGTAAAGTATAAACAATCTCAAGAATATTCCATGAGTGAAGAAACATGTAAGCTGCTGAGGAGATACAGACTAGATTTATCAGCAAGTCTGGTGGTGATGGTTGGGTTGTAGAAGGCTGTGGAGGAGGTGTGTTGGGGGTCAGCAGGGGGTGGGGCTGGGGGGGACCTCAGACTCCCTTCCTCATACCCTCCTCTCCTACTCTCGGCATCCTCATCCTTTTCTTTGGTTCCCTCTCCTTCCTCCTCTCTTTCTTCCCCCTCATCTTCTGACTTTGGAGGCTTAAGGATCTTCTTTGGCACTGCAAAGACAAAAACTGATAAGAAGCTGTTTCCCCTTGCATATAACTATACAGTAAGTCATTCGGAAATTTACAGGGAGTTAAAAGTTGAAGGAACTGTTTTGGAGGCATTACAAGGCACAAGTTTTTTCCTGCTCAAATTAGAGATCGAGATAAAGTTATAAATCAGGCATGCTACTGTATCATCACGTGGAGTGGGAAGGGGCTGTGGGGATGGATGGTGACATTATATCCCCTTCATTACCTTCATCATATTAACCTTTGAGTTAAAAACTGGTCTAGTAGGATACTCAATTTTTTAGGAACATATATGTAAGGTCCCACTCATCATTATGGTTACCACAGCTGCCTTCCCATAAGTAGGCTACTGTTGTAATGAACGAATAAAAAAATCAAGTCGGACCCAAATTTTGATCCATTTAAATTCTAGTCGTACCCACAGGGAATCGAACCCTAGACCAGAGAAATCTCAGGCAGTGACTTCAGAGTGAGCCATAAGAGTACTCCACTGGCCCAGCTTTAGATTTATGCCTTAAACTCTAATATTCGGCCACTACACTGTTACCTTTGATACTGTACTGTACTGTAAGCAGTTTGGAAATTGAGTCCATCAGAGTTGACGGAAAACTAAGGGTCATTCCTAGTGGTTTGTAAGCATATAAACGAAAAAATGTTAGTTGTGTAAATTAATTACTGTATTGTAATGCCGAATTATTTAATGAATTTGGTGAGTAAACTATGAAGTGATCATTATCTAACATTCTAACTGTTGGATAGATTTTGTGAATGTGGATACTCAGCTTTTGGAAAATAATAAAGCCTTAAAACTGTGGTTGGTTCGGAAGCTAACAAAGAAATATACCACTGTGGAATCAACCCTAAGGAACATTTGCCCAAGGGTTATATGTATAGGCTTTTAAAACTTGAAATATTTGACTCTTTACAAAACAATAGAATTAAGAGCATCAACCCACCACAAGTATAGACAGTCTTCATATACATGTTGGAGGCCGAGGAACAAGGATTGCCAAACACTTCTGGACTGGCTAGGATGTGACACTCTCTCCTCCCGTGGCACATAGACATCACTATTTCATTAGCATAGCTGGCCTGGCATTCTGAAAGACGGTGTGAGAGTCAATGTCTGTTGGATGATTCAGTACTGTACATGTTATTATTACTATTACATGTTACATATTATTATTATTTCATGTTATATATTATATGTTATTATTACTATTTTTTTTAATAGAATCTAACAATGGGAAGCGGTTTTCATTGAAGGAATGGAGTTTTATTATGATACAGTATTAGATGTGAACTTTATCACAACAAAGCACATGATATGTTTACACCAAGGTAAGTCTGATACATGAATTGGGACTAGTAGGTATCGGTAGCATTCAGTTCATTGTAAACACCTAAACTGTAATGTAGTAATGTACAATTGTGACTCGTGACACACAATCAATTAAATTATCCACCCACACTTTCCTTCCGTCGTAGTAAATATTTTGGTAATAAAGAACAACACGTATATGATTTCGCAGCACCTCATAATAATGGAGGGGGTTGCTTGAGTTGACGTAAGGTGTTGTTGTAGGATTATATTTTGAAATGATACTGATTTATTTGCACGATGGAAGGAAAGTGTTGGTGGTTATTTGATTGTGGCTGTACCAACCCTGTAATGAATATAGATCAAATAATAAATACCGACAAAGAGAAAAAAAAAGGACATAAAGAGGCGGGTGTGTGTATGCAAATGTGTGTGTGTGTTAAGGCGAGCGTGGTATACAGTTTAGAGAGATGGTAAACTGAGAGTGTGGTTGTGTTTTGTGCCGGGGTAAACTATGGCTTCACCTTACACCCTCTCTGTTTGGACCAACGCAGGGGGGCGGGGGGGAGCAGGGAGGGGGGAGAGATGCTGATGGAGGGGATGGGAGATGAATATGGGAGGCAGGGAATGAAGGAAGAGAGTTTCGAAGGAGGGTGTGATGGAGAAGGGAGGGAAACTAGAGCAGTGAGAGGGAGTTAATTAAGAAATGGAGGTGAATGGAAGGAAGGTGAAAAGTGGAGAAAGTAAACAGTGAGAGAATGATGTGAGGTGACAAGAGGTAGAAAGGGATGAGGCCGAGGATAGAGAGGTAAGAGTGGAGGAAAGGAGGAGGAGGAGAGAAGAATGGCGAGGAATGGGGAAAGGAAGAAATGAGCAAATAAGGGAGCGAGGTGAGTGACAAGGGAGGATTAGGGGCGAGGGAAGGAAGGAGGCGAAGGGAGGGAGGGTGAAAAAGGAAGGAAGGGAGGGAGAGTGAAGACGGAAGGAGGCGAAGGTAGGGAGGGGGAAGAAGGAAGGGAGAGAGGGGGAAGAAGGAAGGGAGGAAGAATAAAGACGGAAGGGGGCGAAGGGAGGCAGAGTGAAGAAGGAAGGGAGCGAAGGGAGGCAGAGTAAAGAAGAAAGGAGGCGAAGGGAGTGAGAAAGTAAAGGAAGGACTAATAAGAGAGTAAGGTGAGTGACACGGCAGGAATATGAGGAGAAAACGGGGAGAAAAATGTGTCACGTTCTGGACAAACTTTACACTCCCACACCACCACTTCATTATTTACGGACCCTGTGGTGATGTAGGCAGAAAAGTGGGAGGTATATTGTAAATGAATCCTTCAAATAATGCCACGAAACACACACACACACACAGAGATACACACACACACACACACACACACACACACACACACACACACACACACACACACACACACACACACACACACACACACACACACACACACACACACACACACACACACACACACACACACACACACACACACACACACACACACACACACACACACACGAATAATAATGCAATACACACACAAAAAAAAATGAAAACAGACAAAAAGGCTGAAACTAAATCACACACTGACAGAATTCCTTTTTGAGATGTGAATAGTATTGAAGTTTTTACGGTTTTGTTCGTTTGTATATATATAAATAATTAATTCTTTCTTTTATTTGTTTACCTTCTTCGGGGACTCCTTCAGGCTGTGGGCAGGTGTAGGATCCGGACAGACTGCGGCCAAAGAGGACACTGTAGATGGCGAGTCTGGAGTCCTTAGTACAGGTGAGGGTCAGTTCACCTGCCACACACACCACCTTGTTAATGAACGTCTCTGTGAAAGGAAGGGGGGAGAGAGATTAGGTCATATTTTAGGTCATCTTTTAAATATTTAGATTTGTTAGTATTTTATGTGTTATTAATGATGCAATGATGTATGTAAGTTAGTATGTATGTAAGTTAGTATGTATGTAAGTTAGTATGTAAGTAAGTCAGTATGTATGTAAGTCAGTATGTATGTAAGTTAGTATGTAAGTAAGTTAGTATGTATCTAAGTCAGTATGTATGTAAGTTAGTATGTATGTAAGTCAGTATGTATGTAAGACTGTCTGTCTGTCTGTCTGTCTGTCTGTCTGTCTGTCTGTCTGTCTGTCTGTCTGTCTGTCACATAAATTACCATTCATTCACTCACTCACTCTCACTCTTGTCTAGTTAAAGTAGAACAGAATAAGGAGGAAGAAGAGAAGAAAAAGATAAGAAGTTGTTTGTGAAGGGAAGGAAGGGAAGAAAAACGGGGCGAGGGAGGGAGGGGAAGGGAGGACAAACGAGGGAGGGAGAGGAAGGGAGGACAAACTGGGCGAGGGAGAGAGGGGAAGGGAAGACAAACGGGTCGAGGGAGGGAGGGAGGGAGAAGAAGAATGGATCAAACGGTGAGGAAAATCCGAAAGATATGAGAAATGAAATTGGTTGCCTTTTGCATAATATTATAACCACCATAACATTATATTCACACACACACACACAAGATACGTTTCCTATAAATATTATCAACACTATCGGTAAAAGATAATAATATATATATATGTATGTATATAATGGGAGTTTATTCGTTCTGTACGGTACAGCCACAAATAAATATCCACCGACACTTTCCTTCCATCGTAGTAAATATCTTGGTAATAAAGAACAACACGTGTACGTATGATTTTGCAGCACCTCATAATATTCAACGCAAGTACAGCCACAATCAAATATCCACCGACACTTTCCTTCCATCGTGTGTAAATAAATCAGTATCATATCAAACTATATTCATACAACAACACCTTACGTCAACTCAAGCAACCCCCTCAATTATATTATTATTATGAGGTGCTGCAAAATTATACGTGTTGTTCTTTTTTACCAAGATATTTACTACGATGGAAGGAAAGTATCTGTAATTTTTTATTGTGGCTGTACATATCTATATTTATCGCATATTTTCACAGTAAATAAATTACACGTCATATTACGTTAATAAGAGGGTTAATCCATCTAATTATTTAATGTGTAAAGTTCAATCAATAAAAACACTTGTGGTGGCTATGATGTTTCTCGCCTGAGGTGGTAATTTAATTTTATTACATTGGAGTGCCTTGATTCCTCCAAAGTATGCCAGGAAACAGGACCAGATGAACAACAATAATGGTGTTCTGTTGCCTGGAATAGTTTGGGGGAATCATGCAGTTGCCCTACATTTACCAAACACGAAAGAAAGAAAGAGAGAGAGAGAGAGAGAGAGAGAGAGAGAGAGAGAGAGAGAGAGAGAGAGAGAGAGAGAGAGGCGCCATTCCCACCCACTCCATGCACAACACATCAACAATAACAACAACAAAGCTCTCGTTCTCTTTCACTGTTGCATGTTCCCTCCAACCAAGCAGCCAAGCAGCCAACCACTCCACCACCACTAACACACAGAGCCTCTTTCTCTCCACCAGCCTCCACCAGCCTCGCCTCATTATGTGCCGTGTAGATCGCATGTAACTCGAGTGGGTTTGGTTTGTGGTAAAGTCATGGTCTAATGTACTGCAACCTGGTGAATAAAAGCGAGCTATTTGAGTTAATTTTATGAACCAAAATTGCACACACCAACAGCTATAGTTTCGGATCATTTTTCGAAGCCATCTCATTGGAAGGTGTTGCAGTACATTAGACCATGACTTTACTACACTCGCAATCCAAAATATGTATCCAGGCTGGTTGGCTTCGACGAGTATTAAGGGAACTCAAACAAAATTTAATATGAAAGAGTATAAAACATTGTAACTAATTCACCAGTATGTCAAATGATTCGAAACTTCAACTAGACCTGGATATAAATTTTAGATTGCTACTGAAAATGCACTATAATAATAATATACTTTCTGTCTCTGCTTCTTGACTGTTTTGATAGGGTTGTGAATTTGTCATGTAACCTTTTTCTCATCAGTATTTCTCTAGGTTATATCCATGGCGTATTCTAATAACTTTCATTTACTTGTAGCTGTTAGGTTTGGGGTAATGGGAGGCTACATGACTTAATTGGCCGCATACCACGAATTAATTAAGGGTGAAGTTTTGTATTGGTAAATCTGGAGCAACCAATTCCTCCAAACTATTCCAAGCAACAACAGGACACCATTATGTTTGTTCTTCTGGTCTTGTTTCCTGGCATACTCTGGAGGAAACAAGACACTCCAATCTAACCGGAGTGAATGAACAGGAGAGGAATGAACCCAGCCAGAATTATGGGGAGAGTAATACTTTTGGTACATTGGAGTGCCTTGATTCCTCCAAAATATGCCAGGAAACAGGACCAAATGGACAAAAATAAAGGCATCCTGTTGCTTGGAATAGTTTG
>JAWZYT010000095.1:482500-523259 GCA_034508575.1 Petrolisthes manimaculis | reverse complement strand
TGAGAAAGTGTGTGTCTGTGTGAGAAAGTATGTGTGTATATGAGAGAGAGAGAGAGAGAGAGAGAGAGAGAGAGAGAGAGAGAGAGAGTGTGTGCGTGAGAGAATGTGTGTGTGTGTGTGTGTGTGTGTGAGTGTGTGTGTGTGTGTGTATTGTAATCACCCTACCTGTGTGTGTGTGTGTGTGTGAGTGTGTGTGTGTGGTCCATATTTTCAACACATTTCCGTTTCCCATCAATTATTCTCTCTCTCTCTCTCTCTCTCTCTCTCTCTCTCTCTCTCTCTCTCTCTCTCTCATACACACACACACACACACACTCTCTGACACACACACACACTCTCTCTGACACACACACACACACACACACACACACACACACACATTCTCTCTCTCTCTCTGACACACACACACACATTCTCTCTCTCTCTCTCTCTGACACACACACACACATTCTCTCTCTGCAGGCACTACGTCTCTTCTCATTAGAGATGAGACGCTTGAGAGGTCAACTAATTCAAGTTTTCAAAATCCTTCGTGGATATGAAAACATTGATTATTATCAGTGTTTGTTTAGCTTAAACACTAATACAACTAGAAACCATGGATGGAAACTAGACTTGAAACGCTTCTGCCATAATACGTTAGGTAATTTCTTCACATATAAAATCTGCAATGTCTGGAATCAGCTACCAGCAGAGGTAGTTGATAGTTCCTCAATAGAACAGTTCAAGAAACAGTTAGACAAAGTTCTGCCAAGCCTGGTAGAGTTAAAGTGATTGTTCCCTCTTTTCCTATACAAAAATAGTTAATCTTCTTATTCTTTAGTTTTCTTTAATTGCTGTATTATAGAAAACGTTTAACAAGTAATGTTTTATATGGGTAACGATGATATAATAATTACTTTTATATAAACACCAATTTAGCAATTTTTCTTAATCTCTTTCTCTAGTTTAATACAAGCAGCTACCCACTACTTAAAACAATAACACACACACACACACAAACGTTAACTACCTTCTTTTAATTTAATACAAGCAGCTACACACTACTTAAAACAATAACACACACACACACACACACGTTAACTACCATATTTTAATTTAATATACAAGCAGCTACACACTACTTAAAACAATAACACACACACACACACACGTTAACTACCATATTTTAATTTAATACAAGCAGCTACACACTACTTAAAACAATAACACACACACGTTAACTACCATCTTTTAATTTAATACAAGCAGCTACACACTACTTAATCCTGTGCCTCTAACATTTCTCTGCCTTATGTATTCTTGCCCTGTGTTCTGCCATCTGACAGGTCCATGGTCTGCCTCTCAGTCACACCAGCTGCCACAACTTCACTTCCATACTATACACCTTTTATACAAACTCCACATCTTGTATTTTCTCCACATGTCCAAACCACCTCAATGTATTTAATGTATTACGCTTCACTCTCTCAATTGAATCCTAAATTTCTCAGTCAGGGGGTGCGGGAATTGGGGGACAGGCTTGGGGGTAGGGGGGGGGGTTTAGTGGGGTGTGGAAATAAAGAAATATCAAGTTAGGGTGTAGTAGTGAAGATTATGGGTAATGAAGATGTTAGTGTGTGTGTTAATGGGTAGTGAAGATGTTAGTGTGTGTGTTAATGGGTAGTGAAGATGTTAGTGTGTGTGTTAATGGGTAGTGAAGATGTTAGTGTGTGTGTTAATGGGTAGTGAAGATGTTAGTGTGTGTGTGTGTGTGTTTGTGGGAGTAAGTAGGGGTGGGGGTGGGGGGAAGGGGGGCTGCTTTGGTGGGGGGAGGGAGGGGGGAGGTTGTGAGGGGTGTTGGGTGAGGAGGGGGGCTGCTTTGGTGGTGGGGGGGGGGGTATGGAGGGGGCGAATATTGCTAGATAATAATCATCATAATAATAATACCAGGTTGACTACCTTTAATTATAATATTCGTAAATAATAGTTGCAGTAATCGTAATTATTAATGACACGACTAAGCTGGACATTATCACTTCATTCAGTGTTGGATGTGGTAAGATTAATATATATATATACACACACACATACACACACACACTCAAACACACACACACACACACACACACACCCTATATTTTCATCTCTCTATTTTATCCCCCCTAACACACACACACACACTGTTTTGCAATGAAGCTACAATAATAATAATAAGTTTCCTTCCAAACTCCTCATCCACTCTCCTTTTACTCTCACTCACCCTCCTTTTCACTTGTCTCTTACATACATTATAATCTCTCTTCCATCTCTTTCTCACTTCTTAAAAAAGGTTCAACTGACTCATTCACTCATTCACTCACTCACTCTCTTCCTCCCATCCATTTTCTTTTACCGACATTGAATCATTTATCCGAGGGGTTCACCCTCAATAAAAAGGGTTCATTTTCAAAATTTCAATATAACCATATGAATACGAAAATCCAGATAAAACATAATTAATATTTTTGAGACCTTTACATACTCACCATAATACCATTCTCATTTATTCCTTCTACACCCCATTTACCTACAACATTCCCCACTTCTTCACCTCTCACCTTTCCATTCATATCACCCATCATTATCACTCTCCTTCCATCATCATTATTATTATTATTATTATTATTATTATTATTAATGTTGTGACTATTATTATGATTATTATTATAATTATTATTATAATATTTTTTCAGATTGTTGGAACATCAAGCAGTGCCAAAACTATACTAAAAAATATTGATGTTATTTAGTATATTTAAAAATTCTCACTCTTAGAAAATAAAAAAAAGAGTGTGAAAATAAAGTATAAAATTGTGAGTAATCATAATAATAATGATAGATAGTAATGATGATAAAAGGAAGGAAATGAATAACAAAGAAGGAAGTGAAGGAAATGGAAAAGGAAATGAAGGAAATGGAGAAGGAAATGGAGGAATAAGTGAAGGAAATGGAGAAGGAAATGGAGGAAAAGAAGAAGAGAAAACAACAATGACAACTCGTAAACAACAACAAAAATTGGACTCCCTGGAACACACACAGACACGCAACAATGAAAACAATACCTCAGTTGGCTCTCTGGAACACACACACACACGCAACAATGAAAACAATACCTCAGTTGGCTCTCTGGAACACACACACACACGCAACAATGAAAACAACACCTCATCTGATCTTCTGCAACACACAGGTGCATGCAACACTTCAAATGAGCCTCAGCAACACACACACACAGACACCAAACAAACAGGCAACAAGAACAAGAACAAGAACAAATGGGAGAAGAAAGATGGGAAGAAGAAAATGGAAAATAAAAAGGGAAAGAAAGAAATAGCATACCCCTCTTCCTCTTTCTCTTCCTCCTTCTCTTCCTTCCTTCACTTCCCCACCCCCTCATTCCTTCACTTCCCCCACTTCTCCTCGTCTTCATATAATAATAATAACAACAACAACAACAATAATTTGACTATTTTTGAACAACTAAACTCAAAATTAATGAATAGTCACAAACATTTGAACCAGTTAACCCGAAAAATATCAGTGGTACGAAATCGTCTCGAGAATGTAAACAAAGAAATTCATAATAATAATCAATCAGCTAATACGACTACTACTACTACTAATAATAATAATAATAAGAAAAATAATAATAATAATAATAAATCATCACTTAGGAGATTAATGGATAAAATGCTTAAAGTGAAGAGTATTATTAGTAATAATATTAGTAATACTAATAGTAATAATAATAATAATAGTAATAATAATAGTAATAATAATAATAATAATAATAGTAATAATAATAATAATAATGATAGTAATAATAATAATAATAATGATAAAAAACGCCGTTGGTTAAATTTGTGGCGCCGCTCAGCGAAATGGGCTAGCAATAGTTTGGCTAGCAGTAATGAGTGTAGCGAAAAAAATATTAGCGATAATGAATTTAGCGGGAATTTGGGTAATGCTAATAATGAGTTTAGTAACAATGAGTGTAGCACAAATTTGATTAGCGGTAATGAGCGTAGCACAAATTTGATTAGCGGTAGTGAGTTTATCGGTAGGTCTAATGAGTGTAGCGGAAAATCAGTTAGCGGTAGGGAATTAAGCGGAAATAGCAAAAATACTGCTAGCGATAAAGAGTGTAGCGATAAAAACGTAAATATCATTAGTAGTAATTTAGTTAGCGAAAACCTAAAGGTCAATTCTCTCTCTCACTCACTCACAACAACAAAAGAACAGACTAATACTTTGGCTTCGTTGGCTTTGGATGCTTTGGAGGAAGTGAGGGAAGTTTTGGAGGAAATGGAGGAAGAGAGAGAGCTTTTGGCTAGGGTTTTGGAGTGTGTTATAAACTATGTGTTGGAAAGAAATGGAATAAAGAAGGGAGAGAAGGAGGAGAGAGAGAGAGTGGAAGAAAACAAAAAATTGCTTGAAGTGTTTCGAAGCATGACTCGAACTCCTTCGGTGTACTTCGATGCGGTTGAAACTCTTACTAGCAATGAAGAAGAAGAAGAAGGAGAGGAGAGAAAGGGAGAGGAGGAGGAGAAGGAAGGAGAAAAGAAGAGAGAGGGAGAAGAGGAGGAGGAAGAGTGTTTAGAAGAAGGAAGAATGAAAGGAGAGGGAGAGAACAATGAAAAAGCACAACAACAACAACAACAACAGCGAGAATAGGATGAGGAGAATAATGAGACGAACAAAGAACAAGAAGAAAAGGGAAAGAGAGAGTTGAAAGTGGGAGAGGAAAAAGAAGAAACAAAAGAGGAAGAGTCGGGACAACAACAACAACAACAACAACAACAACAACAAAAACAACAACAACAAAAGGGAGAGTCTAAAGAAAGAGAGGAAGAGCAGAGAGACAATAAAGAAATAGAGGAAGAGCAGAGAGACAATAAACAAACACACCAACCAAAACGACAAGACGAGGTTGTTATACAAAATGTGGTTCGTCGTTCGAGATTACCCGTACTGAAGCCCAAATCCGACGTGTCTCATCTCAAGTCTATGTTTTCATTACTGTGGAACAACATTGGTAGCGACATAACCCGACTCTCTTTACCCGTCACTTTCAACGAACCTATAAATATTTTGCAGCGTATGTGTGAGGAATTAGAATACAGTGAGTTACTGGACAGAGCGTGTAGACTTGGAGACCCCGCTGATCGTGTGTTAAACGTAGCGGTGTTCGCTATCTCTGGGTACAGTTCTACGCTACATCGGTGTGAGTACAAACCGTACAATCCACTCTTGGGTGAGACCTACGAGTGTGATCGGACACTCGATTGTGGGTTTAGGTTCGTGGCAGAGAAAGTTGTACATCACCCACCAGTATGTGTGTGTTATGTAGAGGGTGTGGCTGGATACACATACACAGAGTGGGTTTCCATAAATACCAAGTTTGGGGCGACATCGATGGACTTGGTACCTAACGGGAAGACCGTCTTGTATATTAAGAGGCCCAATGAGGGAAGAGATGGTGAAGAGAAAGATGGCAGTGAAAGTGAAGCAAAAGAGAATGACGCAGAGCAAGAAGATTGTTACGACGGAAAAAGAAATGAAGGAAAAGGAAATAAAGAAGAGGAAGAGAAAAAAAATGAAGTAGAATCAGAAACAGAACGAGAGCGTCAAGAAGGAAAGGTTATTGAAGAAGACCAATATGAATGGAACAAAGTGACAACATCCATATATAACATGTTTGTACCAGGCTCAAAAATATATATGGAACACCATGGTAATATGGTTGTTAAAGATAATACTACTGGCTACCAATGTCGTGTCATCTTCCATAAGGGCTCATTTTTCAGCTCCTCTCGCCATCGTGTGACTGGCACGGTGTACGATGCATCGGGTCGTGAGGTGCGTAGTATCAGTGGGTGCCTCACCGATGGTATTTATCTTCGTGAGTCACCTGAGGTGCCCCTGTGGCGTCCTAACCCGATGCCTGATGATTACGATAGTTACTTCGGGTTGACACAGTTTGCCATGGAACTGAATGAACTGGAATACGGTTTGTTGGATTGTCTCCCCCCGACCGATACCAGGTTAAGACCCGATCAACGGTGCTTGGAGGAGGGGAAGGAGGAGGAGGCCCAAGTACTCAAGGAAGCACTGGAAGAAACCCAGAGAGAGAAGAGAAAACAGAGGGAAGAAACAGGGGAGATGTACACCCCAAGATGGTTCAGGAGGGAGAGTGAGAGGAGGGAGAGTGGGAAGGAAAGGAGGGAGAGTGAGAGGAGGGAGAGTGGGAAGGAGAGGAGGGAGAGTGGGAAGGAAAGGAGGGAGAGTGAGAGTGGGGAGAATTAGAGGAGGGAGAGTGGAAAGGAGAGAAATGAGAGTGGGGAGAATGAGAGGAGGGAGAGTGGGGAGAATGAGAGGAAGGAGAGTGGGGAGAGTGGGAAGAAGGAGAGTAAGAAGAAGGAGAGTAAGAAGAAGGAGAGTTGGAAGAAAAGTCCAATTGACGTTGATTTGGGTTGGGTGTTCACTGGAGACTATTGGAACTAGAGGCATGACCCAGGCTTCAACAATATAACCTTTGAACAATTGTGGCCTCAAAACCAACACGAAAATGAAGATAAAAATGATATAAATGAAGATGAAACAAATGAAGATAAAAATGATATAAATGAAGATAAAAATGATATAAATGAAGATGAAACAAATGAAGATAAAAATGATATAAATGAAGATAAAAATGATATAAATGAAGATGAAACAAATGATGATAAAAATGATAAAAATGAAGATGATACAAATGATGATAAATGTCATAAAAATAAAGATAAATGTGTTAAAAATGAAAAAATATGAAGCTAAAACCAACAGAAAAAATGATGATTATAAAAATTCAGGTCATCAATATTATTATCCTTTATAATAATAATAAAAATAATAATAATAATAATAGAGTGTATTTTAATTAAACCTTGATAATAAAGCCATTAATTATTCAGGTAATTAATATGTAATTATCTTAATTAATCATTTAGTAGTAGTAGTATTACTATTAGTAGTAGTAGTAGTAATAATAATAGTAGTAGTATTAGTGAAAAATTAGTAGTAGTAGTGGTAGTAGCAGTAGTAGTAGTTTTAGCAATAGTGGTAGTAGTAGTAGTAATAATAGTAGTAGTAGTAGTGAAAAATTAGTAGTAGTGGTGGGGTTGGTGGTAATGGTAGTAGTAGTACGTGGCAGTAGTGGTAGTAAGTATGTAAATAAGTTAGTAAGTAAGTAACTAAGAAAGTGAGTAAATAAGTGAGTAAATAAGTATGTAAGTAAATAAGTAAGTTAGTAAGTAAATAAGTAAGTTAGTAAGTAAATAAGTAAGTTAGTAAGTAAATAAGTAAGTTAGTAAGTAAATAAGTAAGTTAGTAAGTAAATAAGTAAGTTAGTAAGTAAATAAGTGAATGGTTTCTTGTAAATGTTGCCTAGACCGCAACAGACTTCTGGGATCTAACCTGGGCAAAATACTGGGAAATAACCGTGATAAAGTAACCAGGGCCTAACTGGAGCAAACTACCGGCACCTAACCAGAGCAACCAATGGCACCTAACCTTGTTAAACTACCATGACCTAACCGGGACCTAGCCGGACACTGCTACAGAACAGCAATAAATTCCATAAAATAATTAGGTTAGGTCTAACTAATTCAATAACTTCCTTACTGTTATATAGGGAGAGGTAATTTTTGTACTACATTGCAAATGTAGTTTATTAAGCATGTGTGTTTAATATGTCAAGTACCAGATACTGTATTCCCTTCTTTAACTGTTTCTTACCATGGTAGGTTACTACATTAAATTCTTTACTTCCAGGACTATGTGTCTGTACTGTGAACGTGCATTCGATGACCTAAATGATGCCTGTAGTTGCATACAGTCCCATTTAGTTGCAGCACAAGCGGAGAGTCTTCCTTCAGTATCGCCCATCTCCTCGACCTCCTTTGCTGAGAGTAGGTTAAAGCTAAAAATACTTTAATCCAGACTTACAGTCATTTGCAAAAATAGATATTCAATATTTAATTCAAGGAAACTTTTTTCTTTACTAACTATGTATGCCCTGATAATTATATGCAATGGTTTAAAGCAGTTCAGTTTCCTTAATTAACAATGGCACTCCTCTTGTTGTCTCATTGATACTAACTAGTACTTTACAAATGTTACTGGTACAATAACCAAGGAAGAGCATAAGGGAGAGAGGAAGCATATCCTAACCACCTCAATGTATTACGCTTCACTCTCAACCACACCACACTCATTACCAATTGCTTTCTTATTCATACCACATCTCTCATACACACTCTCATTACTTTCTCCATCCCACCTTGTAAGTCCACATGCACCTCTCAAGTAACTCATTTCCACTGCACCTATTCTAGACTGATGAGCCCTACTCCATGTCCAGGGACTCGTGCCCCCTGGTGTTGTGATGGTTTGATTCCCATAGCTGCCTTCCTTGACAGCCTTCGGGGGTGGTTGAAGACTGCAACGCACACAACCACACTAGCCAACAACACAGCATACACTCTGAGGGAACTTTGGCAAAGCCCGGTTCAGGCCAGAGCTCGGGGCTGCTCGGCCAGACATCTTGAGGAACTTCAACAACAACTCCTGCCATAATGATTACCTATAATGGCTGAAGACCTAAAACACAATGGAAGACTTCTCCAATCTTTGGACCATTCTCATTTTTTCACAACCATCATTCCTACATGTGCGCATTTTTCTTTGATTATGTGAGTGCTGAACCAAGTACTGTACCATATCTACAGGATGATTCATATACATATTATAATATTTATTACATGTGTATTATACGCTGTATATATGCATTTAAGACATAATATACAGAACTTATTTACAGTGTTTAAGAAGCAATAGCAGATCATATGTTCAACTGTAATCTATTTTCATGAATGCAAGCTCGTACTCATTTTACCATGTTAGCAGAAACTCCTTTTGAATAACCCTATCAAATAATGCATATATATTTTTGTACTTTGTGTGATATTGTACCTTAACTTTGTTTGGATAAGAAAATGTATACAGCATTATGTTTGATACTAAGAGTCATTTTCTTCTTGTTTCTCTTTTACAGTGCTTGTGCAATGCCGTCTCTATCTTAAGGCCTAGCAAACGTATGAAGAGCAACAAAAGATTTAGCATAATTTTTGCCAATCTAGCATAGTTTCAGCTGCTGTCTAGCATATTCCTGCTCGAGAAATCTGGATCTGGTCACCCTGCCAGAGGCGGGCAGAGGGACAGAGGAACCAGTGATGCCAGTGCTTGGAATTTTTCACAAGATATTGGGATTTTAGACTCAACCTTGGCATCTTGGTATTTACAGTACAAAATCAAGTAAATCTTGGAGTTTTTTTAGTTCTCATAAACATTATCTTAATTTGTTAATTAAATTCATCTCTTCTTAATTATCCTTCACCTATCCTACACCTACTATCTTTCCCTTCACTTATATTCATATTCGATTACATTTCGTGGCTACTGAGAGACAAAATTAGCCGGTTTTGTTTTTTTTGGTGACCACGGGATGGACAGGAACTGGACACATGAAAACTAGGATGTATAGATGTACTGATGTAGTGCTATGAGTGGATTGAGACTGACTCCATTCCGGACAGTTGTTCCATACCATAGCTGGGAACCATCAAAACTCTCATAAAGGATGTTATCCAAGGCAGAAAGAGGAGGAATGATATGACAATTCTGTATGTGGGGGAAGATGAACATACTTCTCAACATCAGTCAGATATCATTGTTTTTCTTCAGTCTTAACTTCATAAGTGATTGTTATGTTTTCTTAAGTATATTTTAAAATATATTCTATTATAAATGTGCATTACACATTATGTTATGTTGATCTTGGAATTTCTTGGAATTTTTAGTGCGGCAATCTTGGGTATTCTGTAAACTTCCACTGGCAACAGTGAGAGGAACAGTGCGCCAACTTACCAATTTGCCTAGGCAGCTGTCGGCTCAGTCAGCCTTCATTTTTGCCCTTTTCCAAGGCCAAGGGGTCCCGAATGTGTTTTGCTTGTGCTTTTGGGGTTCCTTGTTTGTTTAACTTCAACTGGATTAAATACAATACAAGGTGAGCATTTTATCTTTGAGTAGTTGTTGTAATTAAAACAGACAAGCCGTAACTGGTAAACTGTTATCCCAGATCCGTATATTTGAATATCATAGGAGAAACACTGAGTTATTTGTTGTGGCAGTTCACCCATTCCATAGTTGTTTTAAGGGGAATGTGTCTTGTGGTCCTTTATAGTACCATGATTCCTCCAAAGTACGGTACCGGTATGTCAACAAACGGGACCAGAGGTTAACAATAATAATGGTGTCCTGTTGCTTGGAATAATTTCGATTATACTGTGGAGCTGCTATAACAAAACAGGAGGATAAGGTATATCTGTTATAATGTAGCTGTAGTATGAAATATGGTGCTGACGTGGGCAAATCTTAAATCCCAGGTTAGGTAACTTAAAAGTTCTTTCCTCACAATACTTTGACCAAAAATTATTAGAACAATTATGAGTGCCTATGAAAAAGTTAATTAAATTGTAAAAATCAAAGTGAACCTGTTTTTCAGAATTATATACATTTTGTGCTGTACGTTATTATATTTTCTTAATACTGTATACCTCAGTACCTGTCATCAGTTATTATCCTGCCAAAGTTTCATCTCCTTACCTTACACAGTTACACTATATTATTATTATGAGTGTAGTATGAACAAGTTAAGTAAGTTGGAAGACTCCAAGTGGAACTGGTTTTCATTATTATGGTGTGTGACACAAGCCTATACATTATGTGATACAATTTGTGCTGTATGTTATTATATTTTCTTAATATACCTCAGTACTTGTCATCAATAAGTATCCTACCAAAGTTTCATCTCCTTACCTTACACTAAAGAGTACAGGATGTCCCCCCAAAATGTGTTCACTCTTTGACTGGCCATTACTCATATACTATACAAGTATTTTGTTTTGATTTTGGTGTTTATTGACATAGATACAAGTCTAATGAGTTAGGGAAAATAAAACTAATATATACATAGGTCTATATAGATATTTTAATCTATGTATCTATGAGTAATGTCCAGTTAAAAAGTACTGTACATTTCTTTGGGACACCCTATATTTATTATGATATAGTGTAAGGGAAGGAGAGGAAACCATATGGAAGGATACCAGTAGTGATTTATTTCAAGTACAGTAGGCCTGTTGCGATGTATAAAGGAAATATAATACTGTACAGTACTGTTGCAGTACTGGTAGAATAATTTTATTGTTTTTTTGTTCTTTTGTGTACAGCCTACAGTAAAGTCAGCACTGTACTAAACATGAACAAATCTGTATTCTTTAAATTATACAGTATATTGTACAGTACAGTACATTGTTCCTACAGTATAAATCTAATGACATTTCATATAGGAGGCCCATTTACTTACAGTATTTATAAAATTTTGTACCCACGTTTTTTAAAATGCCTTTGTATTCTTGTACCAATCTTTATATATGATTTCCTATCTAAACATGAACAGATCTTTATCCAGTGAAATGATGAAGATTGTTCCTACAGTATAAATCCCATATGAGGCCAACTTAAACATTATTATTTTTGTACCCATATTCTTTAAACGTCTCTCCCTTTTTTTAACTTTACATTGTAATTTCTTGTTTATTTCATTGGCTTAAGTCCTGGGAAGAGTTAGAAATGCCTCAATAAGGTAGGGTTGGTAAATTTTCAAGGGAAACATTCTTTGCTCTCAGACACACAACATCAACAATGATAAAGTTGTGTGATTATCTATTAGAACACAATGACTTTCAGTATGTACTACTTGGAAAATTTCAAACAGACAGGTTGGAAGATAGATTTGGACTGTATAGGAGGATGAGTGGTACAAATTATAATGTTGCTGTTGCTCAGGTGATGGAATCAGAAAAAAAACTAAAAATCATGGGTGTTCTCTCCATAGCTTCATCCAAGACAGGTCCCTTATCTCTGACTGATTTATGTAGCTCTAAAGGGGAACCAGACTCAAAATGTAGTTCTGTTGGCCACCTGGAAAAATTCAAGGGAGTTGAGGAATATGTGGAAGAGGAAACACTGTCAAAGGATGATGAAATGTGATGATTTTTATTGCTGGTTATGTTGCTCACAGTGTTAAGAAAAAGTTGAAATGTTCAGTATGTGTGAGTAGAGTCTCTCTGGAGAAGAAACTTGAAGCTGAAATTCCTGACAGTTACCAGTACATAAAGATCCTTGATCGAGGTGGCCTGAAATGGCCAACATATTTTACACTTTCTGTATGTATTTCAACCTACCAAGTATTCCAAGCTCTCATTGGTAAGTTAAAGAAAGATTTTATGCACTGCAGCTGTCAAAGGAAAGTGCTAGTCCAGTTAGCTCTAAACTTTCTGAGGAGGGATTTTGATGTAAATGAATGTTGCCCCTGCAAAATATCAGTGAAGAACCTAATTTCAATGTGCATATGGCCTCTAACTAGAGACGGCATTGGCTTGTGGGAGTGTCTCTTTGCTTTTGTTGTCTTGTCTCATGTCTTTATCTCAGTGGTGGGTGACGGGGTGGGAGTATAGAGGAGAGACAGGGATATGGGAGGGAGTAGGAGTGAGGGGAGTGTGGTTAGGAAAGTGGGAGTTAGTGGGGGGATAGGAGGGAGTAGGAGTGAGGGGAGTGTGGTTAGGAAAGTGGGAGTAGATGGGAGGCCCGAGGGTGTAGAAGTGAGGGGAGTGTGGTTAGGAAAGTGGGAGTTTGTGGGTGTAAGGGAGGGAGAGAAGGGGTGAGTGGGCGTGTGAGAGTGAGGGAGAGGAGGGGAGATGTATATAGGTGTAGGAAGTGTAAGGGAATGGGTTGGATGGGGGATGGGAGTGTGAGGTAAGTGTGATTATATAATTATGTAGTATAATGTGAAAAGTCAATATGTATTCTCTCTCTCTCTCTTTTTTTTTCTCTCTCTCTCTCTCTCTCTCTCTCTCTCTCTCTCTCTCTCTCTCTCTCTCTCTCTCTAATTAGCTGAGTTCATTTCAGTTCCCTCTAGTTAATATATACAGTCAGCCGTCCCCATTTGTATTGTATGTATGGGATGCCATTTTAATTTCATCAACTTTGGTCTCACGTGGCACTCAAATGTAAACAAACCATGACGTCACAACTTGTCTCGACTCTCGGCTGTGGCTGTGGCTTCGTCTTAGTGGATTCCTCTTTAGATCTGTTCTGTCACCCAGCAATTTTTTTCAAAGGTGTTATACATTATTACTCAGTTAAATCTTATGATATATAATTATTACTCAGTTAAATCTTATGATATATAATTATTTCTTACATCACTACTCTTCCTATAAACATATGAACAATCGACTATGAATAAACATAAATAAAATGATATGAATGAAGTGTAATGAATGAAGAGCAGGGGGTTTGTTTTGTAGTACAGTTTGGAGTAATCTGTAGCCTTCCAGTTCGTCCATAAACAGTGGACGGATCAACCCTTTTATTCCTAGAACACACACACACACATAACTGGTCAACTTTGAAACCACACACACACACACACACACACCTAATATCTTCACAACCCGGTGTGACATCTTCACTACCCACATTGTCACATTGCCCTTTATGTTTAGCAGAGATAAGTATTAACATCTTCACTATTAAGTGGAAGATGATTACGGCGTGAACACATCCTCACTACTGTCATTATGTATTGGTGACATCTTCAATATTAGATAGAAGATGTCACTACTTTATTTTGTTGTATTCCAGGATGTCTACAGAATATTGTATTGTGCTAGGATGCCTACAAAATATCATAGAGAGTTTAGAAAGACATTGTAAAGTTAGTTGAGGAATCGAGGGAGAGTGGAGAGAGTGGAGAAAATTGAGATTAGAGAGAGAGAGGGAGATAAGATTTGTAGAGAGTTGAGAGAGAGAAAGGTAAGATTTAAGAGAAAAGAAGAATAAAGCTTAGAAGCTTTTGAGGTGTTTGAATTGATCTTCTTCTATTGATTAACCTGATTGCGTGCCTCAGTCGACCCGGGAGAAGTTGAACGACGGTAGCAAGACGATTTCATTAAATACCGTGTGCCACACCTCTGTGGGTGACTGCTGAGAGGAGACTGAAAACATTTCCCTTCTCGTTTAAATTATTATCGGTACAGAGAGTTGCCAATTAGTTTATTTGCCTCACCCGATTTTGACGCAGTTATATAAGAAACTATTTTTCGAGAATTTTAAAAGGATTTTGACGCGATTCGCGTCAATAGTTGTGTGATAGACTATTCGTTTATGACGCTAATCGTGTCACCGTGCGTGAGAGGGTTAATTGGGAGGTTGTAATGTTCCAGGGATGCAATGGCTCTGGAGCCACTTTTAGTTCTTTGGTTTCCCTTTTTTCCTTTCTTCCCTGAAAAGTATATCTAAGCTATTTCATCAGAAGTGTCTACAAGGAAGCAATTAGTGTGGATTTTGAGCACTTTGCTTTTTCCTTGAGTACAAACTTAAAAAAAAAACTAGCTCAGTTTAGTGAAAAAAAAAATTCTCTTGATATTGAAATAAAGATGATATAAAATTAATCATCATCAATCATCCATCAATCAATGTATCTTAAAAATTGCAACCTTTCCAAACTTTAAAAAACGCTCATAGTTTCAATATTTTTTTAACGATTTTACGGTAAAAATGTTTCATCTTCACTATTCCCCCACAGATACAAGAGCCATTGCCCTTTATATTTGGCAGAGAGAAGATGTAGGTGGGTGGGTGGGAGGTAGTGGTAATTGTGACACTTCAACACATCTTCACTACCTGGTGTGACATCTGATTGGGGGGTATGGGTGGGGGTGGGGGTGGGGGGTGAACGAAGCGAGCAGCACTGCAGGCAAAAGCACCCACGGCGTAGCCGTGGCTGGCGAAGCCAGTGCTTGTGTATCTTAAAAATTGCAACCTTTCCAAACTTTCAAAAACGCTCATGGTTTCAATCATTTTTTTTTCAATGTTTAACGATTTTACTATAAAATGTTTCATCTTCACTACTCCCCAGAGATACAAGAGACTTTGCCCTTTATATTTGGCAGAGATAAGTATTAACAGATGTGGGTGGGTGGGTGGTAGGTAAGATGTGGGTAGGTAGGTAGTAGGTGGGTAGTGGGTGGGTGGCATCTTCACTACTTCCTCACTACTTGACATCTTCACTACCTGATGTGACATCAGATTGGTGGCGGGGGGGCGAGCGCAGCTATCCGCGATTTTTGGGGGGGGGCGAGCGAAGCGAGCAGCGCCGCAGGCAAAAGCACCCACGGCATAGCCGTGGTGGGCAAAACCCAGTGCTTGTATGATTAAAATTGGTGGCATGTGATGGGTCAGTAGTGACCCAGCCAAAGGGTATACTCCTAGACTCACTAAATGGAAAGGGGAATGCTGTACCGTTGTTACAAGAGTTATCTGATCAAGGTCATAATAGGGATGCCACCAGGAAGCACAATATGTCTGACCCTTCACTTAATGAAGGTAAGTGGGCAAAGGTCAGACAGACAGCAGCCACACCTGACTTAAGGCTCAACACTTCAGCTGAGTGGACCCGTTTTGTAGATCCTTCCAAAGCCACCACCACCACTTCAGCCAAAATTGGGACTGTAATAGTCCCTACCACAACAACAGACTGTCAGCAGGGCAACCAATGCAAACCTGTTGGTGAGGGTTTCGTGTAGTCACCAACTATGTGTTGTGCTACTAAAGATGACTCCTGTGCAGGGGCCTTTGTCCGGTTTTCTCCACTACAGCTGCTCAACCTTAGGAGCTAGTGTCTATTTACTCTCTCAGGGGAGTGTTGTCTACAATTCTCTTTGTGTAATGTGCTCAAGGTAGAGAGAGAGATGCAGTGAATAGTTCCCAATTGGTTTAATGTCAAAACATGTTAATATTTATGTACAGGTTACGACAGACATGACGTTAACATAGATAAAAGTATTTTATGCTAATAAATCTATAATACATAATTTGTACATATGAAATTTGGTAAGAGTATACAGACAATGTTATGACATATTATGGTAAAGAGAAAATGCTGAAAGAAATTACATAGACGAAGGAATGTAATGGTAAAAGAATAACAATACAGGGCAGGCAGATAATGATTAACAAAGAAAATGGGCCTACAGTATTTTTAGGGTACACTACAATACTCCCCCCCTAGTTTCGAGGAAGGAGGAACGATACTCTTGTGTGTCGTACTTCGTCGTTTTCAGCATTAGTTGGAGGAACAGTGACTTGCACTGCTTGTAGCATCTGATCTGGATTCAGGATATATGCAGGCTTGACCCGGTCTACGGCCACAACATCTTGAGAACCATGTTTGTCGATGGTGAAGTTCTTCCTCGTCCTGCGAACTACTCGGAAGGGGCCCTGATATGGTTGCTGAAGGGGCCTTTTGACTGCATCGACTGACAAAGACGTGTGTGCAGGCTTCCAGGTCCTGGTGAACGAAGGTCTTCGAGTTGGACGTACGAGGCTGCACTGGCTGGAGGCACTTCATGGCATTTTTCAGGTGTGTTGCAAAGTCCTGAACGCTGCAAGGCTCAGGGTCTGGTGTGGCAGAGAGAAGCTCACCTGGGAGCCTGAGCGTAGAGCCATATACGAGCTCAGCAGAGGAGTTGTGCAGATCCGTCTTGAGTGAAGTTCTGATGCCAAGGAGGACAAGAGGTAGTGCTAGTGACCAATCTTCTCTCTGGGCTGAAGCTGCCAGGGAAGATTTCAGCTGGCGGTGGAATCGTTCAACCGTTCCGTTGGCCTGTGGGTGATAGCTGGCGGTCCTGTATCGACGGATGCCAAGGAGTATCATGACCTTATTCCATACACTTGACTCAAACTGACCACCACGGTCGGAAGTAAGGCTTAGGGGCACACCAAACCTGGATACCCATGTTGCGATGAAGGCACGTGCAACCGTATCTGTGGTGATGTTGGCAAGAGGTGCAGCTTCAGGCCAGCGAGTGAAGCGGTCCACACAGGTGAGTAGATATCGATAGCCATTGGAGTACGGAAGTGGGCCAACGAGGTCTATGTGGACATGGTCAAATCTCTCGGTGACTGGTGTAAAGGTGGCTGCAGGAGAGTGTGTATGGCGTGTGACTTTGGAAGCTTGACATTGTATACATGTGCGTGCCCAGTGTCTGACGTTCTTATTTATGCCTTCCCATATGAAGCGGGAAGACATCATCTGGTGCGAGGCACGGATTCCAGGGTGAGAGAGGTCATGTAACTTCTTGAAGAGCTGGTGTCGATGTTTCTCTGGTACGTATGGACGGAGAGTGTCTGTAGAGGTGTCAGCGTACAGTGTGACCTGGGTGTCTGGAAGTGTAATCTTCTTCATCTGTAGTGCAGGGTTATCCAACAGTCGCTGTAGCTCAGCGTCACCGACTTGATCAGCAGCAATGGTGGCATAGTCGATGGGAGAAGATATTACAGTACTGATGTTACGAGAGAGGGCATCAGCTGGGGCATTGTCGGCACCTTTGACGTATCGTAGATCAGTAGTAAACTGGGCAATGTAGTCCATGTGGTGCATTTGTCGTGGTGTGTAAGAGTCTTTGTTTCTGAGAAATGTTGTAGTGAGTGGCTTGTGGTCAGTGTAGATGTGGAAACTGCGTCCTTCGATGAAGTAGCGAAAACGCTTGACAGCTTTGAAGATGGCAAGTAGCTCTCTGTCATAGGCGCTGTACTTTGACTCTGTCGGGGTGAGTTTCTTGGAAAAGAAGGCAATTGGCTTCCAATATGTACCGACACGCTGTTGTAGGACTGCACCAATACCAATGTTTGAGGCGTCTGTAGCAATTGAAGTTTCTGCGTCTGGTGCAGGGAAGGACAGCGTGGCAGCATCACTGAGGGCCTGTTTTGTTGAGAGGAAGGCCGCTTCTGCTTCTTCAGTCCAGATGAGGGTAACAGATTGACCTCTCTTGCAAGGTTTGATCATGGCGTACAATGGTCGTAGCAGGAGTGAGCAGTGTGGAATGAAGCGGTTATAGTAATTAACCATCCCAAGGAACTCCTTGAGCTGGCGTTGGGTAGACGGCTTGGGAAACTGCTGGATGGACTCGCACTTTGAGGGAAGTGGAGCAATGCCTGCTGGAGAGACTGTGTGACCTAGGAACTCAAGGGATGTAACGCCGAGTTCGGACTTGTCTGTGTTGATTTGGACGCCATAATCTTGCAGTCTCTGGAGGACTTCTTGGAGGTGTTGTTTGTGGCTGGCTTCATCAGGACTAGCGATGAGAAGGTCATCTATGTAGGCGAAACAGTAGGGTAGACCTCGAAGGACCTGGTCTATGAAGCGTTGAAATGTTTGTGCCGCATTCCGCAATCCAAAGGGCATCCGGACGTATTCAAACATGCCAAAAGGTGTGATAATGGCTGTCTTCGGGATGTCAGTGGGATGGACTGGAATCTGATGAAAGGCTTTGATGAGGTCGATCCGAGAGAATATTGTAGAACCTGAGAGTTGGGAAGTGAACTCTTGAATGTTGGGCACAGGATATCTATCTTCTACGGTGCGTGAATTGAGGGCACGGTAGTCACCACAGGGTCGTATCTCTCCAGTCTTCTTAGGCACGATGTGTAGAGCCGATGACCAGTTGCTGCTGCTGGGCCGTATAATGCCTTTACTCATCAGAGATTCAAACTCGGCTTTGGCTTTCTTGTAACGCTCAGGGGCTAAGCGTCGGGCCTTGGCGTGCACTGGGGGTCCGGTAGTCTCTATATGATGAGTCACGTTATGCTTGGCAGGTATGCTGGATGAGTAGGGTTGTGTCAGCATAGGGAACGACTTAAGGAGGTCAGCAAACTTGTGGTCATGGTTGATAGTAGATAGGTGTGTGCTGTCACCAGGTGCTGGCTGTGCATTAGCAGAGATATCTGTGAGTGGGTCAATCAATTTTCGTCCTCTTACGTCTACCATCAGGTTGAAGTGACGGAGAAAATCAGCACCAAGGATGGCTTGTGACACTGCTCCTACGTAGAATGTCCATTGAAAAGAGCGGCGAAGGTTCAGATCCAGATGCACTGTTTGCCGCGAGTATACAGGTATCCTGGTACCATTAGCAGCGTAGAGATGCAAAGAAGGAGGTAGCGACCGCTGGCTGGTTGTAGCAGGGAGGACACTAACGTCGGCACCGGTGTCTACCAGGAACTTGGTATGGGACCGGCGATCAAAGATGTGGAGCAGCGCAGACTGAGTATGACAAACATTATGCTGCGTTAATGTTCGCCGTTGTAGTTTGACGCCGTGTAGCTGCAGGGCTTTTCACACTTGAGAGCCTTATCCATAAACCTGCGATGGTAGTAGCAGAGGTTTGAAGTGCTCCTTGAACGTGACCGATAGTGTTGGCGGTTTGGCGTCGAGGATCGGTAACTTTGGCGGTCGTTCATTTGTTTCTTCATGTTGCTGACTTCCATCGTAAGTTGGGAAACTAGACTGACAAGCTGGGCAATTTGGGAATTTTCTTGTGTTGAGATGGAGGAGATTGGTGATGCTGATACAGGTGGAAGAGTTGCCATGTAGTCGTCTGCAAGATTGGCAAGCTCGTCTGGTGGCAGCTTGCCTTTCACACTGATGAGAGCACGTTGAATGTCAGATGGCAGGCGTTGATAGAACAGTTGTTTGAATAGATCTTTATCAAAGGCCTGGTACTTGTCACCAAGCAATGTCTTCATTCGACGTAGTAAGTCTGTAGGTTTCTCTCCACCAAGTTCTTCTCTTGATAGCAACTCACGGAGACGAGCTGCCACTGATGATTGTAGGTGATTTAAAATTGCTGCCTTAAGATCTTCATAGGGTGTAGCAGAGGTTGAGGCTGAAGTAATGACATCAGACACTTGAGTGAGAACTTCAGGTGGTAGCAGGCTTGCGGCATGTGAGAATTTAGTGAGGCTTTTCTTGATGTTAGAAGCAGCAAAACTACACTCCAGTATTGAGAACCATATGGTGGGGTCTTGGTTGCAGAAAGCAGGGGCTCTCATGGCTACACTAGTGGCAGTGTAGTTGCCTGAGTTAGAGAGATCCTCAGTAGACATACTGGTCAGTGAACTCAGGGTGTAAGTGCTGACAAGAGTTACCTGATATCACGATAGCTGCGTTAGCCAAGTTACATGAGTATGCTGAATACACTGGCACTGTATCCATACACAAGGCACTAATAATACACGACAATACACTGTAACTCAAGAGTGAAGCACTGTAATCTAGGGTGAAGCACTGTAATCCAAGGTGAGGCACTGTAATCCAAGGCGAGGCACTGTAATCCAAGGCGAAGCACTGTAATCCTAGGCGAAGCACTGTAATCCAAGGCGAAGCACTGTAATCCAAGGCGAAGCACTGTAATCCAAGGCGAGGCACTGTAATCCAAGGTGAGGCGCTGTAGTCCAAGGTGAGGCGCTGTAGTCCAAGGTGAGGCGCTGCAATCCAAGGTGAGACACTGCAATCCAAGGTGAGACACTGCAATCTCAGGTGATACACCGCAATCTCAGGTGATGCACTGTGGTCCAAGGTGAGGCACTGTTGCTGGTAGCTAGACTGCTGCGAGGACCAGTGGTGTATAGGTGTTGGACTGTAGGCAGCAACAGTGTAGTTGGAGGCTTACAGATGGCTGATGTGGACTGGTGTTGCCTCAGGGTTTCACAGCGACAATGTACAGTAGATAGGATGGACAGTAGTGGGAGCAACAGCTGCACAGGAGAGGTAGCAACTTGAGTAAGTCACCTCTTGATGGTTACTGCCAGGCAAAGGCGTTAATGTTGATTATAATGGAGTAGCAGCAGCACTCCAGGTCACTACTTGACAGTGACTGTAGGGCGAAGGCGTTCTTGTAGACTGCTGCAGCTGCCTTCTTCAGGAGGTCACCACTTGTTGGTGAAGCTTGTAGCAGCACGCCGAGGGTCACCACTTGTCGGTGACGCAGTAGCTGCACTCCGATGGTCACCACTTGATGGTGAGGCTGCAGCAGCACTCCGGGGGTCACCACTTGTTGGTGAGGGTTTCGTGTAGTCACCAACTATGTGTTGTGCTACTAAAGATGACTCCTGTGCAGGGGCCTTTGTCCGGTTTTCTCCACTACAGCTGCTCAACCTTAGGAGCTAGTGTCTATTTACTCTCTCAGGGGAGTGTTGTCTACAATTCTCTTTGTGTAATGTGCTCAAGGTAGAGAGAGAGATGCAGTGAATAGTTCCCAATTGGTTTAATGTCAAAACATGTTAATATTTATGTACAGGTTACGACAGACATGACGTTAACATAGATAAAAGTATTTTATGCTAATAAATCTATAATACATAATTTGTACATATGAAATTTGGTAAGAGTATACAGACAATGTTATGACATATTATGGTAAAGAGAAAATGCTGAAAGAAATTACATAGACGAAGGAATGTAATGGTAAAAGAATAACAATACAGGGCAGGCAGATAATGATTAACAAAGAAAATGGGCCTACAGTATTTTTAGGGTACACTACAAACCAACATGCAATAAGAGGAAACCAAAACCCATTTCTCCACTAGTTCAAAAGAGTTGCAAGAGACATTTACCCTGTGACAGATGTCTGGTTATCAAGAGAAAGGAGAAACCTGACAAGAAGCCTGTCCGCCCCTCAGTCCACAGGAAGGACAAACATGAGAAGAAACACAAGAAGGTTGTACAACCTAAGCCCAGAAAGAAAATTGAACACAAGCACAGAAAGAAGGCTGTCGAGTTCAGAAAGAAGGCTGTCAATCCTAGAAAGAAGGCTGTCAAGCCTAGAAAGAAGGCTGTCAAGCCCAGAAAGAAGGCTGGCCATAAAAAGGTTCTACCCAGATGAAAAATGGCTGCAAGACGACGAATGTCCAGACATCGAATGGCTGGGCATCGAAAGGTCCGTGGTAGAGGAAGAATGGCTAGACGTTGAAGAGTCCCTGGTAAACAACGAATGACGGCAAGAAAACGAATGGCTGGGCGTCGCAAGGTCCCAGCCAGAGGAAGAATGGCTGGGCGTAGAGGAAACATGGCCATAATTACTGTATGTAGTGATGATGTATGGTGAGTAGTGTGGATGTATGAAGTGTGTGGGATGGAGATGTATGATGTGAAGTTGTTGTTGTTGAAGTTCCTCAAGCTGTTTGGCCGAGCAGCCCCGATGATGTGAAGTGGAGATGTATGATGTGGAGTGAGATGGGTAGCCTAGTAAAGTTGAATGATGGGTAGTGAAGAAGTAAACATATGTAATGAGTTGTGGTAGGAAGTCATTTCACACTAATGCAAACTGGAAGAACTTTTAGATTTTTGGTTTCCCTTCTTTCCTTTTCTTCCCTGAAAAGTATATCTAAGCTATTTCATCAGAAGTTTCTGCAAGGAAGCAATTAGTGTGGAATTTGAGCACTTTGTTTTTTCCTTGAGTACAAACTTCAAAGCAACTATCTCAGTTTAGTGAAATTCTCTCTCTTGATATTGAAATAGAGTTGATATAAAATTAAAATGATGATTAAATTTTTTTATATTAGTGTGGTCTTAGGCTTGGTGGCATGTGATGGGTCAGTAGTGACCCAGCCAAAGGGTATACTCCTAGACTCACTAAATGGAAAGGGGAATGCTGTACCGTTGTTACAAGAGTTATCTGATCAAGGTCATAATAGGGATGCCACCAGGAAGCACAATATGTCTGACCCTTCACTTAATGAAGGTAAGTGGGCAAAGGTCAGACAGACAGCAGCCACACCTGACTTAAGGCTCAACACTTCAGCTGAGTGGACCCGTTTTGTAGATCCTTCCAAAGCCACCACCACCACTTCAGCCAAAATTGGGACTGTAATAGTCCCTACCACAACAACAGACTGTCAGCAGGGCAACCAATGCAAACCAACATGCAATAAGAGGAAACCAAAACCCATTTCTCCACTAGTTCAAAAGAGTTGCAAGAGACATGTACCCTGTGACAGATGTCTGGTTATCAAGAGAAAGGAGAAACCTGACAAGAAGCCTGTCCGCCCCTCAGTCCACAGGAAGGACAAACATGAGAAGAAACACAAGAAGGTTGTACAACCTAAGCCCAGAAAGAAAATTGAACACAAGCACAGAAAGAAGGCTGTCGAGTTCAGAAAGAAGGCTGTCAAGCCCAAAAAGAAGGGTGTCAAGCCTAAAAAGAAGGCTGTCAAGCCCAGAAAGAAGGCTGACAAGCCCAGGAGAAAAAGAAGAAGAAGACCTAAGAGGCCCAGGAGAGTCATCAGAAAAATAAGACCTAAGAGGTACAGGAGAAGAAGAAGAAGAAGACCTAAGAGGCCCAGGAGAGTCATCAGAAAAATAAGACCTAAGAGGTACAGGAGAATCTTCAGAAAAAGAAGACCTAAGAGGACCAGGAGAATCATCAGAAAAAGAAGACCTAAGAGGACCAGGAGAATCATCAGAAAAATAAGACCTAAGAGGTACAGGAGAATCATCAGAAAAAGAAGACCTAAGAGGACCAGGAGAATCATCAGAAAAAGAAGACCTAAGAGGACCAGGAGAATCATCAGAAAAAGAAGACCTAAGAGGACCAGGAGAATCATCAGAAAAAGAAGACCTAAGAGGACCAGGAGAATCATCAGAAAAAGAAGACCTAAGAGGACCAGGAGAATCATCAGAAAAAGAAGACCTAAGAGGACCAGGAGAATCATCAGAAAAATAAGACCTAAGAGGTACAGGAGAATCATCAGAAAAAGAAGACCTAAGAGGACCAGGAGAATCATCAGAAAAAGAAGACCTAAGAGGACCAGGAGAATCATCAGAAAAAGAAGACCTAAGAGGACCAGGAGAATCATCAGAAAAATAAGACCTAAGAGGTACAGGAGAATCATCAGAAAAAGAAGACCTAAGAGGACCAGGAGAATCATCAGAAAAAGAAGACCTAAGAGGACCAGGAGAATCATCAGAAAAAGAAGACCTAAGAGGACCAGAAGAATCATCAGAAAAATAAGACCTAAGAGGACCAGGAGAATCATCAGAAAAAGAAGACCTAAGAGGACCAGAAGAATCATCAGAAAAAGAAGACCTAAGAGGACCAGGAGAATCATCAGAAAAATAAGACCTAAGAGGTACAGGAGAATCATCAGAAAAAGAAGACCTAAGAGGACCAGGAGAATCATCAGAAAAAGAAGACCTAAGAGGACCAGGAGAATCATCAGAAAAAGAAGACCTAAGAGACGTCGAAAGGTCCGTGGTAGAGGAAGTATGTTTAGGCGTAGAAAATTCCGAGGTAAACGACGAATGATGGGAAGAAAACGAATGACTGGGCGTCGAAAGGTCCGTGGTAGAGGAAAAATGGCTGGTAGAAGACGAATGGCCGGGCGTCGAAAGGTCCGTGGTAGAGGAAAAATGGCTGGTAGAAGACGAATGGCCGGGCGTCGAAAGGTCCGTGGTAGAGGAAAAATGGCTGGTAGAAGACGAATGACCGGGCGTCGAAAGGTCCGTGGTAGAGGAAAAATGGCTGGTAGAAGACGAATGGCCGGGCGTCGAAAGGTCCGTGGTAGAGGAAAAATGGCTGGTAGAAGACGAATGGCCGGGCGTCGAAAGGTCCGTGGTAGAGGAAAAATGGCTGGTAGAAGACGAATGGCCGGGCGTCGAAAGGTCCGTGGTAGAGGAAAAATGGCTGGTAGAAGACGAATGGCCGGGCGTCGAAAGGTCCGTGGTAGAGGAAAAATGGCTGGTAGAAGACGAATGGCCGGGCGTCGAAAGGTCCGTGGTAGAGGAAAAATGGCTGGTAGAAGACGAATGGCCGGGCGTCGAAAGGTCCGTGGTAGAGGAAAAATGGCTGGTAGAAGACGAATGGCCGGGCGTCGAAAGGTCCGTGGTAGAGGAAAAATGGCTGGTAGAAGACGAATGACCGGGCGTCGAAAGGTCCGTGGTAGAGGAAGTATGGCTCAGCGTAGAAGAGTCCCTGGTAAACGACGAATGATGGGAAGAAAACGTAGGGGTCGTAAAGGTCCAGGCCGCAAGGGTGCCCGAGGCCGCAAGGGTGCTGTAAGAAGGGGTGCCAGAGGCCGCAGGGGTGCCCGAGGCCGCAAGGGTGCTGTTAGAAGGGGTGCCAGAGGCCGCAGGGGTGCCCGAGGCCGCAAGGGTGCTGTAAGAAGGGGTGCCAGAGGCCGCAGGGGTGCCCGAGGCCGCAAGGGTGCTGTTAGAAGGGGTGCCAGAGGCCGCAGGGGTGCCCGAGGCCGCAAGGGTGCCAGAGGCCGCAAGGGTGCTGTTAGAAGGGGTGCCAGAGGCCGCAGGGGTGCCAGAGGCCGCAAGGGTGCCCGAGGCCGCAAGGGTGCTGTAAGAAGGGGTGCCAGAGGCCGCAAGGGTGCCCGAGGCCGCAAGGGTGCTGTTAGAAGGGGTGCCAGAGGCCGCAGGGGTGCCCGAGGCCGCAAGGGTGCTGTTAGAAGGGGTGCCAGAGGCCGCAGGGGTGCCAGAGGCCGCAAGGGTGCTGTTAGAAGGGGTGCCAGAGGCCGCAAGGGTGCTGTAAGAAGGGGTGCCAGAGGCCGCAGGGGTGCCAGAGGCCGCAAGGGTGCTGTTAGAAGGGGTGCCAGAGGCCGCAAGGGTGTCAGAGGCCGCAAGGGTGCCCGAGGCCGCAAGGGTGCTGTAAGAAGGGGTGCCAGAGGCCGCAAGGGTGCCCGAGGCCGCAAGGGTGCTGTTAGAAGGGGTGCCAGAGGCCGCAGGGGTGCCAGAGGCCGCAAGGGTGCTGTAAGAAGGGGTGCCAGAGGCCGCAGGGGTGCCAGAGGCCGCAAGGGTGCTGTTAGAAGGGGTGCCAGAGGCCGCAAGGGTGTCAGAGGCCGCAAGGGTGCCCGAGGCCGCAAGGGTGCTGTAAGAAGGGGTGCCAGAGGCCGCAAGGGTGCCCGAGGCCGCAAGGGTGCTGTTAGAAGGGGTGCCAGAGGCCGCAAGGGTGCCAGAGGCCGCAAGGGTGCCAGAGGCCGCAAGGGTGCTGTAAGAAGGGGTGCCAGAGGCCGCAAGGGTGCTGTAAGAAGGGGTGCCAGAGGCCGCAAGGGTGCTGTTAGAAGGGGTGCCAGAGGCCGCAAGGGTGCCAGAGGCCGCAAGGGTGCTGTAAGAAGGGGTGCCAGAGGCCGCAAGGGTGCCAGAGGCCGCAAGGGTGCTGTTAGAAGGGGTGCCAGAGGCCGCAAGGGTGCTGTTAGAAGGGGTGCCAGAGGCCGCAAGGGTGCCAGAGGCCGCAAGGGTGCTGGCAGAAGGGGTGCCACAGGCCGCAAGGGTGCTGGCAGAAGGGGTGCCCGAGGCCGCAAGGGTGCAGGCAGAAGGGGTGCCCCAGGCCGCAGGGGTGCCCCAGGCCGCAAGGGTGCTGGCAGAAGGGGTGCCCGAGGACGCAAGGGTGCTGGCAGAAGGGGTGCCAGAGGCCGCAAGGGTGCTGGCAGAAGGGGTGCCCCAGGCCGCAGGGGTGCTGGCAGAAGGGGTGCTCCAGGCCGCAAGGGTGCGGGCAGAAGGGGTGCCCCAGGCCGCAAGGGTGCGGGCAGAAGGGGTGCCCGAGGCCGCAAGGGTGCAGGCAGAAGGGGTGCCCCAGGCCGCAAGGGTGCCCGAGGCCGCAAGGGTGCGGGCAGAAGGGGTGCCCCAGGCCGCAAGGGTGCTGGCAGAAGGGGTGCCCCAGGCCGCAGGGGTGCGGGCAGAAGGGGTGCCCCAGGCCGCAAGGGTGCGGGCAGAAGGGGTGCCCGAGGCCGCAAGGGTGCAGGTAGAAGGGGTGCCCCAGGCCGCAAGGGTGCTGGCAGAAGGGGTGCCCGAGGCCGCAAGGGTGCTGGCAGAAGGGGTGCCCCAGGCCGCAAGGGTGCTGGCAGAAGGGGTGCCCGAGGCCGCAGGGGTGCGGGCAGAAGGGGTGCCCCAGGCCGCAAGGGTGCGGGCAGAAGGGGTGCCCGAGGCCGCAAGGGTGCTGGCAGAAGGGGTGCCCCAGGCCGCAAGGGTGCTGGCAGAAGGGGTGCCCCAGGCCGCAAGGGTGCTGGCAGAAGGGGTGCCCAAGGCCGCAAGGGTGCTGGCAGAAGGGGTGCCCGAGGCCGCAAGGGTGCGGGCAGAAGGGGTGCCCCAGGCCGCAAGAGTGCTGGCAGAAGGGGTGCCCCAGGTCGCAGGGGTGTGGGCAGAAGGGGTGCCCCAGGTCGCAGGGGTGCTGGCAGAAGGGGTGCCCCAGGCCGAAAGGGTGCTGGCAGAAGGGGTGCCCCAGGCCGCAAGGGTGCTGGCAGAAGGGGTGCCCCAGGTCGCAGGGGTGCTGGCAGAAGGGGTGCCCCAGGCCGAAAGGGTGCTGGCAGAAGGGGTGCCCCAGGACGCAGGGGTGCTGGCAGAAGGGGTGCCCCAGGCCGCAAGGGTGCAGGCAGAAGGGGTGCCCCAGGTCGCAGGGGTGCTGGCAGAAGGGGTGCCCCAGGCCGAAAGGGTGCTGGCAGAAGGGGTGCCCCAGGACGCAGGGGTGCTGGCAGAAGGGGTGCCCCAGGCCGCAAGGGTGCAGGCAGAAGGGGTGCCCCAGGACGCAGGGGTGCCCGGGGTCGCAAGGGTGCTGGTAGAAGGGGTGCCCCAGGCCGCAAGGGTGCAGGCAGAAGGGGTGCCCCAGGCCGCAAGGGTGCAGGCAGAAGGGGTGCTGGCAGAAGGGGTGCACCAGGCAGAATGGCACGTAATCCAAGGACCCGTCCAGCCAGCCTCAGAATTAAGCAACGGGTGACTCCTATGAGACGTGGCCGTGGACGTGGACGTGGACGTGGACGTAGGCGCTGATATAATTTATTATTCATATTTTGAAACTCCTTTTTTAAGAGGATGAACTCCCATCAATTAACTCATAGTGCATCATCATCTTCAGTCTCTCTAATCGAATTTTTGTCTCTGTCCCAATTTCTCTTGTTGCATAGTGTTTAAAGAGAGAGAATTTGGCAGTTACCACTCACACAGAGGGAACTGATGAAAGATCAACATATCTATGACATTTTACACTATTGAATAGTTTGTGGTTGGTGTGTAGCGGTTTTGTTGACTACATAAAAATATTTATATTGTTTGTTTACTCACGTTGTGGAGTGTTAATCCTTGCTGTTCTAGTAGAATGTTCTTCGATATTGTGAGATCGGATAACAGATAAACAGTTGGTATACTTAAGGCGTCTTCTATTTATGCCATATCAACCCTGGTCAGGCAACCCGGTTGCTCGAATCGTCGATTTGGCATGTTCTATTTACACCAGTCAACCCGGTTCACCCCAACCCGGGTTGCTCTCAGAGCAACCTGGACCAACCCAGTGCAATAGCAGGGTTACGTGGCGGTATCTGGCAACTTTTACAGGTTGCTCACAGCTGACGCGCCAAAAACAAACACTGGTAAGCCCTCTTACAGAAATATATGACATTTTAGCATAACACGAGACATTATCTTCAAAATACATAAAGGAAATATTATTTTGAAGTGGCATGAGTACCCTAATCAGTAACATTTGAGGGAAATGTCTATTAATGTTTACAAATAAAGGAAAATCAACCCGGGTTGGTGGTCGGCGTGTTCTATTTACACCATCCATCCCGGATCTTTCGGAGCAAACCAGGTTGATCGACTGGCATAAATAGAAGACGCCTTTAGTGTTAATAGTGGTAAACACAAAGACAGGATTGGCTTTTGTGTTTTATTCAGTTATAGTGAGTACCAATTTACAGGTATGTGTAGCGACCTCGTAAGAGTACGTCTGTACTTCGTGAATGGGTGTTACAATCTGAGATGCTTCTATGCCGCTTGGGCAGCCAGCGGCGTTGTCACGTGATAGATGACAATTGCCCTTTATTGGTTGGCTTTACAATTAAGATATAAATTTAACTAAAGATACAGGATTAGTATGGTTATTATTATCCTACATAATAGTTTATTTATTTATCTTAAAAACCAGTAGCCTTTATTTAACGTGTTAGTTACATACATGTGAACGTATGTCAGTGTACATGTGTCTGTTAAGGCGGTATTCCACTGAGGCAACACAGCAACATGTTGCATGCGATTTGTAGAGCTTTCAACAAAAATGTTGAATGCGGCTTTCAACATTATGTTGAATGCTGCCACAACAAGCAACATCGTTGTTGCTTGTTGCATGCGGGGTACGATGTTGACTGTTGAATGCAACAAGACCAATTCCATTGATTCAACAAAAGCTCAGTTGTCAACAAGATGTCTGAGGTGACGGTCACTGCTGCTGCGTATTTAGTGATACGTAATGCCCGCAAAACACGTAAAAGGAAACATCGATGGTGGAAGAAAGAACTGTTTATTGGCAATGTCACATGCAGCTCATAATGACTTTCTTGGAAGGTTACTTGTCAATGATCAATCCTTATTCACGGTCGCTACATCACATTGGTATTGTTCAGCTAATAGCCGCAGTGCATCAAGTTTTGCTAGATTATTTTTATAATCTTTTAACCGTATATCCCATAGGACTGGACTATTTCTGTAACTTTCTATAAATTCCGCGGTTTTCTCTTGGGATCAGCTCATTTTGTTGCTTTCAACACCAATGATTTCCCGTGACTGGCGGGTAGGCGTTCAACACCAGGCAACAGGCTAAATCTTGTTGAATGCGGCATGCTACACGTCAACATGTTGAAATGTGTTGCATGCCACACAGCCGCATGCTACATGTTGCCTCCTGTTGAACCAGTGGAATCGCACTTAGGATATGCAACAGTGTTGCATGCCACATGTTGCCAAAATGTTGCCTCAGTGGAATACCGCCTTTACATTGCTCGGCCACTACCACACCAAGTCCTCTTGGTGGACCTTTTGGTTATACTCCGATAATCCTAGCTATGTACAGTTGGCTCCACTCCCGCATTGACCACTGTGCGTTGCCAATGTTGAGCCACCCAGATATTCGAATCCCGAACGAAGCGAAGCACTCATGACTTCCATCTCCCCAACTCAGTCGTCCCTCCCTCCATCTCACTCGGTCATGAGTGCTTCGCTTCGTTCGGGATTCGAATATCTGGGTGGCTCAACATTGGCAACCCGGGAGTGGAGCCAACTGTACCTATCCATGTTTTAGTGTAAAGCTAATGAGCAGTGTTACCATGAAGACTTAAGTTGATATACCTTTTCGGGTAGGACGTCTGCATACTTGCGCAGTGGGTAGCTTCTGAGGAACCACCCTGGTCTTGGTACGAAGAAAATACACAACAACACATATAAACACAAAACATAGGAAGGTAGGTACAGAGATGAAACTTGCAAGGGTGCCTTTGGACATGTACCACGGGAGTGACATGTCTAGTGCGTCTGAGAGGTGAAGTGGGGGCTTCAGCAATGATAAAAAGAATAAAAGAGGGAAAAATTATGTACTTGAAATCAATAATACAGTGTAATGAAGCAAATGAAACTAGAAATTATTTATTAAGAGAAATTATCAAAGATATGAAATTCACTGAGTGAACTAAATCTAGATTTCCATATAATAAAAAATATGAAAGTAAAAGAAATAAAAGATAAATTAAACACATGGGATACAAATATTTGGAAAAATGAACTGTCAACAAAGAAAAGTATACAGACATACAGAAATTGGAAAACAGAAATTAAAGAAGAGAGTAATATATATGACAACTCAGCAAAATCAGTGATATATTTTAAATGCAGAGTGAATGTACTAAATTTAAATGACAGAAAAAGATTTGGAGATGGAAACACAAAATGTATGACATGCAAAGATGATGATGAAACTCTAGAGCATTTTATTTTATTTTGCAGAGAGTATAATGATATAAGAAAGGACATATTTGAACTACAACAGCCATACATAGAGAACAAAGATTATATAATTGGAAACTTTCTGTTTAATAAAGAAAATCAAGAAAAGGCAAAAAATACCACTTACAAATTTTGGAAAAGAAGAGAAAAACTTAGAATGCAAATTGAAAACTAAGTGAAAAAATTAAAGAAGAAGAAATAATAAGGGGAAAACCGTTGGAAAGGTGATAATTTCCCCGAATTACATTGCATCGCATCGCATCGCATGAGTGAAACTGCAAAGGATTTTGGATGTTGTAGGTGGGTATGGGAGAGATTTTGGTGTGAAATTTAGTAATGAGAAAAGCCAAGTAATGATTGTGAATAGAACAGATGATGAGAGAGAGCATACATGGAGAGTGGGAGAGAATGTTCTGAAACAGACTGATGAATATAAGTACTTAGGGGTATGGGTGAGTCCAAGTGGAAGTGAAAAGACAAAGAATGAAAAGATTAGCATGACGAACCAATGGGTTGGACGACTGGCAAGTGCAGCGAGGCTGAGAGCAAGCAAGTATGATGTGGTGAGAGAAGTATGGAAGAGTGTGGCTGTCCCGAGCATTATGTATGGCATGGAAGTTATTGCATGGAAGGAGAGTGAGATAGACAAGTTAGAGGTGGGACAGAACCGAGTAGCGAGAATGGCACTGAATGCACCAAGGTATGCAGCAATAGCAGCTTTGAGAGGTGATATGGAATGGAGTACATTCAGAGAAAGACTGGTGAAAGCAACTCTTAGATACAAAGTAAGACTGGAACGTATGGAGGATACAAGACTGGCAAGAAAGGTTTATATGTGGAACATTAGAAACGGCAAATGGGGAAAAAAGTGTGAGAGAATGGTATATATGAATGGTATGGTAGTTAGAGGAATTATGCATGAGTGGAAGATAATGAGCAGGAATAGAGAGGGGCTAGACTGGGATGCAAGAAAGTGGAAAAGTGAGATTGACAAAGAAGTGAAATGCCTGGGGTTAAGAAAGTGGAAAAATGAAATGGAACAAAAGGAAACTCTTGTATGGTATAAGGAGAAAGAATGTCCAGAGTATGTGAAGTGGTATGAGGGAAGTCTGGGTGGTGATCTACTCTTTCGAGCCAGAGCACAATGTATGGAGGTGAATGCAAGAAGTTATAAATGGTCTGAATCCCGAAGCAAGGTATGCCAGATGTGTGACACAGGAGAGGATGAAACGGTAGAACATATGCTGGGATGTGAGAAGTATGAGAGAGACAGAACAGAGATGATGCAGATCATCTTGACTGAAATGGAATGTGATGGAATGGAATTAACAGGGAGAGAATGGATGATATTACTGCTAGGTTTGTGTGAGCAGAGCACAGATGAAATGATTGGTGCTGTGAAAAAATTCTTGGAGAAAATGTGGTATGCAAGATGTAGAAAGTAAATAGATATGCGTAGTATTGTATTTTTTTTTTTTTTGTAATTTTTTTCCGAATTCTATTTACAGGAGCTGCCGATACGAAGGCCAACCCTGGAATAAACACCCGGGGTACCTGTAACAGCAAGAGCAAGGTACAGGAATACTGTACTTCCATTTTTTATGCAAATTTTATCCACACTTGGGAAATCGTTGGAAGAATGTTCAATAAGTAGCCCAGTTGAGTGGAAAATTTGGTATTTATTGAAAGAATGACCGTTTTGTAACAGTGTTGCCAGATCCGGCTAGGTCCCAGTATTTTGCCCTGTAGTTGATGCTAGGCAGGGACGAGTTACATCAGACATGCTCTCCTTTGACCAATTAAATTCAGCACTTCTTGCAGTTAACGAATTTCAACTCAGACCTTTCTTTGACCATATAGAATACTACTGTCCTATTCTTTCCACAACGCTTACACACAAAGCAATATTTGTACATATCCCCTTTACCTCAGGAACAGCATTTCATGCATGGGAACTCATTCCATTTCCCTTACACACTGACACTTCCCTAGTGATGGTGGACAAACATCATGAATACATAGTTGTTTCAGAAGACTGTCCTACAGGACACAGTACACCTTGACTCACTAAAACAGTGCACTAACGTCTATCTAGACTTGTACATTTGCCCAGCTGACGTCTTCGCTTTCACGACTGTTAAAGACACACCATGTGAAATTAGTCTAATTCAGACCACACATAGCTATACAGTAAAGGAATGTAGTTATAAACCGTGTCCACCAAAACCGGTATATCATGCTCACCTGAAGGGTATACAGTACTTTTACTTCCCTAATCGGACTGGAGTAACATTAATCTGTTTAGATGAGGTTAAAAGGGTCAGAATTCAGGGGTACTATACAGTTCCAGACCATTGTGAACTTAAATCTAACACCCTTGCGACCTTACCAACTCGCCAACACTTAGTCTAACTTATAAAAATAACTAACATACCTTCTGTAAATTATTTCACTATTCGTGTGAACTTAGATGAAATAAAACTCCTAACATTCATGAATAAAACTGCATTTTCAGACGCACTAGACATGTCACTCCCGTGGTACATAGGTCTATATATATCAGTCAATCCGCGGCGATGGGCGGAGTTATGGGACCGCCTGTGATCCTGGAGTGGCGGACGTCGTAGATCGCCACGTCCATCATGCAGGATCACGGGTCCACGATCCTGGCCAATCAGTGGTGATGGGCGGAGTCACGGGACGGTCCGTGATCCTGCTTGTAAGTGCGGGGTCGTGATACCACGTAGTTACAAAGTGAAGGTCGTGGAGGAAAAGTCCGGCAACTTTTCGGGTCACATTGAAGTATAGACGTGGTCATTCTGGTTCTCCCTATTATCTGGCTTCACTTCCTCAAGTTCCTCACTCTGTAGAGAAAGGAAAGCAACTGTATAATGATAATGCATGATGTTGGAAGGTACAGTACTGTAGAGACAATACAATACAATAATGTGTTTAGAGTACAGTCGCGAGCTGATGGGATGGAGACACGAGCTCACTCATCATGGGGTCATTTCTACCTGACGAGTTATGGAGGGGGAAGTGAGGGAGAGAGGAAGAGATGGGGGCAGGTTGTGGAGGGGCTGGTGGAGTGTTGCCACTTCTGACTCATATAGAACTATCGCACTAGACACTGAAAGTTTCATTCGAAGCATTCACTGGTGGAAAGGCAAAATGATGGTGGTTGGGGATGAATGTATGAGCGACGTGAGTGAAAATATGGCAGGATGAATTGAATTAATTGTGTCTACGAGTTAGACGGAGATAATGATAATAATGCTTTCGAGTTGGATATATAACTGATATTATTTCTCCACACTAAACTCAAGATTATGTACTGAACTGTGTGATAGTTAGCTCAAAATTTTCAAGTAATAAAAATATTGTTATCCATTGCAACTTAACATTCATTAATAATTACATAACCAAATTATTAAGTAAAAATTTCCCGCAAATCCACTGTTTCTATTAAATACACAAAGTATCAATAACATTTTATTGGACGCATAATAACTTTTTGAGTCTCATTAACTCTGTTATGAAGGCTGCCACCTCAAAGGTTGTCACCACTGATTATCATATGTTTCACAAATAGTAACTAGCTTTATCCTACTATGTCTACGTGTTAATGATTTCCTTGTTATGGGCAGAAATTTACTTGTAATCCAATAATACACTATATGTAACGTAGAACAAGTTATTTTTTCCCCATGTGTTAAGTTGGTAAGCCTGCGAAAGCTACAAGATGTGGGATTGGTGTGTGTGTGTGTGTGTGTGTGTGTAAAGGGAACTGTGGTTCACATGACTCGAACCTTCACTTCATCAGAAATAAGCTTATATTCTACAGGAGAGATTCTATTGTCTCATTCCGTTCCACAGAATATTCTTTTCACATATAATATATGGATAATTGTGGTTCTCATAATTTTGTTTAATATATTCATTATTGTTGAAACACATTTATCATTGAGTATAGCAATTTCATTACATATGTCCTAGTTTTATAGACACCCCATCTGATGTCATTACAGTTCTGCTGATATCGAACAATACTTAGCCTACATATGAGAGTAGAAAATTATAATATTATGATGACAATGATAAAATTCAATACTTAATTATAAAGGTTTGTTAATGTGAACTCCATCTCCATTAGTCCCTTCACCCAAAGTCAACCATAAATCCTCAAGATACAGAAAAACGTCTCTACAGCCTCGGTTATTGGCGTCTCTCTTGTTCTTTCTTCCTCCACCAGACCCTGCATACCCCCACCTCCCTTCTTCCTCTCTCACTCCCCTATAACTCGTCAGGCAGAAGCGACCCCATGATGAGTGTACTCGTGTCTCCATCCCATCAGCTGCTCGCGACTGTACACATTACAGATAAGACTGTGGATAAAGGATATACTAAATATTATCAGTGAACATTGTTACTACCATTACAACACTGTACTACTACTACTACTGGTGATGGTAGTGAGGTGGTACAGTACAGGTAGTGAGTTGGGACAATAGAACTGGGATTGTGAAGGTAGTAAGATGAGTAAAAAATCAAATAATAATAATATATATGATTAACAATATACACTTACTTTGATGCCATTTAAAAGGATATTGACTTTGTCCATAATAGGTAGAGTAAGGTGACTCAGTTGGTTAGTGTGTTGTGTAGTACCAGCCTCACCATCAACCATCATCAAAGCCTTATTTGTCATCTCACGGACCTGTTGATATATAAAATAGTGTTGTTTTAACTTGATGTAAAGTGGAAGAATTAATAATGAGTGAAAGTAAAGTATAAACACAAATACCTGCTGGACCAGAAAGACCTTGTAGGTATTGTACAGTCCTGAGCTAATGGAAGGGAAACACCACCATCGTCCAAACAAGCACATCCACGGTTGTTTCTACCCGGCGAGTTATCGGGGGGGGGGAGGGGGTTGGAATCATATTGAACCATAGATTTAGTTGGCACCATTTGGTTCAGTTTGATCTGCTTAAGCTTCCCTTCTTCTATTTATGTTTACCTGTTTACGAACATTAGGAAATCTTCTATTTTTTTCTTTTTAGTTACGTATAATCATGGTCTCCTCATATGTTGATAATTTATAATATATTATCTCTTTACCAAATTATATAACAAAGGATGTGAGGGCGATAAACTTAGTTTTTCTTGCTTCTTATATTTACCTCGTATCTAAAATGACCCTAATATATAGTAACGTATTAAACAACTGTGTACCTAAATCACAAACATCTGTAAACAGTGATATACTTGAATAAATGTTGCCTCTCGAGTAAATATGCAGACAAAAACAATCATCAATATATCTCTGTTGCACTATTTAATGACATCATTTTCACATATGAATGTTAACTATGTCCTGCAATACAATACTTTTTCAAACTTTAGGCAATTATTCAATCATTACGTTTATTCGTAAACTACAGAGTGGTTATGGATACTTGAGCAACATATATATATATATATTTTTTTTTTTTCATTATTGCCGTTATTGACTTACAGTGTTACTGATGTTAAAGTAAGTGTCTATGTTTTTGTAATGATATATAATCTTTATATTCTAATTATAATGCTATAATAATATTCAAATTCACCATATTCTATCAAAATCTTTGTAGCCTAATATAAAATACTAGCAGCAATACCCGACGTTGTCCGGGGATCTATCTATCTATCTATATCTATCTATCTATATCTATATCTATATCTATCTATTCTATCTATCTATATCTATCTATCTATCAATATCTATCTATTTATATCTATATCTATCTATTTATATTTATATCTATCTATCTATATCTATCTATATCTATCTATCTATCTATCTATCTATCTATATCTATCTATTTATATCTATATCTATCTATTTATATCTATATCTATCTATATATATCTATATCTATCTATCTATATCTATCTATTCTATCTATATCTATCTATCTCTATCTATCTATATTTATCTTTATCTATCTATCTTTATCTATCTATCTTTATCTTTATCTATTTATCTTTATCTATCTTTATCTTTATCTATCTATCTTTATCTTTATCTATCTATCTATCTATTTTTATTTTTCTATCTTTATTTTTATTTATCTTTATCTATCTATCTTTACCTATCTTTATCTTTTTATCTTTCTAGCTGTTGTTTCATCACGTCAAAGAGGAATGTGAGGTTTACTCCATGTTAAATATTTGAGAAGTTTACAGTTATCAGGGCCAACCAAGCCTTCAGAAACAAGCGGGATATCATACTGTAGATACGATATTATACTCTATGTGATGGAATAAACAAGAGTTATTTTTGTTTGTCTATATGACTTAAAGGAGATCGCAGCAGTCTCACACCATATTATGTGTATAGGTCTTCAATTATATTATTAATTTTTATCATAATAACTGGGGGCAAGTAGCAAAAATTCCCGTGGTGCACTTGTTAATCTTTGGAGATCAATTATTACACAACGCACAGAGACGTTCTTATACCAGTCATAAAAAAATGACACTGCCCTGAATTGGATACGGTTTTGGTGCGACAACATATGATGACGATGATTATAATAACTGCAATAACAAAGTAGAACTACACTATTTTTAGTTTGTCAAAATAATAAAACACATATAAGCAGACAGGATGTGGAGATTGAGAACTATACCTTCCACTTATCCCTTTTTCTGACTCTCCCTCTCAACATTGAATGCTTCAAATGAAGCTCACAACTCATGGTTCGGGAATATTATCTTGGCTAGAGTTGACAACACTGTGGTGGCTACCGTCCGTTTACCTACCCTCTCTGCTCTCTCTGACTCTGACTTCCACTGAGGGGGTACAGAAACTTTGGTGCATGGCTGTACAGCTGCGGTCTGGAGTTCGTGGGCCACCCAGGGTTGAGAGTATGAACCTCGCATCACCCTTACTTGACTGCGAGTTACTATCCAGATGAGGAGTCTCACATGTAGATTATCTCGCTGAGGGTTAATTGTTCACATGGATATCACAACTTTGAACCATAGTTCTTTTTTTTTTCTTACTCCTATCACGTCAGTTACAACTTTAACATTAAAAATTCTTATACTAATGTGACTATTTTATATAGTAGTTAAATATAATTGCATTAATGAATAATTCTTCATTATATAATGTCATTCATATAATTTATTAATTTCTGCAAATATTTACAATATTTCTAACGTATAGTTTGTAATCAATATTTTGTGGAGGAGTAATAGAAATGAAAACAGGTCAGTATTTTAAGGACAATTTTATTCAGATATGAATCTAAACTTATATACAGTGTATTACTATCTCACTTATAGTTTGGAACCTATATTTTTCAGAGTAATGATAATGAAACAATAAATAATAAAATATCCGGTGTCCGTAACTGAGATGATAATTCTCTTGAACTACAAATTAAAGTAGCAGTTAGCTTATCTGAAACCCTCTCTAAGTGATGTTATGTAAGACCTCTGGAGATAATAACTCATAGTGTATCAGCAACAAAAATGTTACATAGTTAAAAAGACAATTTACTATATTACTGATTATATTTCAATATTGTATATAAACGCCAAGCCATATTCGTGTGTTTGTGTGTCAATTGAGGTGGTGGGTTGGTTCCATGGTTCCAGGGTGAGGAACAAAATTTTTTCGAAGCATGATTTCGGTAACTTTATCCGAGGTGAAGTCGATACCTCAATATTTGGTTGTGGTTAGCAGCTGTGGAGACTCACCATGAATCAGAGAGACGTGAACTTACTCCTCAGAGAAGTAGGGTTCAAAGTTGTGATATCCATGTGAACAATTAACCCTCAGCGAGATACTCTACATGTGAGACTCCTCGTCTGGATAGTAACTCGCAGTCAAGTAAGGGTGATGCGAGGTTCATACTCTCAATCCTGGGTGGCCCACGAACTCCAGACCGCAGCTGTACAGTCGGCGGCAAAAGTCCTGTCGCCTCATCTGCTTCACCTAGATACGTATTGTTCATGGACTCGAGAAATACGAACATTTTCTACACCTAAAAATTTCGAGTCTATGAACATCGCGTGCCTCAGTGAAGCAAGTGAGGCGACATGACTTTGGCCACCGACTGTACACTATCGCCAGGTTAAAAACAATGGAGTATTGTGTCCCTGTTTGTTTGTTGGGTACAAATCTTATATACAAACAGAGCAGATAATATTAATGTGTTGTTGTTTCTTTGGTATGTCCCCCAAAACCCATATGAATTCACTCCATCTATTGTATGTACACATATGTATATAATTTATATTCATTATGAATTTACTGTACATCGCTAACTAGTTTATCTATAGCACTGCTCATTGGCAGCGTCATATTTGTGACAACAAAATTGAAGATATACATTAAATGGTATAGTCAGATACCATAGTCTCTAGCCCACCACAGTCGAAGCTCGAGATCTGGAGCAGGACGTTTCTAGACAACAGCAAACCCAAAGCCTCATTGGTTCGAGATGTGTGTAGTAGCCTCGTGGTGGTTTAGGTGGGCTGTCGTCCAGAAACTGCCACCTTCAGATCTCAGACATCGACTCAGGTATGGACAAGGGACTGTGGTGCGTGACTGTAGTACCGGTTTTCTATATAAAAAGTCGGATTTCGCTCTCAAATCGTACTAGTGTTTCCATTGCCTCGACACCAGTGAGTTTATAAATACACAAGGCTGGTGTATTTCAAAGTCTCATGTGACACTCACCAGACTCATTGATAATTATCTTTGATGTTGATCTTCAGTAAACTCGTGAAAAGACATTGAACGGTCGAGGATTTTACACATTGCTTTTATTTACGTTCATTTGTTTATATTTCTTTACAGTTTGTGCTCCCTCTACATTTATCAGTTATATAATTTTCACATTTTCTATACTTGCATTCCTACGGCATATGACTCTATATAATATTTATGTTTTCCATGTGATGAGCGAAACAAGTGTCACCGAGACTTTAAAAAATACTGATACAATCGATGACATGCCGTCTCCTACATAGACAAAACTTATAGTAACGTGTGTACGATATAGAGAGAAGGAGACGACGACGACGACGAAGACGAAGACTGAACGCCCTACAAGGTGAAAGCTGCCAGTGTTGCCACCATCAGTATCCACACCAATACTCCAGGACCCGAGCTGCTCCCTTCACCATACAGCTTTTGGGAAGGGGCTGCTGTCTTGTAACCAGGTTTTATCAAGTGCACTTTTGATGTTCTGTGAGGGGAGAGGTGTGTGTGGTAAGCATAAGGCAGAATCTAAAATACATATATAAATGCTATGTATGGAATGTAGGAGTGATGAAGCAAAGTAATGGAGAAATGTTATTATTATTATTATTATTATTATTCTGATTGTTATTGTCATTGCTGTTATTTTTATTATTAGTATTATTATTACTTTTGTTATTATAATTATTATTATTATCATAATTATTTTTATTATTATTATTATTATTATTACTATTATTATTATTACTTTTATTATTATTACTATTATTATTATTACTTTTATTATTATTATTATCATTATTATTATTATTATTATTTATCTATTTTTATATATTTTTATATATTTGCAAGGAATAAACAAATCTGTGAATAAGAGAACGCTACGTTATTTGTGAAAAAAAAAATGAAAAAAAACAAGGGTCACCAAATATTTACACAATTAGGAAAGTGACTTGTTACAATTTTATATAAACACACGAATCAATTCAGACATATACTGGAATTAAGTCGATAGGCAAAAAACCATGCATATATTTTTTTTTGTACTAGAAAATTTTAATCTGATATGAAATGGATAAAAAAACAGAAAACACGTGAATTTTTATCAAGTATGAACTGGATAAAAAAAAAAAAAAAAACGTGATTTTTTTTATCAAGTACAAAAAATGGACTGCGGTACTGTGGTCCAATTCAGTAGA
>JAWZYT010000095.1:460000-477500 GCA_034508575.1 Petrolisthes manimaculis | reverse complement strand
CTCTCCACACTCCCCACTCATTCACTCCCTTCTCCTTCTCCACTCCCACTTTCACCCTCTCCCTCCTCTCCCTCCACACACACACTCATTCCCCTATACTCTCTCTTCCTCTCACCCTCTCTCTCCACTCCAACACCCACTCATTCCCTTTACTCTCTCTTCCTCTCACCCTCTCTCTCCACTCCAACACCCACTCAATACCCTTCACTCTCCCTTCCTCTCTCCCTCTCCCTCCACACACCCACTCAATACCCTTCACTCTCCCTTCCTCTCACCCTTTTCCTCCACTCACTCACTCACTCAATACCCTTCACTCCCCCTCTCTCTCCCCCTTTACTCACTCACTCACTCACTCACTCCACTATTGGCTCACAGATGGCAGGCCCGGCGCACTCTATGCAAATCTCGTCTCATTTACATATCCAAAAAAACGGTAACCGGTAATCAAACTTTAACAATTACACTGAAACATCCTTTACTTTTGTCTCTGTTGTAATTTAGTCCACTTTTTTCACCCGTCAGTGGCTTTATGAGTGTGTTTGTGTGTGTGTGTGTGTGTGTGTGTTTATAGGTGTGTATTTGTTTGTATATGTGTGTGTGTTTGTGTATGTATCTTTGTGAATGTGTTTGTTTTTATATGTGTGTGTTTGTGCATGTATCTCTGTGAATGTGTGTTTTGTGTGTGTATGTGTGCTGTACGTGTATTTATGAGTGTGTGTGTATCTGTGTCTGTGTGTATATGTGTCTGTGTGTATATGTGTCTCATGAGTCGGTTATTATTATTATTATTATTATTATTATTATTATTATTATTATTATTATTATTATTATTATTATTATTATTATTATTATTATTATTATTATTATTATTATTATTATTATTATTATTATTATTGTTTTTGATCGAGGCGAAAATACACCAATTCTTTTCTAAATAACATGACTTTAAATAAACGTGTTGCATTACATTACACAATTTATTTACAAGTTGCAGATAATGCATTTACAAGTTGCAACTATTTGTTATAATATATTAAAAGAAATAATTCCTCCTATTTCACCATCATACTAAACGATAAATAAATAAATAAATAAATAAAACAATAATAATAAAAAAAAATCATTGTTGCCATCTCACCATTACGGGGGAATTTTTTTTGTGTTGGTAAAACTGGAGCAACTGAATCCTCCAAACTATTCCAAGCAACAGTAAACACCCATATTATTTTTTGCTCTTCTTCTGGTTGTTCTGTTTCCCGGCATACTTTGGAGGAATAAAGGCACTCCAATGTAACCAAAGTGAATTACCCCCCCTCCCTTATTTAAAGACCCTGTGTTTCTGTATGAGAATTGGTGGCTTCTGATTCCTCTTAATTATACCATGAAACGAGCTCCTTTCATATATGTGTGTGTGTGTGTGTGTGTGTGTGTGTGTGTTATTTTGTGTCCTTGTTGTTGTTGTGTGTGTGTATGTGTGTGTTATGTGAATTGGTAAGTGGGTGGGTTGGCTGGTTAGTAGGTGAGTTTGTGGGTAGGTAGGTAGGTAGGTGGGTAGTTTGGTGGGTCGGTAGGTGGGTTTATGGGTTGGTTGGTAGGTAGGTGGGTGGTTTGGTGGGTGGGTTGGTAGGTAGGTGGGTAGTTTGGTGGGTCGGTAGGTGGGTTTATGGGTTGGTTGGTTGGTAGGTGGGTGGGTTGGTGGGTGGGTTGGTGAGTAGGTTTGTGGGTAGGTGGGTTGGTGGGATCGCCTGTTCTATTCTCTTTCCATTTAGTGTGTGTCGTGTCGTGTTGCCTCTCTTCAACACCAATTACCTTTACCACAGAAACAAGTTGCTTAAACACTGATTGGCCGTCGAGGAGGTGGGAGGGAATTATATATCCAGGCTTGCTTCGAAAACCCTGATCGAGTATTAAGCGAGCTCAAGCAAATATGAAACAGGATAAGCGTAGTAATTGGTTCACCAGTGTGTCAAATGATTCGAAACTTCAACAAGACCTGGATATAAATTTTGGATCGCGAGTAAACTGTTCGGTACCGAATATATAAAAATAAATAATCTGTCAACTCAAGGTGATGGGATTATAGTATTGGGAGAAGGATAGGTCACTCTTATAGGAGTTTTGGTTGTTGTGTTTCAGCAGAGTCACCTACCGGCTAACAGGAATAACTAACTCTTGCCACCTTTTCTTACACAGGAGCGAGGTGCTGATGGTGTAATGGTTATAGAATTATTCATACTATAGCTAAATAAGTAACTTTAAAGGTCATGTGCATTGCTAGTAAAGAAAATAAATCAGACTTAAAAAAATAATCAGGATAGAGAGAAGCAGATGGGAGCTAAAGTGATGATTCCTGTTGTCCGCTAGAGGCGCCACCATCACAGCCAGCCACAGCGACGACACTAAAATAACATTGAATGGCCTATCCTTCTCCCAGTCCTAGAATCTTTGACCACACTCACAGTCACCCCACAACGCCACAAGTCCACCACAACTTACACCAACCACACGCCACAACCCCAGTCCATTACCTACTCATTCTTCCAAACGTCTGACGTGTTCTTAGCTTGGGTTACTTATCTTTCAAACCCCGGCGGTGGGTGTCGTAACCTGAGTATTTTGTTTGTCTACAGTAACACCAACTTCACAGACTACTTAGCCCACACAGTTAATAATATTAATAACTAGCAGGGATACCCGACGTTGTCCGGGGATCTATCTATCAATCAATCTATATCTATCTGTATCTATATCTATATCTATATCTATATCTATCTATCTATCTATAGCTATCTATCTATCTATATCTATCTATCTATATCTATCTATCTATCTATATCTATCTATCTATCTATATCTATCTATCAATCTCTATCTCTATCTATCTATCTATATCTATCTATATCTATCTATCTATCTATATATCTATCTATATCTATCTATCTATATATATCTATTTATATCTATCTATATCTATCTATCTCTATATATCTATCTATCTCTATATATCTATCTATGTCTATATCTATCTATGTCTATATCTATCTATCTATGTCTCTATCTATCTATCTATCTATCTATCTCGATATCTATCTATCTCTATATCTATCTATCTCTATATCTATCTATCTCTATCTATCTATCTATCTATTTATCTATCTATCTATCTATTTATCTATCTATCTATCTATTTATCTATCTATCTATCTATCTGTCTGTGTCTCTGTCTATCTATCTGTCTGTGTCTCTGTCTATCTATCTGTCTGTGTCTCTGTCTATCTATCTGTCTGTGTCTCTGTCTGTGTCTCTGTCTATCTATCTGTCTGTGTCTCTGTCTATCTATCTGTCTGTCTTTGTCTGTCTATCTATCTGTCTGTCTCTGTCTGTCTATCTGTCTGTCTATCTATCTGTCTGTCTATCTGTCTGTCTTTGTCTGTCTGTCTCTGTCTGTCTGTCTGTCTCTGTCTGTCTGTCTGTGTCTGTCTGTCTGGCTAAGAACATGCACATGGAGAGACAGAGATATATATAAAACAGTCTGTCTGATCGTATGACGTTTTCTTTCTTGCAGAGCATGAGCAAATTTTCTTTGATTTTCAGAAGACTAAAAATTTTTTTAAAGACTTTGATGCTCTTGTTATAAGCTTTTGTGTACACCTAGAAGGGTCCTGTTTTCAGTTCCTGGTGTTTAAATTCAAGCTCTTACATTCTGCAAGTTTTTCTTTTGCCTAAATGAAAGTCGAAATTTGAATTTTTTTACCCCTATTTGTCAGCTGGGGGGGGGGGGGAAATGAAAGAAGTCGTTTTTAAGGGGTTAATCATTGAAAAAAAAAAAAGAAATTTATAGGGCCAAGACACTCCTCAGGTCTCAGCGAAAAAACGTATGTAAAAAGTATTACTCTCTGTGAAACGATGAGGCTGTGCATAGTGGCTAAACAGACAGACAGACACTCTGTTTTATATATATATAGATAATAATTCCTCAAATCAGCGACTGGTACTGTAGTGTGTGTTTTCTCGTCTGTTTGTGTGTTCGTCTTTCTTGCCCCGTGTGTTGAGTGACATTATTAGTGTTTTTCGAGTCTACAGTAACACCATGAACCTCAGTGCCGCTCTCCACCACTACAGACAGCAGTTAGAGACCATTATTTATTCCTCAGAGCAGCGAGTAGTAGTGTGTGTTATCGTCTGTGTGTGTGTTTGTTCATTTTTCATGCCCCGTGCGTTGAGTGACATTATTACAGTGGTTTCCCGAGTTCACAGTAAGAACCTCAGTGCCCCTCTCTCCACCAGCCCATTTGTGTTTATTCCTCTAAGCAGTGCCTCGTAGTGGTGTGTTTTATCGTCTGCGTGTGTGTGTGTGTGTGTTCGTCTTTCTTGCCCCGTGCGTTGAGTGACATTACAGACAGAGATTTATTTGATAATACGACATCAATACAATCTCTCCTTAAGGGGGAAGTTCTGTTATGGTAAATCTGGAGCAACCGAATCCTCCTAACTATTCCAAGCAACAAAACGCTATTACTTTTGCTCTTCTGGTCCTGTTTCCTAGCATACATTCGAGGAATCCAGGCACTCCAATGCACCAAAACAGAATTACCCCCTAAATTAAACCTGCGAGTGAATTCGTTCCTGATCTTAAGGACCCTGTTATCGTATATGAAAACTGGAGGCTTCTGATTCCTCCTGACCACGCCATGAAACAACCTCCTTCCATATAGGTGGTGTTTCGTGGCAATATTTGAAGGACTCCTATAACTCCAATTTTCTGGCTACATCACAGGGTCCCTTAAACATCGTCTTTGTCTGCCTCCTTCACCAACTTTTCAACTACATAAGGTAAGTCTGTTTTCGGAATATTTTTACAAGTTGCCACAACTCTATTTCAAAATGTTTACTATTTCCAGTGTTTATATTTCACTATTACAAACAACTTTTCTATATACCATTTCTTCTGCAAATGCTGCATAACAGTAGTTACCTCTTATAGTTAGGTCACGGTAGTCTGCCCAAGTTAGGTTCAGGTAGTGTGTCCCAGTCCAGATTAGGTTAGGTCAGGTCAGGTGAGGTCTGACTAATTTCTACTGTATATTTTTTCCTGCTTAGGTCCCGGTAGTCTGCCCAGGTCAGGTCACGGTAGTCTGCCCTGGTTAGGTCCCGGTAGTCACACTAAATCCTTCTAGGAAATAAAAAAAAGTTCCAGTGAAATCCTGTTGTGGCAACTTGTAAAAATTTACCCTGTTTTCTTTTCTTTTTATCATGACTGCATTGCTAATCCATTTTATTAAACTTAACTTTGTCAAACTTAACCTTGAATTGCTTATCCATTTATCAATCAAAATTTTCGTAAACGAGGAACACTTTTTTGTGGGTTTTAATAATCCTGACTAACACCAGATGATTATATTCCACTAAGGAAAAGCCTCTGAAAATCAAAGGGTTAATTATTAAGGCGGCATATTAAGTCTGGAAATCCCACAACTTCCAAATTAATCCCAAAACCCAAGACGTTTTTTTTTTTTTTTTTTTTTTTTTTTTTTTTTTTTTTCCATCTGATTTTTATTTATTATTTTTTTTCCATTATTTTATTTCCTGGGGTAGACCATATTTTCCAAACGTTTAATCAAGAACCCTGTGGTGATCGCGTTTGAGAATTGGAAGACTTCTGATTCCTCCTGCCTGTGCCAAGAAACAAACTCCTTCCCTATAGGTGGTGTTTCGAGGCAATATTTAAAGGACTTTCTTGCCTATATAATTTACCACACGGTCCCTCAAATGAGATGGTTAATTAACAGAGAAGCCCTGAATATTGAAAGTCATTAAGAACACAGAAGTAAAACAATTAAGCTGGAGAAAAGTGAGGTTTCGGTGATTAATGGAAGTTGAGGAGTTGTTTAGAGGTGTGTGTGTGTGTGGGGGGGGGGGGTTAGGAGGATGGTGGTAGGGGATGAGGGGGTTAGGAGGATGGTGGTAGGGGATGAGGGGGTTAGGGGGAGGTGAGGGTGAGGGGATGATGTTAGGTGGGGACAAAAAACTGAGTGATGTGGGTGAAGGGAGAGTGAGAGGTGTGGGTGAAGGGAGAGTGAGAGGTGTGGGTGAAGGGAGAGGGAGAGTGAGAGGTGTGGGTGAAGGGAGAGTGAGAGGTGTGAGGAAGGGAGAGTGAGACAGAGGGGTGTGAGGAAAGGGAGAGTGAGATGGAGAGTAGCAGCTGCATGTGTGGTGGGGACAGAAATGTTGAGAAGGATGTGTGTTTGGTAATTAAAAAACAAAACAAAAAAGGGCATATTGCTAACTATTGCCCCTGACCGTATGAATAACACTAACATTACACTTAAATAAACACCACAAATAAAAAACAAAGATAGATAAGGTTATGTGAAGAAAACCCCACACGAAGAGATAGATTGGAGAAATAATAATAATAATAACAACAATAATAATAATAATAATAATAACAGTAACAATAACAGTAACAATAACAATAATAATAATAATAATAACAGTAACAATAATAATAATAACAATAACAATAACAATAATAATAATAATAACAATAATAATAATAATAACAATAATAATAATAATAATAACAACAACAATAATAAACTAGTAACTAACTTTTCAATGGGACTCTATACAACCTCACAACCCAACATCACCCAGAGGAATGTGTCCCAGCTTCCATTCTAAGTTTGGTAACTCTCACATCACGCCCGCTCCTATGATGACACACACACACACACACATACACACACACACACACACACACACACACACACACACACACACACACACACACACATATACAGGCAGGGAACTGGATCTCGCTGAGTGATTTCGTGTGTATTCTGTTTGTGTGTTTGTGTCTGTGTATTGCTATATGTGTTCTCGTGTATATTGTATGTATGTGTGTGTGTTCTCGTGTAGCCTATCCTGTGTGTATGTATATATGTCTGTGTGTGTTCTCGTGTAGCCTATCCTGTGTGTGTGTGTATATGCGCGTATGTGTATGCATGTATGTGTGTGTGTGTGTGTTCTCGTGTATCCTATCCTGTGTGTGTGTGTTTATGTGCATCCTATGTGTGTGTGTACAATGCTGAGTTGGGTGTAGTTAGCTATAGATCTTACCATAAAGGAATACATACGAACCCACTTTTATTTTAACTACCTCATGAGAAAACTTACTAACTTTATACTTTGACGAGTAAAATGCCCCTCGGCTTTATAATATACGACACCCAATTCAACCCATGACTGACTGACTGTATCTACGTATATTATTAGGAAGTAGCCACACACGACACAACAACAACAATGGCACCTCGCATCCCACCATCTAACTTCGCTACTATTTCACATTCCCTGGTCCGAAATTTAGAGCCAGTGGGCCATGGAGAGAGAGAGAGAGAGAGAGAGAGAGAGAGAGAGAGAGAGAGAGAGAGAGAGAGAGAGAGAGAGAGAGAGAGAGAGAGAGAGAGAGAGAGAGAGAGTGTGTGTGTGTATGTATGAGAGTGTGTGAGATTGTCAGTTTTTCCTTCGTTCCACATTTCCCTCTTCTTTACGTTCGTGTCTTTGTGAGAGTAAAATTTTGTATGAGTTTCAACATTTTGTCTCTTTCAAATTGGACTGGGGCTTTTGGGTTGTAATGAACGTTGGGTCTTATTATTATTATTATACCCAACAGTCATCGTTTTAGTAGTGGTGGTGGTGATGGTGGTTGCATAGTTGTTGTTGTTGTTGTTGTTGTTGTTGTTGTTGTTGTTGTTGTTGTTGTTGTATTAATGGTTGTTCTGGTTTTAATGGTGGTGTTAGTGGTAAAAGTTAGTTGTGGTGGGTGTGAAAATTGTAGTAGCAGTGTGATGATGGTAGTGGTGGTGGTAGTGGTGGTGATGATAGTTGTAGTAGGGTAGTGGTAGTGGTGAAAATGTTAGGTAGTAGTGTGATGACTACTAGTGGTGATATTTGTATAGCATGGCAGTGATGAAAGTAAGTGTGATGGTAGTGGTGGTGATATTTGTAGTATATATATGACATCACAACAGTGTGATGAGTGGTGGTGGTGAGAAAGACAACAGTGTGATGAGTGGTGGTGGTGAGAAAGACAACAGTGTGATGAATGGTGGTGAGAAAGATAGCAGTGTGATGAATGGTGGTGAGAAAGAGGGCAGTGTGATGAGTGGTGGTGGTGGTGAGAAAGACAACAGTGTGATGAGTGGTGGTGGTGAGAAAGATAGGAGTGTGATGATATCCAAGTTGTAGTAAAAGCCTGCCAAGTGATAACGTATGAGTGTAGAATGATGGGTGGTTCGGTCGGCAACATACAATCGCTTCCATCTCATGTACCGTACTTGATATAAATGTTAAGGGGGTGAGGGAGTAGGGGACAGGCTTGGGGGGGACTGGGGGGTGCGGGAATAGGAGGACAGGCTTGGGGGGGACTGGGGGGTGCGGGAATAGGACAGGCTTGGGGGGGGACTGGGGGTGTGCGGGAATAGGACAGGCTTGGGATAGTTTGAAATAGGTAGGTAGGTAGGTTGGTAGGTAGGTAGGTAGGTTGGTAGGTAGGTAGTAGGTAGGTAGGAAGGTTGGTAGGTAGGAAGGTTGGTAGGTGGGTTATGTAGGAAAGTTTTGGAGTTTGGAGTAATTCCCTGGCGACACGACGAATAATACCCAATTTTTGTTTTAATTTAACTTTCATTTCTTTTTTTCCAGGTAAGTGATGCTTGCTTGACCCGAGTATACATCAAGGGACTCTGGAACAAATAACCTACAGTACGTGTGTAAGAGTAAGTGTTTCTATTTCCTTGTTTTATTTTATCACTTTCAAGATTGTCCTATATATGTGTTACTTACTTGTTCGTGATCGTGGGGTGTGTGGGTATTGTGGTGTGTTATATGTGTGTGTGTGTGTTGTTGTGGTGTGGGTGTGGGAGGGATGTGGTGTTGTGGTGTGGGTGTGGGGTGTTGTGGTGTGGGTGTGGGAGGGTGTGGTTTAGTGGGTGGTAAGGTGTGGTGAAAAACTCGTATCGTGTTTGACGAGAAAATGTGTGCATACATTGTAACTTTGAAATCACATCAAGTCTTTTAGCATAACAGAGAGAGAGAGAGAGAGAGAGAGAGAGAGAGAGAGAGAGAGAGAGAGAGAGAGAGAGAGAGAGAGAGAGAATATATATATATATATATATATATATAAAATCATGTAGCCTACGTAGGTTGTATGTAAGTGAATTTTCGTATCATGTATTTTGTGTGTGTGAAATTTACCTTAGATTGCAATATATTTATCAGAAAAAAATTGCCAATGAATAGGATAAAAGGAGTTTGTTTACATATTAGTCGGGTTGAAAAAGAAATGAATATAGTGTGGTTGCGTTTTCATTAGTGTTATCTTTGTATTTAATCATTCTTTGTATAAAGAATTAGCGAGACAAAGGCAGTGTTAGGGGAAAGGTACAATAACAATCAAGTGAAAAGAGAATGGTCAGGATGTGTGATAACGATCTGAAGGAGAGAGAGAGAGAGAGAGAGAGGGAGAGGGGGGGGGGGAGTGAGTGAGTGAGTGAGTGAGTGAGTGAGAAGTGAGAAGTGGGAGTGGTAGTAGTAGTGATAATAGTATTGGTATATTTAGTACTGTCCAGACAACAGACAACCACACCATTACTTTATAGTGTATCTGATCCTGTTTCCTGGCATACTTTTGGAGGACTCAAAGTTTCTCCAATGTACCAAAAAGATACTACTACTACTACTACTACTACTACTACTACTACTACTACTACTACTACTACTACTACTACTACTACTACTACTACTACTACTACCCTCTTAAGGACCCACGTGATGCAGTAAAACTATTGAAGGTTAGCGAGTCCTTCAAACCTTGCCACGAAACGCCACCAACATGGAGTGATCTTGTTTTGCGGCATAGTCAGGAGGAATCAGACGCCACCAAGTCACACACACACTCACACACACACACACACTCACACACACTCACACACACACACTCACACACACACACACACACACACACACACACACACACACACACACACACACACACACACACACACACACATACACTCACACACACACACTCTCTCTCTCTCTCTCTCATACACACACACACACTTACACACACACACACACACACACACACACGATCACAGGGTCCTTAACTTATACAGCTTTTACCACTAGAAACTCAACACTGCTTCTCTGTATCGGGAACATTTTATCTGAGAAAAATTTATAGTGACTTCCTCACAGCCTTTACTCAGCTTGTATTAAAAGGGTATAGTATTCTTTTGGTACACATTGGTTTGCCTTGATTCCTCCAAAGTATGTCGGGAAAACAACACCAATGAATACATAATAATTGGTAGCTGTTGTTTAAAATAGTGTGGAGGAATCAGTTGCTCCAGATTTATACACCACCAACAACATTATACTGTATAGCCCTTTAATTATGGGACCCTGTGATGTAGTCAGAAAATTGGAGGTAAATGAGTCCTTCAAATACTGCCACGAAACACACACACCTATATGGAAGGAGCTCGTTTAGTGGTGTAGTCAGGAGGAATCAAAAGCCTCCAATTCTTATAAACGATCACTGGGTCCTTAAGGGTGAAGGAAGAAAACCAATTTGTACAAGGTATATATATGTTTTTTTTTTTTTTTTTTTTTTGGGGGGGGGTCCTCTCCTCCACTCGACTCTCTTCCATTCTCCCCCTTTCCCCTCTACTCCCTTCCCCTTTACTTCCTTCCCCTCTACTCCCTTCCCCTCCCTCCACTCCCTTTCCTTCCCGTTCACAACCCCTTCTTTCCCCCCTCCCCTCCCTTTCTTTTCTTTCCTTCCTTCCCCCTCCCATCCACTCACCTTCCTTCCCCCTCTCCCCCATCCCCCCCTCCCCCCTGGCCTACAAAGAGCAAGGCAAACTCTGTGATTAAACCTTTGAGAACCCGTAACTTTATTCGTGATGGTGTTTTGACTAACCCCAGACGTGTATGTTGTGCCAAAGAATATCCCAGAATTAGAACCACTTTTTATGTGCACATTTTTTCTCGGTAGTTTCCCATTTTAAGGAACCTCGTGATGTAGTCAGAAAATTGGAGGTTAGCGAGTCCTTCAAATATTGCCACGAAACACACACACCCATATTGAAGGAGCTTGTTTCGTGGCATAGTCAGGAGGAATCAGAAGCCACCAAGTCACACACACACACACAAACACACACGATTACAGGGTGCCTTGCTTTCCGTGTCTTGATTAACTGCAAACGATTTTATTCACCCAAAGAAAAGGCCCAGTAACTCCAAAGGCTGAAGGGGCAAAGGAAGGAGAGGCTTTGGTCCAGTACAGTAATTATTCTGATGTGACCCTAAAAATCCCTGGCTGATCAAAAGGCCCCTTGCTGGGTGTTCCGTCAGCAGGTTGTTGGTGGTGGTCGTCTTTTAAATAATACGAAACCATTTATCACACCATTCACCAACACAATCACACACCACACCAACACCACATTACACAACTTACTAAATCATACCACACACCACACCATACCATCACCAAACCATTTTAAAACCACACCATTCACCAACACCATCAGACAACACACTACATTACACAACTTACTAAATCACACCACTCACCACACCACACCACACCACACCACACTACACCATCATCACCACTCTCCACCACCACTTTCCACCACACTACACTCCACTCAGGAACAAACTGGAGTGGCTGTAAGGAAAGGAAAGCAAGCCACTCAGCAACTCCTCCCAAGAGTGTCGACTCCAGCACTTATGGAGTTGAAAGTAATAAGAGTATACCTGCCAACTCGACCCTCTGTTCCGTCGAGGTTCAAACACCGTCCCCATGCACTATCTTTCTTACTGTTCAGCTTATTATTTTATACGTATTTCTTTTTTTCGTTATATGTATAGCAATCTTTTGTTTTTCTTTCTAAAAAAAAGTCGACATCAACCCCATAGGTGAGCGAGGTTTTTTTTAGGTTATGTATTTTTATTATTTTGTTTTCAAAGGTAAAAATAGCAAAGTAAACTCGAGTACTCACACACACACACACACACACACACACACACAGCGATTGGTTCAAGACTATTCTATTGTTTTCATATTAGTTCCTTCCTGCTGGCTGTCTCATCTTTATTAAGTTCTTCTGGCGCTATATGATATCGTTGTTGTGGCGCCTAAAATCAATCAATCATTCAATTAATTCAAGACAGAGTAGGACAAGTTCGTATGTGTTTTCTTTACTCGCATTATAATTTTTTTTATTATCAACAATAATTATCGATTAAAAAATATATATATATATATAAACGAAAATTCATTACTCGTTTAATAGTAAAAGTATAAAAAATAATAACAAAAACTCATTACTCGTATGATGGGAAAAGCATAAATGATTATTATTTACTCTATAAAAAATAATAAAAACGAAAATTCATTACTCGTATAATAGGAAAAGTATAAACGAACATTAATTCCTTGTGTAATGAGAAAAAGTTAGTCGATACGATAATTATTCATTCCTCGCATAATGGAAAAATGGTGTACGCTAAAATGAACTCACTCACTCACTCACTCACTCACTCACTCACTCACTCACTCACTCACTCACTCACTCACTCACTCACTAACACACTCACTCACTCACTCACTCACTCACACACTCACTCACTCACTCACTCACTAAACTTACGTCAACGGTGATGCCAGGAGATTCCCACACGGTAATCTGGTCTTCACTGGAGGGACTGAATTGGTAGAACTGTTCCGAGCCTCGCCACCAGTTGAGGGAGTACAGACTGGCCCCCTGGAGATCCACACGGCAGGCTAACTTCACCGTCGAGCCCACTTTGACCAGACGAGGGACGTGCATCTCTGTGATTCTGATTCCTGCCGTTCCTGGTGAAGAGGAAAAGAAATATATATGTACTGTACAGGAGTGAAGAAAGATAAAAATATATGTACTGTACAGGAGTGAAGAAAAGATAAATATATATATATACTGTACAGGAGTGAAGAAAATATACATACATAGAGGTGAAGAAAGCATATATAAATAGAAGTGAGGAAACATATATATAGTAGTGAAGAAAACACACATACAGGGGTGAAGAAAACACACATACAGGGGTGAAGAAAACACACATACAGGGGTGAAGAAAACGTATCACATTAATGTGTTTTGTATTGTATTGAAATTTTTGTTTGGTATTGTATATTTTTGTGTAATATATTATAGTGACCTTGTATAGTGACCTGATATGACATGACCTGACCTGACCTGACCTGACCTGACCTGAACTGACCTGACTTGACTTGACCTGACTTGACCTGACATGACCTGACCTGACCTTATCTCCAACTCTATAACGCTGCTTCCTGATGGGTATGTGTGTGGGGGATGGGGGGATGGAGGAGGGGGGTGAGGGAGGGGGGAGGTACATGATTGGGCCAGCCTCTACTACCTCACCTCTCATCCTTAATCCACTCCTGTCTCCACAACCCTCAACCTCACGTGTCTCTCTATCAATTTCTGCATTTCTATATTTCTGTCTGTATGTTTCTGTATTTCTATATTTCTGTCTGTATGTTTCTGTATTTCTATATTTCTATCTTTGTTTCTGTATTTCTATATTTCTATCTTTGTTTCTGTATCCGTTTTTGTATCTTTATAATGGTATTTGTATTTTTATCTTTATATTTATCTGTATTTCTGTTATTGATTTATCTATGTTTCTATATTTCTATCTGTATATTTATCTTCATGTTTCTATATTTATATATTATGTATTGTTCTATTTCTATCTTTTTCTCTGCCTCTCTGTCCATATATTTTTTATTATTATTATTATTATTATTATTATTATTATTATTATTATTATTATTATTATTATTATTATTATTATTATTATTATTATTATTATTATTATTATTATTATTATTATTATTATTATTATTATTATTATTATTATATGAATCATCCCTTAAATTTCTAAGTCTCTTTATCTCAATTTCTATCAGTTTCGATTTCTAACTGTAATTGTTTCTTCATCTACTTTTTTTTCCTCTGACATTGTTTTATCTATCTACCCTTTATCTATTTAGTCGTGGGGAGTAGATCTCTATAGTTTATTAGTTATAGTTTATTAGTTAATTATTTTTTAAAGTTTATTAGTTAATTAAGAATGCATTAAAAAGTAACTGATACCTCCAAACATTGTATTTTTTATTTTTATTTATTTTGGTTCATTGTAAACTGACCTGACCTTCCCTCCTGACTTGACACACTTTGATCTAACCTAACTTGACCTTCCCTCCTAACCTGACCTGACCTGACCTGATCTAACCTGACCCACTCACCCCATCCATTGGCAGAAGTCAGTCGTGTTGAAAATCTAAGAGTCAAGTGTGAGGCAGTGTTGGTGTCATATTTATTGACGAGTGTGTCCAAGATAAGAAATCGCTCGTTATCCCCGGCCGGCAGAGGCAGAGGCAGAGGCAAGCAGGAGGCGAGAGGAGCGTCCGTCACCCACACCCAATATTGTGTCTGGGTACGACCCCAAACCTGACCCTCCACCGCCCCGCCCCATCCTACCCCACCTCACCCCGCCCCGCCCCATCCTACCCCACCTCACCCCGCCCCGTCCCTGTTCGGCCCCGTCCCTCACACATAAAATACACACCTATACACATGAAATACACTCATACATGAATTACACAGACACACACCCACACACCACACATGAAACACCCACCCACACCCATGAAACACACACACACACACACACACACATACATGAACCCCTCCCCCCCCCAACACACACACGAGAAACCCAAAAGAGGAGGAACGCGATGCACAAATCATCAAACTGTGCATCTCTCTCTTCAGTCCCATGAGAAGGTAAATGAATAGCGGGAGTTGCGGCGTGTGAGGACAGACGGATGGGCCAAGTTGGACGGCTGTTGTGTGAGGAAAGAGAGGTGGTTTGGGAGGGAGGGAGAGAGAGAGATAGTGGGTAGGGTGTCAGATGAAGAATGAGAGAGAGAGATAGATAAAGAGAGAGGTGGTCTGGGAGGGAGGGAGGGAGGGAGAGAGATAAAGAGAGAGGTGGTCTGGGAAGGAGGGAGAGAGATAGTGGAGTGGTTGACAACACACACACACACACACTAACCTCATTCTTACAAGCACACACACACACACACTAACCTAATTTTACACACACACACACACACACACACACACACACACACACACACACTAACCTCATTCTTACACACACACACACACATTAACCTCATTCTTACACACACACACGCACACACACACTCACTAACCTCATTCTTACAAACACACACACACACAAACCTCATCCTTACAAACACACACACACACACACACACACACACACACACACACACACACCATCATTCTGTCCTTCAAGTGGTTACCGATCAGAGAGGCAAATACTCCGTCGCGTTGGAAGGAAAAAAAAATCCTCTTGCGATCCCTCAAATCATTTTAATGTTCCCGTGGAGATCTGTTGACAAAACAAAAACAAAAAAAAAACAGCCTTCAAGGACAAGAAGAGGCTGATGAAAAATGCTGAGTAAAAAGTGTCTGAGTGCTATGTGGATTTATTTATTTATTTTGTGATGCGTTTGTTGCTACCTAGGAGTTTGTGACGACCTGCCTGGATATTAACTATTTAGGGAAGAGGATTTTTTTATGATGTTGTTGGTGTTGTTGTTGTTGGTGGTGGTTGTGGTAGTGGTGGTGACTTGCAAGGTCTGTAATTCCTCCAATATATGTCACGAAATTATATTCCTATTATCATATTATTAACGGGGTAATTTACTTTTGTTACATTGGAGTGCCATGATTCCTCCAAAGTATGCCAGGAAGCAGAATAATATGAACAAAAAATATTGGTGTTCCGTTACTGGGAATAGTTTGGAGGAATCAGTCGCTCCAGAGAGAGAGAGAGAGAGAGAGAGAGAGAGAGAGAGAGAGAGAGAGAGAGAGAGAGAGAGAGAGAGAGAGAGAGAGAGATGCATTCAATGGCACAAAGGGAACCGAAACACGGACCGAATCACAAGACAGAGAGGAGAGGGACGGTGGTAGTGGTGGTGGTGGTGGTGGTGGTGGTCAAGGGAAACAATAACAAAGGGAGAGACTAATCTAACTTTGCTGTCAGGGGAAGGATGCAAGGAGTGACTAGGTCCAGCTGTGTGTGTGTGTGTGGGGGGGTTATGTATGTGTGTGTGTGTGTGTTTGGGTTTGGGGAGTGTCTGTGTGTGTGTTTGGGGGTGGGGTTATGTATGTGTATGTGTGTGTGTGTGTGTTTGGGTTTGGGTTTGGGTTTGGGTTTGGGGAGTGTCTGTGTGTGTGTGTTTGGGGGTGGGGTTGTGTGTGTAGGTTGGGGTTGTATATGTGTGTGTGTGTGTGTGGTTTGTGTGTGTATGTTGGGGGTGGGGTTGTGTGTGTATGTTTAGGGGTGGGGTTGTGTGTGTATGTTTAGGGGTGGGGTCGTGACTGTGTGTGTGTGTATGTGTGTGTGTGTGTTGGAAGGAGCTTGTGTTTCGTGGTATAGTCGAGAGAAATCAGAAGCCTCCAATCCTCATACGCGAGATCACAGGGTCCTTAATTAAGACGAAGGGAAGTAGATGGAGTGAACAGGGAGTAAAAAAAATGTCAACTGGGAAGGAACGAAATATTGACTAATTAATGTTTGGGTTGATTTGAGCACCTCGATTAATTAAAGGAAAAATTCTCTTGTTGGTGAATTGGAAAGTTTCTGTTGCTTCCTCCAAACTATGCCAAGACCCATATCCCATATATATAGCATTGAGGGGTGTGTGTGTGTGTGTGTGTGTGTGTTTTCTGGCATAGTTTGTAGGAATCAGGAAGGACGAATTGAATGAAGGAAGCAATGAATGAATGAATGAATGAATGACGGAAGGAAGGAAGGAAGGATGAATGAAATGAATGACGGAAGGAAGGAAGGATGAATGAAATGAATGACGGAAGGAAGGAAGGATGAATGAAATGAATGAAGGAATGAAGGAAGGATGAATGAAATGAATGACGGAATGCTTGAAGAACTGAGTAAATGAATGACTGAATGAAGGAAAAAGTGAAATAATGAATGAATGAATGAAGGAAGGAAGGAAGAAAGGAGCAATTGAATGACAGAAGGAAGGAAGGAAGGAAGAAATGAGTAATTAAATGAGGGAATGAATAAAGGAAGGAAAGAAATAAACGAATAAATAAATGAACGAATGAAGGAAGGGAGGAAGGAAAATAGGTGTGAAGGAGCGAGGACAATAAGAGGGAATGAAGGAAGAAAGGGAAAATTGGCCAGACCCAGACATGAAGAAAAATATGATAAAAAGAAAGAAATGAAAAGAGAGAGAAAAGTAAAAATGTGAGGTAAAAGAAAGGGAGAAGGAAATGGACAGATCAAAGAG
>JAWZYT010000095.1:440000-452500 GCA_034508575.1 Petrolisthes manimaculis | reverse complement strand
ATATGTCCCGTTTCTCAGTGACAGGTTTCTCGGGCACTAACGAGACACCCGTCATGCAGAAATGTGGAGTAAACTGTCCCGTTCCCTCTACAAAATAAATAAATACCCTTGTGTCTCTCTCTCTCTCTCTCTCTCTCTACAAAACTCACAATATTTATATATATATATATATATATATATATATATATATATATATATATATATATATATATATATATATATATATATATATATATATATATATATATATTTTTATAGATAGTACAAGATATAGAGATAGTACAAGGGCAGATATGGTGCCAAGAGGAAATAGTACAAGGGGAGATATGGTGCCAGGAGGAGATAGTGCCGGAATAGATACAGTGCCCTTATGGAGTTGGCACCACTGTGATGAGATAACACTGTATAGTTGTAAGTCTAGTGCCATGAATTGAAGTGTGGCACCGAGGCATCATCAAGCACCATAATATCGACACTCGGGACTCGGGTATCGGCCTGGCCTCTCAATATTAGAAAGGGGGCGATGGGGGGGGGGGCGATAGAGGGACGAGGGGGGTGTGGTAGAAGGTGGTGGGGCGATAGAGGGACGAGGGGGGGGTGGTAGGGGGTGGGGGGGGCGATAGAGGGACGAGAGGGGTGGGGTAGGGGGTGGATGGGGCGTTAGAGGGACGAGGGGGGTGGGGTAGGGTGTGGGGGGGGGCGATAGAGGGACGAGAGGGGTGGGGTAGGGGGGGGGTGGGGCGATAGAGGGACGAGAGGGGAGGGGTAGGGGGTGGGGGGGGAAAGTGGAGGCCGCCTTGAAATTAATTTGGACTACACGGGTTCGCCCTCCCAATATGTCGATAGAATTTAATCACGTCCATGTAGGAGAAGGAGTAATGTCACTGTTCACACGTTGTCTACCTATATATACTCTGGTCTCGAAAGATTTGCTGGGGTTGGTACTTGGTATATACTGTACAGGGTTGTCAAGGTAAGGTAATGTAAGGGGACCCTGTGATGTGGTCAGAAAATAAAGTTGGAAGATAAATGAGAGGCAAGAAGTGAGTAGATGTATACAGTAAATTGATAACATCCCACTTCTGTATATATAGAGGCAAGAAGTGAGTAGATGTATACAGTAAATTGATAACATCCCACTTCTGTATATATAGAGGCAAGAAGTAAGTAGATGTATACAGTAAATTAACAACATCCCCCCCTTTGTATATATAGAGAGGCAAGAAGTGAGTAGGTGTATACAGTAAATAAATAACATCCCACCTTTGTATATAGGCAAGAAGTAAGTTGGTGTATACAGTAAATAAATAACAATAATCCCTCATTCATTACCTTTCATTTCCCGGGGATGGATGGATGAATGTTTTTTTTTTTCATTTTTATCCGGCCTCATGAAGTGAACATTGGAATGCTCTCACGGCCTCTCAACTATCCGGGTAAACCATTTATCCGGAGTTTACCGTACACGTTCACCGACTCACTCATTGACTCACTCACTCACTCACTCACTCATTGACTCACTCACTCATTGACTCACTCACTCACTCACTCACTCACTCACTCACTCACTCATTGACTCACTCACTCACTCATTGACTCACTCACTCATTGACTCACTCACTCATTGACTCACTCACTCACTCACTCACTGACTCACTGTACGGGGTCAAGGTGTGGTTTAGATCTGGTGGTGGTGGTGGTAGCAGTGTTTATTAGGGCAAGTCTTAACATCAGTCACTCAGTAAATATGAACCTTAACCATCTATTCAAGTCATACATTTTTAACTTCAAGATCAGTGGAACCATAATTATACTTTTTTTATTTACATATTTTATTTACTTTTTTTATTTATTTTTTTTTTATTTACTTTTTTTACTTTACTTTTTTTCTTACTTTTTTTGTTTTACTTTTTTTTTTTTACTTTTTTTTTTTACTTCACAGCCTCTTCACAGCCTCTTCACAGCCTCTTCACACAATATGCTGACCCTCCCCCCCCTCCCCCTTTCTTTCTTCTCACTCTCCCTCCCTCCCTCACTATCCCCTCCCTCCCTCACTATCCCCTCCCTCCCTCACTATCCCCTCCCTCCCTCACTATCCCTCCCTCCCTCACTATCCCCTCCATCCCTCATTAACCTTCCCCTCTCTACTTAATCCCCTCTTTCCCTCACTAATCCCCTCCCTCCCTGACTCCTCCATGCCCACCTCCACCTCCATCCCTAACCATCCCCTCCTTGCCCACCTCCACCTCCATCCCTAACCATCCCCTCCTTGCCCACCTCCACCTCCATCCCTAACCATCCCCTCCTTGCCCACCTCCACCTCCATCCCTAACCATCCCCTCCTTGCCCACCTCCACCTCCATCCCTAACCATCCCCTCCTTCCCCACCTCCATCCCTAACCATCCCCTCCTTGCCCACATCCACCTCCCTCCTGACTCCTCCATGCCCACTTCCACCTCCATCCATTCCTCCGTTCTCTATGCTCTGGGATAACGACTGAATTCTCCTGATTTTTTCCCATTTGCAGTAATCATTAAGGAGTGGGACGTGTGTGTGTGTGAGAGGAGGAGGAGGAGGAGGAGGAGGAGGAGGAGGAGGAGGAGGAGGAGGAGGAGGAGAAGGAGGAGGAGGAGGAGGAGGAGGAGGAGGAGGAGGAGGAGGAGGAGGAAGAAGAGTAGGGCACCAGCAGGCACTTCTCATTCCCATTCTCGTGATCTCGTCTAAGTGGGGCAGTGCATGGATGGGGGGGGGGGGGGGGGGGCTCTAGGTCACTCCTGTCTTTCTTTTTTATTTCTCTCTGTCTCTGTCTCTGTCTCTGTCTCTGTCTCTGTCTCTGTCTGTCTCGTTCTCTGTCTCGTTCTCTGTCTGTCTCGTTCTCTCTCTCTCTCTCTCTCTCTCTCTCTCTCTCATTCTCTCTCATTCTCTCTCATTCTCTCCCTTCATCCCTCTCACTTTCCATTCCTTCCTCACTTTTTCCTTCCCTCTCTCCTACTCTCCCTAGCTCTCTCTCTCCTACTCTTACTCCCTCTTTCCCTCTCTGTGTCCTTTCCGCAGTTCTTTCTTTCCCTCGTTCCCTCTTTTCCCACCCAAAGTCTTACTGCAGTTAATACGATAAAATATAGACGACTGTACGAAAGTCAAAGTTGTGTGTGTGTGTGTGTGTGCCTTTCTCTCTCCTTTCGTTTTCCTCACACCCCAGATGTCGAGGCAGTTCAAGGCTTGGATTTTTAATTAAGGGGGTTTGTAATTCGCTTTTGGTACATTGGAGTGCATTGATTCCTCCTAAGTATGCTATGAAACAAAACCATATGAGCAAAATAATGGTGTTCTGATGCTTGGAATAGTTTGGAGGATTCAGTTGCTTCAAATTTACCAACACCGAATTTTCTACTTAAAAGGAGAGAGAGTATATATATTTGGACCTTTTTTGGAGGAGATAATGATTCCTCCAAACTATTCCCAGCAACAGGCCCCCATTATTTTTGTTCCTCTGGTTCTGTTTTCAAGGCATACTTTGGAGGAATCACGGCACTCCAATGTACCCAAATAAAGTATACTATCCCCTAAATAATATTAAGGACCCTGTGAACATGTACAGTACGAGAATTAAAGGCTTCTGATTCCTCCTGACTATGCCACGAAACAAGCTCCTTCCGTATAGGTGGTGTTTCGTAGCAATGTTTGAACGACTCATTATTCCCTTCAATATTCTGACAATATCTCAAGGTTCCTTAAAAAATATTATAAAAGATAAACATTAGTGAAACAATAACAATTTGCACTTTTTTTGTTGTGGTTCCGACTAGATGTTGTGCAAATACAGGGGAATTATAATTTTAATAAAGTTTTGGGAAGAATAGAAAATAATAGTACACAGATATTATCAATGTAAGAGTCGCTATTCATTATTGTAAGAAAATGTTGCAGTAAAATAATTCTTGTAAGAAAATGTTGCAGTAAAATTATTATTGTAAGAAAATGTTGCAGTAAAATTATTATTGTAAGAAAATGTTGCAGTAAATTATTATTGTAAGAAAATGTTGCAGTACAAATATTGCAAGAAAATGTTGTAGTACAAATGATTGCAAGACAAAGTTGCAGTAAAATTATTCTTGTAAGAACATATTGCAGTAAAATTATTATTGTAAGAAAATATTGCAGTAACATTATTGCAAGAAAATGTTGTAGTAAAATTATTGCAAGAACATGTTGCAAGAAAATTTTGTAGTAAAATTATTATTGTAAGAAAATGTTACAGTAAAATTATAGCAAGAAAATGTTGCAGTAAAATTATTGCAAGAAAATGTTGCAGTAAAATTATTGCAAGAAAATATTGCATTAAAATTATTGCAAGAAAATGTTGCAAGAAATGTTTGCAGTAAAATTCATGAACACTAACAACAACAACAACTTGCTGTTCTTGAAGTTTAGTGTCATAATCCGGCGAAGCTGAGTGTGGCGAGAAAAAACCCACACTGGCAAGAAAAAAAAAGTATATATATATTAAAGGAGGAAGTGTAGTGTTGGTAAATAATATGAAGCAACTGAATTCTCCAAACTATTCCAAGTAACAGAACAACACCTTTAGTTTTGCTCTTCTAGTCCTGTATCCTGGCATACTTTGGAGGAATCAAGGCACTCCAATATACCAAAAAAAGAATGACCACCTTAAGGAGAAAGTGCAGTGTTGGTAAATATGAAGCAAATTAATTCCCCCAAACTATTTCAAGCAAAAGAACACCATTATTTTTGTTCTTATGGTACTGTTTTCTGAGTTTGTTGGATATTTTAATTGAGACTGACAAGTGTGGTTGGTTGGAAGCATCCTAACAAACCAAAGCCACTGTGGAATCGACCCATAGTGTTTGATAATCTTAATAATCTTAAATTCAGCGTCGTATGGAAGGCAGTGTGTGTGAAGGATGTATCCCCACCTTTCTTCTCTTCCCTTTCTTTCTTTTCCTCTCTTCCTTTCTTTCCTTTCTTTCCTCTCTTCCCTTTCTTTCCTTTCTTCTCTTACCTTTCTTTCCTTCCCTTTCTTCCCTTTCTTTCCTTCCCTTTCTTCCCTTTCTTTCTTTTCCTCTCTTCCCTTTCTTTCTTTTCCTCTCTTCCCTTTCTTTTCTTTCCTCTCCCCTTTCTTTCTTTTCCTCTCCTCTTTCTTTCTTTTCTTCTTTTCCTCTTCCCTTTCTTTCCTTTCCTTTTCAATTTCCTTTACCGTGTCTTCATCCTTCCCCTCCCATTCTTCCAACTTTCATCCTGTTTTCTCTCCATCCTCCATAGATCACTGTCTTCATTCTTTCCTCTCAAATTCTTTCCTATGTCTTTTCTCTCTCTTTTCTCCCCGTGTTCCCTCCGTTCAGTTTTATTCTATTTCCGCCTTTCTCACCATCTTTTCCATTCAGATCTTTTTTTTCTTTTATTATTTCCTATCTCCTCCTTTCTTATTCTCGTATATTTTCATTTATCCTTTTTATTTTTGTGTATTTAAATTTGTATATTTTTTCCTGTGTCAACAATGGTTCAATTATTTATTTATTTAATTATTTATTTATTATTATTATTATTATTATTATTATTATTATTATTATTATTATTATTGTTATTATTATTATTATTATTTATTATTATTTATTATATTTTATTATTATTTATTATTTATTATTTATTATTATTTATTATTATTTATTATTATTTATTATTTATTATTTATTATTATTTATTATTATTTATTATTATTTATTATTATTTATTATTTATTATTTATTATTTATTATTATTATTATTATTATTATTATTATTATATTTTTCTCGTGGAATAATCAAATTCTTGTACACGATCACAGGGTCCTTAAAGTGTTGGCCAGTTTGTAAGTCAGTCTGTCAGTCACCCAGTTAATAAGTCAACCAGTTAGTCAGTCAATCGCTCAGTTAGTTAGTCTATTACCCAGTTAGACAGTCAGTCGCTCAGTTAGTTAGTCAATCGCTCAGTTAGTCAGTCAATCGCTCAGTTAGTTAGTCGATTACCCAGTTAGTCAGTCTGTCGCTCAGTTAGTTAGTCGATTACCAGTTAGTCAGTGAGTGAGTGAGTAAGTGAGCCTCGAGGTCGTGATTCCTGTAAGCACTTTATCGGATCCTCTCCACTTCACTCAAGGTTCCCCAGGAATCTTAAACTTGCTGAGGAAAAGCCGTAAGCGATCGATCCCACTTTGCCCAGGCACGGCGAACGTTGAAAAGGAAGACAGCCACAAAATAACCCGGAAATATTTTGTGCAGAGAGAGAGAGAGAGAGAGAGAGAGAGAGAGAGAGAGAGAGAGAGAGAGAGAGAGAGAGAGAGAGAGAGAGAGAGAGAGAGAGAGAGATAGAGAGAGAATCCCTTAATGGGGGTAAAGATTATATTGTGAGTGAATATCAACACTGTACTGACCCGTTCATGTTTACAAAGATAATAAATAGTATAATGGGTTACAGAAATGAGGACAGAAATTTGACCCTTTTTTCTTCTTCTTCTATGGCGTACAGTTTTGCATAATAAGATTTGTATTCTACGTACATACATTATTTTGGTTTCATACATAATTTACACTAGAACCTGTTTGTGTTTGCCAGGACATTATACTTACTCTTAAAAGTGCGTACATAAACTTTAAAGGCATCATGACGTGTTGCACAACTTCATACACAGGTTACTTAACTTTATCACAACAGCGTATAGAACTATGTCGAAAGATGGCCCAAAGTTATCAAGTTATGTCTACCTGCTGCCTAGACTGAACTGTACGTAAAGTCATGGTCTAATGTACTGCAACCTGGTGAATAAAAGCGAGCTATTTGAGTTAATTTTATGAACCAAAATTGCATACACCAACAGCTATAGTTTCGGATCATTTTTCGAAGCCATCTCATTGGAAGGTGTTGCAGTACATTAGACCATGACTTTACACTCGCAATCCAAAATTTGTATCCAGGTCTTGTTAAAAGTTTCGAATCATTTGGCATAGTAGTGAGCCAATTATAACGCCAATCCTGCTTCATATTTGTATCCAAGTCTTGTTAAAAGTTTCGAATCATTTGGCATAGTAGTGAACCAATTAAACGCCAATCCTGTTTTCATATTTGAGGGAGTCTGTTTTCTGGTATAGTTTAGTTTGGTGGAATCAGTAGCCTTCCAATTTACCAACCAGAGAATCTCCCCTTAAGGACCCTGTGTTCTTGTATGATTATTGGAGGCTTCTGATTTCTCCTGACTATGCCACGAAACAAGCTCATTCCTTATTATGTGGTGTTTCGTGGCAGTATTTGAAGGACTCATATACCTCCAATTTTTTTACTACATCACAGGGCCCTTAAGTGACCACCTATTTATCCAATCTATATAGGCCACGAAAAATGACTTGTGGTGTTGTGGTTTGTTCTACAGTTTAGATTTCTTGGCAACTTCTTATTCCAGAAGAAATTATTATTAGCCTCCTTATGGCAGATATTTTAAACAGTTATTAGGTTTATTGTTTTGCTAATTACAGAGTCACTTAGTAGACCATTCATTACAGTACTTCCACAATGATGACCTCACTTAGTAGACCATTCATTACAGTACTTCCACAATAATTACCTCACTTGATAGACCATTCATTGCAGTACTTCCACAATAATTACCTCACTTAGTAGACCATTCATTGCAGTACTTCCACAATAATTACCTCACTTAGTAGACCATACATTACAGTACTTCCAGAATGATGACCTCTCTTTCCATATAACTTGTGTAAGAATTCTTGAGTCCAGCCTTACAGTATTAATAAAGTAATCATAATTTTTTTCTGATACTCACAAGAGGTTGATTCAATAAAGTGGGGGATATACTCGAACAAGAAAGAATTTAGTGTTGAAAATAATTTGCAACGTTATGGAGGATTAAATATATTCATCTATGCAAATTATAACTGGGGAAATTTCTTGAGCCAAATTAACTGGTGTCTGGCGGTAAGGTAAGACAAAGAGACCAAGCGGATCTCCTTCCTTCAACCCCCAGCTCCTCCTTCCCCCCTCCTTCAACCCCCCAGCCCCTCCTTCCCCCCTCCTTCAACCCCCAGCCCCTCCTTCCCCCCTCCTTCAACCCAACAGCCCCTCCTTCCCTCCTCCTTCAACCCCCAGCCCCTCCTTCCCTCCTCCTTCAACCCCCAGCCCCTCCTTCCTCCTTCAACCCCCCCCCCCAGCCCCTCCTTCCCTCCTTCAACCCCCCAGCCCCTCCTTCCCTCCTCCTTCAACCCCCAGACCCTTCTTCCCTCCTCCTTCAACCCCCAGACCCTCCTTCCCTCCTCCTTCAACCCCCAGCCCCTCCTTCCCTCCTCCTTCAACCCCCAGACCCTTCTTCCCTCCTCCTTCAACCCACAGCCCCTCCTTCCCTCCTCCTTCAACCCCCAGCCCCTCCTTCCCTCCTCCTTCAACCCCCAGCCCCTCCTTCCCTCCTCCTTCAACCCCCAGCCCCTCCTTCCCTCCTTCAACCCCCAGCCCCTCCTGTCCCTCCTTCCTCCTCTCCCTCCTTCCTCCTCTCCCTCCTTCCTCTCTCCCTCCTTCAACCCCCAGCCCCTCCTTCAACCCCCTTCAACCCCAGCCCCTCCTTCCCTCCTCCTTCAACCCCCAGCCCCTCCTTCCCTCCTTCCTCCTCTCCCTCCTTCCTCCTCTCCCTCCTTCCTCTCTCCCTCCTTCCTCCTCTCCCCACTCCTTCTCCTTCTCCTCACTCCTTCTCCTTTTCCTCACTCCTTCTCCTTTTCCTCACTCCTTCTCCTTTTCCTCACTCCTTCTCCTTCTCCTCACTCCTTCTCCTCACTCCTTCTCCTTCTCCTCACTCCTTCGCCTTCTCCCGTCCCTCTTTCTCCTCCTCCTTCTCCCTCACTCCTTTCAACTTGAAGTAGAATTTTTCCCCTGGTGGCTACAGAGGGTTGAGGTGAGGTAGTAAGGGTGAGTTGAGGTAGCCAGGATTAGCATGCTTATTGCACTAGGCAGATTTTTATGGCCGTTCTTCTCCTCCTCTGTAGCCTCTTCTTCGCCACAGGTCATCCTTTTTCTCTCGATTTCTTATGTTCCTGTTCCCTTTTTTTTTTTATCTATGTATTACTTTCCTCATCTTTGTCATTCTTTTCCTCGTCTTTGTATCCTTCCCCCCCCCCCTAACGGGAACTGCCTTGACGTGGTGGGGGGCTTGTGTGTCTCTGAGACCTGCATGGCGAGCTAGACTAGAGGGGGCTCCGGCCCCTGCTCTGCCCCAATATCGGGGAGAGAGGGCTTCCCATGCTAGGAAGGTCGCTAGTGAGAGACCAGACTAAATGGTTCCCATCTTTCAGTTCTTCAACTGTCCCTCTTTTCTTTTTTATTTCCTTCCTGCTTGCTGTTACACCTCTCTATCACATTTTTCTGGCGCTATAGGACCTCGATGTTGCGGCGCCTAATATCCATCAATTAATAAAATTGTATCCTTTTCCTCATCTTTGTATCCCTTTCCTCATCTTTGTATCCCTTTCCTCATCTTCTAACTCCTTTCCTTATCTCTGTAATTCCTTTCTTTTTCTTCCAATTCTCTTTCTTTTTCTTCCAATTCTCTTTCTTTTTCTTCCAATTCTCTTTCTTTATCTTTCTTCTCTTTATTTCCTTTATTCGTAGCTTCATACCTTATGTTCTTTATGTTTTCCATTACTCTCCCTTTACTGTTTCTTCTTTATCAAATTTATTCGTCTTCTTGTTTCCCACTTCCTTCTCCTTCTTTCGCTTCTGTTGAGTTCATGTCCTATCTCTCTCTCTCTCTCTCTCCTCTCTCTCTCTCTCTCTCTCTCTCTCTCTCTCTCTCTCTCTCTCTCTCTCTCTCTCTCTCTCTCTCTCTCTCTCTCTCTCTCTCTCTCTCTCTCTCTCTCTCATTTCTTCTTCCCTCGTCATCTCCTCTCATATCCATAATTTCTTGTTCTTCCTCCTCCTCCTCCCCGTCCTCCTCCTCCTCCTCCTCCTCCTCCTCCTCCTCCTCCTCCTCCTCCTTCTGTATCGCATCTTCTTTCCATCTCTCCTCGCCTCTTTCATTCTCTTTTTATTCTCTCCACTCTCCTTTCACCATCTTTCTCCTCCCTCCTCCTCCTCCTCCTCCTCCTCCTCCTCCTCCTCCTCCTCTTTCACTTTATTATCATTCCATCTCTTTCTTGCCTCTTCTGTTTTCTTTCCCTCAACTTCCATATTCATCAAATCTCCTCCTTTTCCCTTCTCCTTTCTTTCCTCCTTCTTTCATCTCTTTCCCCCTTTTCCTCCCTCTCTTTTCTTTCCCCTTTCTTTCATCTCATTCCTTCTTTCCTTTCCCTCCTTTCTTTCCTTTCCCTCCTTTCTTTCCTCCTTCTTTAACATCCTTCTCCCCTTCACTCCATCTCTTTTCTTTCACTTTTCTTTCATCTCTTCCTTCCTTTCCTCTCCCTCTTTTTATTCTCTCTCTTCTTTCCTTCTTTTCTCCTCCCTTTATGCCTTTCTCCTTCATCTCTCCCTTCTACTCCTATTCGTCTTAACTATATTTCCTTCTCTATCTCTCCTATCTCTCCCTGCAGCTTCCCTATTTCCTTGTCTCTCTCCCTGTCGCTTCTCTATCTCTCTCTCTCTCTCTTCTCTATCTCTCTTCTATCTCTCTTCTCTCTCTTTTCCTCTTTCCCTCTTTCCCTATCTCTCCCTCTTTCCCTATCTCTTTCTCTCTGCTCTATCTCTCTCTTCTATCTCTTCTATCTCTTCTCTCTCCCTCTTTCTCTATCTCTCTATCTCTCTATCTCTCTCTCTCTTTCTCTTCTCTCTCTCCTATATTATTTTATTCTGCGTATTTCTCTTATTTATTCTTCTCTTCCTTCTACTTTTTCTTTTCCATTTTCTTCTTGCCTCCATTAGCTTGTCCGTCTTTTCCTTACTTCTTCGCTGTTAACAATTCATCACATTATTTACTTTCCCTCTTCTTTTTCTCCTTTTCCTCCTCCTTTTCTTTCTCCTCCTTTCCCTCTTCCTCTTCCTCCTCCTCCTCCTCCTCCTCCTCCTCCTCCTCCTCCTCCTCCTCCTCCTCCTCCTCCTCCTCCTCTTCCTCCTCCCTCCCCTCTTCTCCTCCTTTCCCTCTTCCACCTCCTTCCCCTCTTCCTCCTCCCTCCCCTCTTCCTCCTCCTTCCCCTCTTCCTCCTCCTTCCCCTCTTCCTCCTCCCTCCCATCTTCCTCCTCCCTCCCATCTTCCTCCTCCTTTCCCCCATCTTCCTCTTTCTTCTTCTTCTTGCTATCTTCCCTTTCTCCTTCGCTTTTTAATCCATTTACTCTGTTATTTCTCCTCCTCCTCCTCCTCCTCTCCTCCTCCTCCTCCTCCTCCTCCTCCTCCACCTCTCCCCCTTCTTTTTTCCCAACCATCAAGTCTATTTTATTTTCCTTTCTCCTTCGTCTTCAACCTTCCCTTCTTTGATCCTTGTCTGATAGTTTTTTTTTTTTTTGCTCTTATCTTCTTTCTTCTCATTCGTATACTTTCCCACGAACCACAAAACTTACACACACACACACACACACACACACACACACACACACACACACACACACACACACACACACACACACACACACACACACACACACACACACACACACACACACACACACACACACACACACACACACACACACACCACACACACACACACACACACACACACACACACACACACACACACACACACACACACACACACACACACACACACAACACACACACACACACACACACACACACACACACACACACACACACACACACACACACACACACACACACACACACACACACACACACACACACACACACACACACACACACACACACACACACACACACACACACACACACACACACACACACACACACACACACACACACACACACACACACACACACACACACACACACACACACACACACACACACACACACACACACACACACACACACACACACACACACACACACACACACACACACACACACACACACACACACACACACACACACACACACACACACACACACACACACACACACACACACACACACACACACACACACACACACACACACACACACACACACACACACACACACACACACACACACACACACACACACACACACACACACACACACACACACACACACACACACACACACACACACACACACACACACACACACACACACACACACACACACACACACACACACACACACACACACACACACACACACACACACACACACACACACAACACACACACACACACACACACACACACACACACACACACACACACACACACACACACACACACACACACACACACACACACACACACACACACACACACACACACACACACACACACACACACACACACACACACACACACACACACACACACACACACACACACACACACACACACACACACACACACACACAC
>JAWZYT010000095.1:247500-435000 GCA_034508575.1 Petrolisthes manimaculis | reverse complement strand
ATGTATGGTTGGTTGGTGTGTATCATATTGTATTGTATGTATGTATGGTTGGTTGGTGTGTATCATATTGTATGTATGTATGTATGTATGGTTGGTGTGTATCATATTGTATTGTATTGTATGTATGTATGGTTGGTGTGTATCATATTGTATTGTATTGTATGTATGTATGGTTGGTGTGTATCATATTGTATGTATGTATGTATGGTTGGTGTGTATCATATTGTATTGTATTGTATGTATGTATGGTTGGTGTGTATCATATTGTATGTATGTATGTATGGTTGGTGTGTATCATATTGTATGTATGTATGTATGTATGGTTGGTGTGTATCATATTGTATGTATGTATGTATGGTTGGTGTGTATCATATTGTATGTATGTATGTATGTATGGTTGGTGTGTATCATATTGTATTGTATGTATGTATGTATGGTTGGTGTGTATCATATTGTATGGTATGTATGTATGTATGGTTGGTGTGTATCATATTGTATTGTATTGTATGTATGTATGGTTGGTGTGTATCATATTGTATGGTATGTATGTATGTATGGTTGGTATGTATCATATTGTATTGTATTGTATGTATGTATGGTTGGTGTGTATCATATTGTATTGTATGTATGTATGTATGGTTGGTGTGTATCATATTGTATGTATGTATGTATGTATGGTTGGTGTGTATCATATTGTATGTATGTATGTATGGTTGGTGTGTATCATATTGTATGTATGTATGTATGTATGGTTGGTGTGTATCATATTGTATGTATGTATGTATGTATGGTTGGTGTGTATCATATTGTATGTATGTATGTATGTATGGTTGGTGTGTATCATATTGTATTGTATGTATGTATGGTTGGTGTGTATCATATTGTATGTATGTATGTATGTATGGTTGGTGTGTATCATATTGTATTGTATGTATGTATGGTTGGTGTGTATCATATGGTATGTATGTATGTATGGTTGGTGTGTATCATATTGTATGTATGTATGTATGGTTGGTGAGGCAGTCTGGTGGAGCGGTGCCAGGCGTCTGTCATGTGTCCTAACTCACACAAAAACAAGACCCGATCCTCAGTTGGGCTTCACCCCCCTTCACCCCCCTCCCCCCCCTCCCTCCCCCCCCCCTTATGATGAGTGTCTGGCCCTGTTCAATACACCCCGGGGGGAAGTAACTATTATGAAATTGTAGTTATAGATATTTGGCCAAAGGTTAAATTAAGATCTCAAAGGAATATGTATAGTGTTACGACCCAAGGTTAAGCCCGACAAGGTTCCCATAATGAACTGGGTAACCTGTCAATGAATCGATTAATAAAATATTGAGGTGAATTAGTTAGGAGGCTTCGTTGCAACAGTTTTACGCTTATGGGTTAACTCAAGGGCGCAAGAGAAATTTAGGAACACTGAGGAAGAGGGTTTAAAAGTGTTTCGAAAAATTAACAATATTTATTAATAATTAAGTTTAACCACTGTTAAGAGAAAAGTTCGTCAACAGTTAAGATTGCTAGGTTACAGTTACAGCCAGTTGAAATAACAAGTAAATGCCACTACAAATATCACTCCACAATATAAATTAACACAGCTCATAAGATGAATCACTTCACAGTATAAATTAACACCACATAAGATAAGTCACTTCACATTATAAATTAACACAAAGTTAGTACCTGGGTTACTCGAGTGCGCACTAATTACTAGGAATTAGTGACAGGCCCAGTCAGAACCAATAATCAAACCAACACCACACGTACGTCTCCCCTCCTATAGCTGAATTCACATAGTAACTTCTACCAAAATCTAGGGATAAAACCCTACACCAAATTCATTCAATACACTAAACACAGTGGCCACACAGTACCAATGAGACAGAACCCTAGTACTCAGGAATAGGGAATTGAAATACTCAGCCAAGGAGAAAGGAGCGAGGCGGTGGTGGTGGTGATGTGAACAGCTCTGCCTCTCGATCAGGTCTGACCTGGTGAGGTCCCTTACTCGCCGAGCAAAGCTTCCCAACACCATATATGGTAATCTCTCACTCTTATTGGCTAAACTCAGAATTAATTCTTATTGGTTCCGGCACGAAGGCCTCTCCACACAGGAGTGACGTCATCGAATTCTAGAACTCCTACGCATCCGACCAGCACACTAATGTACATGAATATTACAATTCACCCATAAATCACAATATACAGACTTAATACCTACAATGAAATATTAAAGGGATACATAATATAGATAAAGGACAGGTCGTCCTGGGAGCATCACAATATCATAAGAACCATTGCTCGCAGGACGCCGGAAACAACCACTTAGCATACGTGCCATAAATCACACAAATGTCTGACGGTCGTAACACGCCCTCATCAAAAGACAGGTCTAGCTCAGTATGAGAACTATACAAAGAAAAAAAAACGTACTTCCAAAAACAAGGGAAACATTAAATTAAACAAAAGGAAACTGAGCGAGACCTGGCTAAACCCTTGATAGACCGTCAGCTAGGACATTATGGACACCTTTCACATGCCTTACATTCAGGTTGTACTCTTGGAGCAATAGACTCCACCTAGTAAGACGCTGATTTTTGTTTTTAAATTTATCCAAAAATTTTAGGGGGTGGTGGTCCGTATAAACCGTGATAACCGGACCAGAAGGAGGAATATAAGCTGAAAAAAATTGCAAAGCCAAAATAATGGCCAGAAGCTCCTTCTCCACCACGGAGTAATTTCGTTGAGCAGAGTTAAATTTCTTGCTAAAGTAACTAATGGGATGATCTACATCATTATGATCAATTTGTAATAACACTGCGCCTGCCCCGACATTGCTAGCATCTGTCGCTAATTTGAAAGGGCGCTTAAAGTCTGGTGAACGCAAAATGGGGCGATTAGTGAGTAAATCTTTGATAGTCTGGAAAGCATGTTCACATTCAGTGGTCCATTGGAACCTCTTTTCTTTCTTCAATAATTCAGTAAGGGGAGCAGTGACATCAGAAAAATTGGCTACAAATCTCCGGTAATAACCTATCATACCTAAGAAACGTTGTAGGCCCCTCTTTTGCTCTGGACGAGGAATCTTAGCTATAGCCTCCACTTTACTAAGGGGAGGGCACACTTTACCCTGGCCTACAATGTATCCTAGGTACTGTCCATGGGCTCTAACAAACTCGCATTTCTTCACATTCAGTACAAGGGAGGCTTCCGACAGACGAGCCAACACCTGCTCCAATTGCACTAAATGGTCCTCCCACGTATCACTGAACACCACAAGATCATCTATGTACACTGCACAATTATTAAGGCCTGCCACCAACTGGTTCATCAGACGCTGGAAAGTAGCCGGAGCGTTCTTAAGCCCATAGGGCATCACCTCAAATCTATAAGTACCTTGGGGGGTCACAAAAGTGGAGATATCTTTGGCCCTCTCTGTCAGGGGTATCTGCCAGTATCCTCGCACTAAATCAAGTTTTGTTATAAACTTGGCACTTCCTATGGCGTCTATACACGCGTCCACTCTCGGCAAGGGGTAAGCGTCTGCCTTTGTGAGGGAATTCACTCTCCGATAGTCCACACAAAATCTGAATGAGCCGTCTGGCTTGGGAACTAAGGTTACTGGCGAAGACCACTCACTAATACATGGTGTGACAAGGCCACGTTCAAGCATGTAATTTATCTCATCCTGCATGACCTGGTGACGACTAGGGTGAACTCTATAGGGTGGTAATTTGACAGGTTTAGAGACCCCCACGTCGATATCATGAAAAGTTAAGTTGGTTTGTCCAGGGGAATCTCCGAAAACAAAAGGATACTTTTGTAAAAGTGACATGAGTTCAGTAGACTGGGGAGACGTGAAGTGTGACAACTTCTCGTTTAATTGAACCAGAGCATCACTGTTCTCCTCCGACCATTGTGTAACACTTTGAAAGCACGGGGGAAAGCCAAGTTCACCTTCAACATCATCTTCCACCTGATTCAAACTACATATGACACTATGCAAAGGTTGGGGACGATGATAGGGCTTTAACATGTTCACATGGCAGAGTTGATGCCTTTTCCGCCTATCGGGAGTTTCCACTAAATAATCTGTTTCGCCCACCCGCCTGCAGACTTTATAGGGCCCTGAAAACTTTGCAGATAACGGGTGACCCTGGAGTGGTAACAGCACTAACACTTCATCATTTTCCTGGAACTTTCTCTCCCTTGCTTTTCTGTCATACCATTCCTTCATGTTGCTTTGAGCCTGGGTTAGGTTAGTATGGGCCATCTGTAAGCCCTGTGCAAGGCGCTCCTTAAAGCTAATCACATAGTGCAACACACTAGGAGGAGGATCTGTGGTCCCACTCCACCTCTCTTTCACCAACATCAAAGGTCCTCGAACATGATGTCCAAAAATTAACTCGTGCGGGGAGAAACCGAGAGACTCCGTGGGCACCTCCCTTGTGGCAAACAATAGGAAGGGAACGCCTTTATCCCATTCCTGCCCGGTCTCTTCACAAAATTTACGTAACATCGATTTTAATGTCTGATGGTATCGCTCAAGTGCGCCCTGAGACTGAGGGTGGTACGCACTTGAGACAATATGCGCTATGCCCAAGTCTCTCAAACTTTCCTTAAACAATTTTGACATAAAGTTTGTGCCCTGGTCGGACTGTACCTCCAATGGCAACCCAAATCTCGTAAAGAAGTACAAAAGTTCCCTAACCACTACCTTGGCATGCATGGTGCGTAGAGGGATAGCCTCAGGGTATCTAGTGGCAACATCAAGAATTGTAAGGAGGTAACTATACCCTGAGGAAGTCTTGGGTAAGGGCCCCACAATGTCTATTTGAATCCTCTCAAAGGGGTTTTGCATGACAGGTATAGGTTTTAGAGGACTAACGGGCACTGACTGGTTCGGCTTTCCGGCGACTTGACAGTGGTGACACACCTTGACGAAGCGGGTGACATCCGTCTTCATGTGCTTCCAGTAGAAGTGAGCCCTCAGCCGTTGCAGGGTCTTGCGGACTCCCAGGTGTCCAGCGTGGGCCATCTCCAGCAGCTGGCGTCGGCATTGCTGTGGGACTACGAGTTGGTGTAAATCCCATACTCCGTCATCTACATTAACCTGAGGAGGTCTATACCTCCTCCATAATACACCACATTTTTCATAAAATACAACACCACTTTCTTTCTGACATAAATTCTCATCTCCTGCAATATTCCTAAGTGGGGCAATCTGAGGATCATTCAACTGTAATTCTTTAAATGTAGACAAATCAATATCATTGAGGGGGGTAGGTAACGGGGGTTCAACTAACTGAGCCAGGGCTCCTTCCTCAACTGCAACAGGCTCCTCATACTCGTTAGTCACCACACCATCCCTCTCCATACTACCTCTCTCTCTCTCCTTGCTCATACCACTCTCCTCATTCTCAGGGACAGTGTCCATCACCTTCGCCATAGAGCGAGTTACAGCACACACATTAAACACTTCGGGATGCTGCTCCTCCAGAGCTACAGTTTCTGGAACACTCAAAGGCTCACTAGAAACAATGGGATGAGGAAAAACCTTGGCACCTGCGATATCATTCCCTAGAAGAAGGTCTATACCTGGAACTGGTAGGCTGTCAACTATACCCACATCAGCTGTTGCCTTCAATAATTCACACTCTAGATTAATGCTCACCGTAGGGAATGTATCAAACCCAGCAACCCCTCGAATCAAAATGCTCTCACTACTCTGTAGGGGTTTACCTGTAGGATTAATGAGCAAAGACCCAGTAGCCCCAGTATCTCTGAGAATGGTAACAGGATATTTCCGACCACCAAGAGTAACATAACCATAAAAAACAAAGAGCCTACATGACTCAACAGGAGTTGTAGTATAGGACAAAGCAACATCACTCCCTGGTTTAGCCTTGTCTGCAGCCGGTGTGTGTTTCACCTCCTCTACAACTGGGCGAGTATCTTGAGGGTCGACCACACAAGTCATCTGTGAAACTGGGAGACGCACCTCCGAGCCTGTAAATGAAAATGCATGAGGCTTTGTCACACCACTCTTGCTGTGCTTGGCAAAGCAGCGGTCCTCTGTGTGTCCAGATCTGCGGCAGTAGTTACAATAATAGGGGGAACTATACTTTGCCGGGAACGGTTGAGCTTTCTTATGAGGTTGGGAAGAACCAGTTGAAGACGCATTATTAGGATTATGGACAGGGTTCTTGGGGCAATTAAATTTAGCAGAATATTGAGGATTGTTGCGAGATTGGGAAGGATGGTTAATGTTGGAGGGACGGTTAGTTTGACCCTGAGCAGGACTGCTGTCACCTGCACCATACGCCGCTCTCCTATTGACCCAGTAATGGTCAGCCTTAGTGGCAGCAGATTTAATTTTGCTGAGATCAAATTCCCTATCCCTGAGGTAGAACTCCGTCTCTTTTGGCACTCTAAACAAAAATTGTTCCACCAACATCAATTGATACAGTTTGGCTCCATCCACCTCATCATCACCAGTCATTACATCACAGGATCTGAGCCACATTAAATATGAATGTTCTAGTCTGGTAGCAAAATCCAAATAAGACTCATCAGCCTTCTTGTTCACTTTACGAAAACTCTGCCGGTATGCTTCAGGAGTAAGAGTGTATGTCTTAAGAATCTCTGACTTCATGTAATCATAATTGGAGCACTGAGAAAATGTAAGGTGATCATAAACTTTTCTGGCTTTTCCTTTAAAAGATGTTTGGGCAATTACTGACCACTCCTTCCTAGGCCACTCAAGACCCATGGCTGTCTTCTCAAATGCATTAAAAAATTCTAGCACATCACTTTCATTAAAAGGGGGAATGACCTTGATGCGGTCAGAAAAGTTCTTGCAGAGGCTAGACTGTTGGGGGGAATCATTACCCGTTAATACTCCAGGGTTTAGTTTCTCACGTTCAAGCTTAATTCTTTCCTGTTCCGCCATTTCCCTACGCTCCTGCGCCTGAGTCTCTGCCATTCTCAGCTCTAATTCCTTAAGTTTGAGGTACTCACTAGCGCTCAAAACAGGCTGAACTATCTCTGAGCGAACATAAGGGGTGGGGGTAGGTTGACGAAGGGGTTCAACTTCCTGTTGATCCTCATCTAAGTAAGGGTTAGGAATATCAAACATTACTTCTCTTAAGGCAATCAGCAAAGGGTGTCTATTAATCCCAACAGGTAGGTCAAGTTGATAATGAGTGGCCAGTAATTTCAGCTCATGCTTACCAAGCTCATCTAAATCCTCTGGCGAAGGATTAGATGCTATGAAATTCCGTACATCAGTACTGTTAATAATGTTAAAGGGACGCTCTGACTCCTGTTTACCTTCCATGATGTAATGTTCACAAAAACACAATTTCACATACAAGAAAATATTAAAATAGTCACAAAACCTTACAACACTTCTGGAACATAAAGGTTATTGACGTAATGGAAGTAATGGAAATACAGTCAACTGGATGTAACTGCAACTCTTAACTATCCTGGCGAGGTCGCCACTTTTCTGTTACGACCCAAGGTTAAGCCCGACAAGGTTCCCATAATGAACTGGGTAACCTGTCAATGAATCGATTAATAAAATATTGAGGTGAATTAGTTAGGAGGCTTCGTTGCAACAGTTTTACGCTTATGGGTTAACTCAAGGGCGCAAGAGAAATTTAGGAACACTGAGGAAGAGGGTTTAAAAGTGTTTCGAAAAATTAACAATATTTATTAATAATTAAGTTTAACCACTGTTAAGAGAAAAGTTCGTCAACAGTTAAGATTGCTAGGTTACAGTTACAGCCAGTTGAAATAACAAGTAAATGCCACTACAAATATCACTCCACAATATAAATTAACACAGCTCATAAGATGAATCACTTCACAGTATAAATTAACACCACATAAGATAAGTCACTTCACATTATAAATTAACACAAAGTTAGTACCTGGGTTACTCGAGTGCGCACTAATTACTAGGAATTAGTGACAGGCCCAGTCAGAACCAATAATCAAACCAACACCACACGTACGTCTCCCCTCCTATAGCTGAATTCACATAGTAACTTCTACCAAAATCTAGGGATAAAACCCTACACCAAATTCATTCAATACACTAAACACAGTGGCCACACAGTACCAATGAGACAGAACCCTAGTACTCAGGAATAGGGAATTGAAATACTCAGCCAAGGAGAAAGGAGCGAGGCGGTGGTGGTGGTGATGTGAACAGCTCTGCCTCTCGATCAGGTCTGACCTGGTGAGGTCCCTTACTCGCCGAGCAAAGCTTCCCAACACCATATATGGTAATCTCTCACTCTTATTGGCTAAACTCAGCATTAATTCTTATTGGTTCCGGCACGAAGGCCTCTCCACACAGGAGTGACGTCATCGAATTCTAGAACTCCTACGCATCCGACCAGCACACTAATGTACATGAATATTACAATTCACCCATAAATCACAATATACAGACTTAATACCTACAATGAAATATTAAAGGGATACATAATATAGATAAAGGACAGGTCGTCCTGGGAGCATCACAATATCATAAGAACCATTGCTCGCAGGACGCCGGAAACAACCACTTAGCATACGTGCCATAAATCACACAAATGTCTGACGGTCGTAACACGCCCTCATCAAAAGACAGGTCTAGCTCAGTATGAGAACTATACAAAGAAAAAAAAACGTACTTCCAAAAACAAGGGAAACATTAAATTAAACAAAAGGAAACTGAGCGAGACCTGGCTAAACCCTTGATAGACCGTCAGCTAGGACATTATGGACACCTTTCACATACCTTACATTCAGGTTGTACTCTTGGAGCAATAGACTCCACCTAGTAAGACGCTGATTTTTGTTTTTAAATTTATCCAAAAATTTTAGGGGGTGGTGGTCCGTATAAACCGTGATAACCGGACCAGAAGGAGGAATATAAGCTGAAAAAAATTGCAAAGCCAAAATAATGGCCAGAAGCTCCTTCTCCACCACGGAGTAATTTCGTTGAGCAGAGTTAAATTTCTTGCTAAAGTAACTAATGGGATGATCTACATCATTATGATCAATTTGTAATAACACTGCGCCTGCCCCGACATTGCTAGCATCTGTCGCTAATTTGAAAGGGCGCTTAAAGTCTGGTGAACGCAAAATGGGGCGATTAGTGAGTAAATCTTTGATAGTCTGGAAAGCATGTTCACATTCAGTGGTCCATTGGAACCTCTTTTCTTTCTTCAATAATTCAGTAAGGGGAGCAGTGACATCAGAAAAATTGGCTACAAATCTCCGGTAATAACCTATCATACCTAAGAAACGTTGTAGGCCCCTCTTTTGCTCTGGACGAGGAATCTTAGCTATAGCCTCCACTTTACTAAGGGGAGGGCACACTTTACCCTGGCCTACAATGTATCCTAGGTACTGTACATGGGCTCTAACAAACTCGCATTTCTTCACATTCAGTACAAGGGAGGCTTCCGACAGACGAGCCAACACCTGCTCCAATTGCACTAAATGGTCCTCCCACGTATCACTGAACACCACAAGATCATCTATGTACACTGCACAATTATTAAGGCCTGCCACCAACTGGTTCATCAGACGCTGGAAAGTAGCCGGAGCGTTCTTAAGCCCATAGGGCATCACCTCAAATCTATAAGTACCTTGGGGGGTCACAAAAGTGGAGATATCTTTGGCCCTCTCTGTCAGGGGTATCTGCCAGTATCCTCGCACTAAATCAAGTTTTGTTATAAACTTGGCACTTCCTATGGCGTCTATACACGCGTCCACTCTCGGCAAGGGGTAAGCGTCTGCCTTTGTGAGGGAATTCACTCTCCGATAGTCCACACAAAATCTGAATGAGCCGTCTGGCTTGGGAACTAAGGTTACTGGCGAAGACCACTCACTAATACATGGTGTGACAAGGCCACGTTCAAGCATGTAATTTATCTCATCCTGCATGACCTGGTGACGACTAGGGTGAACTCTATAGGGTGGTAATTTGACAGGTTTAGAGACCCCCACGTCGATATCATGAAAAGTTAAGTTGGTTTGTCCAGGGGAATCTCCGAAAACAAAAGGATACTTTTGTAAAAGTGACATGAGTTCAGTAGACTGGGGAGACGTGAAGTGTGACAACTTCTCGTTTAATTGAACCAGAGCATCACTGTTCTCCTCCGACCATTGTGTAACACTTTGAAAGCACGGGGGAAAGCCAAGTTCACCTTCAACATCATCTTCCACCTGATTCAAACTACATATGACACTATGCAAAGGTTGGGGACGATGATAGGGCTTTAACATGTTCACATGGCAGAGTTGATGCCTTTTCCGCCTATCGGGAGTTTCCACTAAATAATCTGTTTCGCCCACTCGCCTGCAGACTTTATAGGGCCCTGAAAACTTTGCAGATAACGGGTGACCCTGGAGTGGTAACAGCACTAACACTTCATCATTTTCCTGGAACTTTCTCTCCCTTGCTTTTCTGTCATACCATTCCTTCATGTTGCTTTGAGCCTGGGTTAGGTTAGTATGGGCCATCTGTAAGCCCTGTGCAAGGCGCTCCTTAAAGCTAATCACATAGTGCAACACACTAGGAGGAGGATCTGTGGTCCCACTCCACCTCTCTTTCACCAACATCAAAGGTCCTCGAACATGATGTCCAAAAATTAACTCGTGCGGGGAGAAACCGAGAGACTCCGTGGGCACCTCCCTTGTGGCAAACAATAGGAAGGGAACGCCTTTATCCCATTCCTGCCCGGTCTCTTCACAAAATTTACGTAACATCGATTTTAATGTCTGATGGTATCGCTCAAGTGCGCCCTGAGACTGAGGGTGGTACGCACTTGAGACAATATGCGCTATGCCCAAGTCTCTCAAACTTTCCTTAAACAATTTTGACATAAAGTTTGTGCCCTGGTCGGACTGTACCTCCAATGGCAACCCAAATCTCGTAAAGAAGTACAAAAGTTCCCTAACCACTACCTTGGCATGCATGGTGCGTAGAGGGATAGCCTCAGGGTATCTAGTGGCAACATCAAGAATTGTAAGGAGGTAACTATACCCTGAGGAAGTCTTGGGTAAGGGCCCCACAATGTCTATTTGAATCCTCTCAAAGGGGTTTTGCATGACAGGTATAGGTTTTAGAGGACTAACGGGCACTGACTGGTTCGGCTTTCCGGCGACTTGACAGTGGTGACACACCTTGACGAAGCGGGTGACATCCGTCTTCATGTGCTTCCAGTAGAAGTGAGCCCTCAGCCGTTGCAGGGTCTTGCGGACTCCCAGGTGTCCAGCGTGGGCCATCTCCAGCAGCTGGCGTCGGCATTGCTGTGGGACTACGAGTTGGTGTAAATCCCATACTCCGTCATCTACATTAACCTGAGGAGGTCTATACCTCCTCCATAATACACCACATTTTTCATAAAATACAACACCACTTTCTTTCTGACATAAATTCTCATCTCCTGCAATATTCCTAAGTGGGGCAATCTGAGGATCATTCAACTGTAATTCTTTAAATGTAGACAAATCAATATCATTGAGGGGGGTAGGTAACGGGGGTTCAACTAACTGAGCCAGGGCTCCTTCCTCAACTGCAACAGGCTCCTCATACTCGTTAGTCACCACACCATCCCTCTCCATACTACCTCTCTCTCTCTCCTTGCTCATACCACTCTCCTCATTCTCAGGGACAGTGTCCATCACCTTCGCCATAGAGCGAGTTACAGCACACACATTAAACACTTCGGGATGCTGCTCCTCCAGAGCTACAGTTTCTGGAACACTCAAAGGCTCACTAGAAACAATGGGATGAGGAAAAACCTTGGCACCTGCGATATCATTCCCTAGAAGAAGGTCTATACCTGGAACTGGTAGGCTGTCAACTATACCCACATCAGCTGTTGCCTTCAATAATTCACACTCTAGATTAATGCTCACCGTAGGGAATGTATCAAACCCAGCAACCCCTCGAATCAAAATGCTCTCACTACTCTGTAGGGGTTTACCTGTAGGATTAATGAGCAAAGACCCAGTAGCCCCAGTATCTCTGAGAATGGTAACAGGATATTTCCGACCACCAAGAGTAACATAACCATAAAAAACAAAGGGCCTACATGACTCAACAGGAGTTGTAGTATAGGACAAAGCAACATCACTCCCTGGTTTAGCCTTGTCTGCAGCCGGTGTGTGTTTCACCTCCTCTACAACTGGGCGAGTATCTTGAGGGTCGACCACACAAGTCATCTGTGAAACTGGGAGACGCACCTCCGAGCCTGTAAATGAAAATGCATGAGGCTTTGTCACACCACTCTTGCTGTGCTTGGCAAAGCAGCGGTCCTCTGTGTGTCCAGATCTGCGGCAGTAGTTACAATAATAGGGGGAACTATACTTTGCCGGGAACGGTTGAGCTTTCTTATGAGGTTGGGAAGAACCAGTTGAAGACGCATTATTAGGATTATGGACAGGGTTCTTGGGGCAATTAAATTTAGCAGAATATTGAGGATTGTTGCGAGATTGGGAAGGATGGTTAATGTTGGAGGGACGGTTAGTTTGACCCTGAGCAGGACTGCTGTCACCTGCACCATACGCCGCTCTCCTATTGACCCAGTAATGGTCAGCCTTAGTGGCAGCAGATTTAATTTTGCTGAGATCAAATTCCCTATCCCTGAGGTAGAACTCCGTCTCTTTTGGCACTCTAAACAAAAATTGTTCCACCAACATCAATTGATACAGTTTGGCTCCATCCACCTCATCATCACCAGTCATTACATCACAGGATCTGAGCCACATTAAATATGAATGTTCTAGTCTGGTAGCAAAATCCAAATAAGACTCATCAGCCTTCTTGTTCACTTTACGAAAACTCTGCCGGTATGCTTCAGGAGTAAGAGTGTATGTCTTAAGAATCTCTGACTTCATGTAATCATAATTGGAGCACTGAGAAAATGTAAGGTGATCATAAACTTTTCTGGCTTTTCCTTTAAAAGATGTTTGGGCAATTACTGACCACTCCTTCCTAGGCCACTCAAGACCCATGGCTGTCTTCTCAAATGCATTAAAAAATTCTAGCACATCACTTTCATTAAAAGGGGGAATGACCTTGATGCGGTCAGAAAAGTTCTTGCAGAGGCTAGACTGTTGGGGGGAATCATTACCCGTTAATACTCCAGGGTTTAGTTTCTCACGTTCAAGCTTAATTCTTTCCTGTTCCGCCATTTCCCTACGCTCCTGCGCCTGAGTCTCTGCCATTCTCAGCTCTAATTCCTTAAGTTTGAGGTACTCACTAGCGCTCAAAACAGGCTGAACTATCTCTGAGCGAACATAAGGGGTGGGGGTAGGTTGACGAAGGGGTTCAACTTCCTGTTGATCCTCATCTAAGTAAGGGTTAGGAATATCAAACATTACTTCTCTTAAGGCAATCAGCAAAGGGTGTCTATTAATCCCAACAGGTAGGTCAAGTTGATAATGAGTGGCCAGTAATTTCAGCTCATGCTTACCAAGCTCATCTAAATCCTCTGGCGAAGGATTAGATGCTATGAAATTCCGTACATCAGTACTGTTAATAATGTTAAAGGGACGCTCTGACTCCTGTTTACCTTCCATGATGTAATGTTCACAAAAACACAATTTCACATACAAGAAAATATTAAAATAGTCACAAAACCTTACAACACTTCTGGAACATAAAGGTTATTGACGTAATGGAAGTAATGGAAATACAGTCAACTGGATGTAACTGCAACTCTTAACTATCCTGGCGAGGTCGCCACTTTTCTGTTACGACCCAAGGTTAAGCCCGACAAGGTTCCCATAATGAACTGGGTAACCTGTCAATGAATCGATTAATAAAATATTGAGGTGAATTAGTTAGGAGGCTTCGTTGCAACAGTTTTACGCTTATGGGTTAACTCAAGGGCGCAAGAGAAATTTAGGAACACTGAGGAAGAGGGTTTAAAAGTGTTTCGAAAAATTAACAATATTTATTAATAATTAAGTTTAACCACTGTTAAGAGAAAAGTTCGTCAACAGTTAAGATTGCTAGGTTACAGTTACAGCCAGTTGAAATAACAAGTAAATGCCACTACAAATATCACTCCACAATATAAATTAACACAGCTCATAAGATGAATCACTTCACAGTATAAATTAACACCACATAAGATAAGTCACTTCACATTATAAATTAACACAAAGTTAGTACCTGGGTTACTCGAGTGCGCACTAATTACTAGGAATTAGTGACAGGCCCAGTCAGAACCAATAATCAAACCAACACCACACGTACGTCTCCCCTCCTATAGCTGAATTCACATAGTAACTTCTACCAAAATCTAGGGATAAAACCCTACACCAAATTCATTCAATACACTAAACACAGTGGCCACACAGTACCAATGAGACAGAACCCTAGTACTCAGGAATAGGGAATTGAAATACTCAGCCAAGGAGAAAGGAGCGAGGCGGTGGTGGTGGTGATGTGAACAGCTCTGCCTCTCGATCAGGTCTGACCTGGTGAGGTCCCTTACTCGCCGAGCAAAGCTTCCCAACACCATATATGGTAATCTCTCACTCTTATTGGCTAAACTCAGCATTAATTCTTATTGGTTCCGGCACGAAGGCCTCTCCACACAGGAGTGACGTCATCGAATTCTAGAACTCCTACGCATCCGACCAGCACACTAATGTACATGAATATTACAATTCACCCATAAATCACAATATACAGACTTAATACCTACAATGAAATATTAAAGGGATACATAATATAGATAAAGGACAGGTCGTCCTGGGAGCATCACAATATCATAAGAACCATTGCTCGCAGGACGCCGGAAACAACCACTTAGCATACGTGCCATAAATCACACAAATGTCTGACGGTCGTAACAAGGGATTTACTATGATTCAGTTTTGTACTAGATGTCTCAAAATTGGAATTATTTCAGATACGGCTTCAAACTGCACAGTTGGTGGCTGTGAACAAACGTGCACCGATCTCAAAGATGGAGGTTATGTTTGCCATTCCATTCGAGGGTTCAGAATCTCTCCCAATAACCCCAAAATATGTAATGACATTGATGAGTGTGCAGAATTCACACACAATTGCTCACAGCTGTGCACAAATTTGAATGGAACTCATGCTTGTTCTTGCCGTGAAGGCTTTGTGGCAGAAATAAATGGTGTGTGTCGTCTTGAGCAGGGAGCCATTACCTTGATTTACTCAGACAGTCCAGAAATTCGAGCATTTAACTTGACTTCTCACACAGCAAAGTATGTCATCAAGGGAGACAACATTGAATCACTAGACTATGAGCCAGTTTCTGGCATAGTATACTGGACTGATTCCTATGGGAAAACCATCAAACGGTCATATCTACCAGGATCTCCAGAAAGAGCCAATGTTACCATGGGTTATGCTCAGAATTTGGACATAGAAAGTCATGCCAAACCTACTGGAATGGCCGTGGACTGGGCAGGTTTGAATCTCTACTGGAGTGAGACTGACCGTACAGGCAACAAACCTAGAGGATCCATCTTAGTATCTACTCTTGATGGTCGCTATCGTCACTCTATTATTACAACAGGCTTGGAGGTACCTACTTCAGTTGTTGTTGACCCTGATCATGGCTACATGTTCTGGATTGATATTGGCTCTATTCCTAAGATTGAGACCTCTTGGATGGATGGCAGTAAAAGGAGAATCCTTGTGTCTGATGCTATCAGCCAGCCCACAGGTCTTTCAATTGACTTTACTATGGAACATACTATATACTGGGTAGATGTTAAGCTCAACAAGATTGAAATGATGAGAGAAGATGGTACCAGAAGAACTCTTGTGGCATATGGAAATTATCTGAAGCATCCTCTGTCCCTTGATGTTTTTGAGTCAAGCATATATTGGGTGACACGAGACTCAGGGGAGATCTACAGTATGGACAAGTTTGGAAGAGGAGTTCCTGTGAAGCTGCCTGGAGAATTTGCCAATCCATCCAGTATTAAAGGTGCGTCATAATCAGAACTAGGTAACTCTTGTTTACTGTACTTTGTTTTAATCTTACATTAAGTAATGTAAGCTTTGCACAGTGCCAGTATCATAACCAATGAAGTTAAGAGGTGCGGCCATTTTGCAGTGGCTACCATCGAGATTGGGAAGTTTTATGAAGAGCACCTCGGTGACCTCCCCTCCCCAGGAAGGGTAGGTAAGTCTCACTCTGCCTCCACGTGGTGACCTTGGGGGACACCTTCCTGTTTTTAACTTTTCCTTTATTGAGGCTGGAGGTGTAGCCAAAGGAGGAGGCACTGTGGGGACACAGTAGGTTCCCTTACATATAGGTTTTAATTTCCTTTTAATGCATTTTTTTTTTTTTTTTTAGTGACTCAATTATTTTTTAAAGTGTTAGATGTGTAATATTTTTTATTATTATTTGGTGACTTTTAAAAACTTGACAATTTTGATGGCCCGTGTCCCTCCAGGAATTAGCACTGAATTGGCTTTGCCAGCCACCAGTGGCTCCCCAATGGGGGGAGTGAGGGCTGCAGCTAGTGGTGGGGAGGGGTCTCCAGTCTGCCCTGTGAGAGTCAGGAAAGGGAAGAATGCATGAGAGTGGTAGCGATTAATGTGAATGGAATGGTGAATGAGGTGATTGTGGAGTGTTTTAAAAGGAATAAAATAGATGTGTGTGGGGTGTCTGAAACTCATGTGAAAGGATTGGGGGTGGAAGAGTGTGGGATGGAGGGAAGAGTGTGTTGTGGGATAGAATGGAAGGAGGCGTGATATGGGCTGGTATGGACGAAAAGTGTAAAGGGAGAGGAGGGGAAGTGTGTGCATTGTTGGTGTCAAGGAGGGTGTGAAAGGGAGTGGATGATTTGGATATGTGGAGAGAATGTAAGGTGAGTTAGTTTATAAAGAAGGTGTAGTGAAGTTGTGGCACCTGGTGTGAGAGGCAGACCACCAGTTAAATGGCAGAACAGAGTAGAAGAGTATGTAAAGGAGAGAAACATGAGGGACAGAAGAGGACTTGACCAAGTAATGAGGCAATGTTGGAACAGGGAGAAATGGAGTCACTTCTGCCATGGCCATCCCCTTGGGGGTGGGGGGGGAGTTTCCAGAGGGAACGAGGCATCAGAGCAATAGATAGATAGATAGTAATGATTAGCAGGATATAATTTTTAGTACTTTTTATGTTTGAGTTTAGGGAGGATGAAAAGGGAAAAATTACCAGCAAAATTGTAAGAGAGTATGGTAGAGGGCAGTATCAGGTCATAGTGTGTTAATGAATAAGAGTTATTAAGGAATTGGATAACAAATTTTAATACATGTTGTTTCGGGAAGTTTTTATTTTTATTGTGTGCAGTTTTTTTCATTCTCAGTGATTATGTCATTGCTAATACAGTATTTGACATGTCAAATACTGTATGTACTTCTATAAGTGAGTCACCAGGAACATCATATTTCTATTACAGTTTATAAAATATGTACTCTTTTGTTGTGGGAGTCAGTAAAAACCATGCACACATTTGAAAAATGATCACAGGCCAGAGTAAAAAAATAATAAAACCCAACAATAAGCAAGGTGTCCTACTTGAGAATTAACTTGAGGTGTGGAGGTGCAAAGCAAAGTGCTGCCCAAAAATCCAAGCCACCCTTAAAAATGACAGTACAGTACTGTACTAACCACCTTCCTCTTTGCAGTGTACTGTATGCAGACAAGTGGTACAACACCAGCAGTATGAGCCTCTGCCAGCGTGACACTCCCTGTAGTCACCTGTGTCTGATCGTGCCTGGGGGATACAAGTGTGTATGCCCAGACAACAAGTTACTCTACCTGTGATGCTCGTAAGTACATATCATCCTGTTGGATTGCCTGTTCAGGAGTCAGTTTGTGTGTGTTGTTAAGATTTCAATTATGTTGTTCCGTTGAAAAGACGCATGAGCGCCAACATCGTTTGTTTTTTGTTTTGGACTTTGGCACGCACTGACACAAGGCGGACGCCACGGAGTTACTGGGAAATAAAGGAGCAAATGTACAGTGTTGTATCCTTTAATCATGCTTGCCAGTATTGAGGTTTAACAAATGGTAGCAGAGCGTAGTTTCTGGCAAGTATGGTCGACGGTCACCGGACAGAAGCTGACTGTGAACGAGTAAAAGATACCGTGTCCACCGGGCAAAGTTCATTCCCGCACACCGGCAAGTAGTTGGCTTTCCTCTACCTGTGTCAACAGTCAAGATGAGCTGTCCTGGTGGGAAGAGTATGCCGCCAGTGTTAGGAGGGGACAAGGGCTATGAAAGATGGAAGACTGAGCTGGAAGCGTGGCAGTTGGTGACTAATGTCGAGAAGAAAAAGCAGGCCATCACAGTTGCTCTGTCCTTCCCAGAGGGTAGTGAGGTGAGAGACAGAGTTTTCAATGAAATAGAAATTACAGTTTTGAATGCTGATGATGGTATGAAGGCACTTTTGCAGCAGATGGACACTTGGTATAAGAAGGACAAGTTAGCCAGTGCCTATGACTCTTGGTCTGATTTTGATAGTTTTCGGAAGACTGATGACCTTACCATGGAGTCATACATAACGCAATTTGAGAAGAGGCATAAAAAGCTGTCTAAACATAACATAGTTCTACCTGAAAGTATTCTAGCCTTTAAACTGCTTGACTGTGCTGGATTGTCACACAGAGACAAACAGTTAGCCCTAACAGCTGTAGACTACAACACACCAGACACCATATTTAAGCAAATGTCACAAGCTCTGAAGAAGTTCTTTGGGGTCAAAGCTGTACCTTCAAGCAGCACTGAACTAAACTCTGGTGCAAGCAGTGGCATCACCATTAAGAAGGAGCCTGTGTATGTGGCTGAGGACGTGAACTTCACGGGTCAAGGGCAAAGTTGGAGGAATGAAGGAGACAGCACACAGCCGAGTGGCTCAAGACTAGGACCAAACAGGGGTAACAGGACTGGAAGAGGCTCGCAAAGGAAGAATCCACAGGACTTTAGGGGAAATGTCACCAAATGTCATATTTGTAGGAGTGAGTTTCACTATGCAAATAAATGTCCAAAGAGAGAAAGAAAAGTGTATGAGATTCAAGCTGAAAGTAATTTTGAAGGCAATGGTTGTGATGAAGTGTACCTCACGTGTGGGAAAAGAAGTGAGGAAGAGATGAGAATTTTAGTAAGTGAAACATTTAACTATGCTGTTCTAGATTCTGCATGTTCTTCTACTGTGTGTGGTAGTGACTGGTTGGACACTTACATAGCATCTTTACCAGATAACAAACTTTCTGAAATTAAGGAAGAAAAGAGTAACATTACCTTCAGATTTGGTGATGGCAAAGTGGTTCCCTCCTTAAAGAAGGTTACATTTCCAGTTGTTCTTGCCGGAGTCAAGTGTAAAATTAGGTCTGATGTGGTAGGAAGTGATATACCTCTACTTTTTGGTAAGCCATCAATGAAAAAAGCCAGAGTAAAGTTAGATCTTGAGAATGACAGTGCACAAATTTTAGGAAGAGACATGAAATTGAAATGTACCCCATCAGGCCATTATTGTGTCCCACTTACAAATGAAAACTTCAATGACAATGTGAAACAGGTGTTGATGACTGTAAACCTAGATAGGAAAGGAAAAAGAAAATATGTGTTGAAGCTACATCAACAGTTTGGTCACCCCACTGTCAAACGGTTAAGTCAGCTGTTAACAGATGCTGGGGTAAAAGATGCAGATTACTTCCAGCTAGTAAGAGAGATAAGTGATAGTTGCGACACTTGCAGGAAGTACAAAAGAACCCCTCCTAGACCTGTGGTGAGCTTGCCCTTAGCTAGGGATTTCAATGAAGTTGTGGCTATGGATTTGAAGGAGTGGAAGAAAGGTGAAATATATTTTCTGCACCTTGTTGATGTTGCCACTAGATACTGTAGATCTGTAGTTATTACTGACAAACACAAGAGAACAATTGTTGACAAAGTGATTGAGATATGGATTGGTACAGGTTTGGGTGCCCCAGAGAAATTCTTAGCTGACAATGGAGGGGAGTTTGCCAATGAAGAGTTTACTGACATGTGTGAGAACTTAAATATTAGAGTTATGCATACAGCTGCACAGAGTCCTTTCAGCAACGGGATATGCGAGAGGAACCATGCTGTCATAGATGAGATGGTCAGGAAAATTGTAGCAGACCAACCTGACTGCCCTCTACATGTTGCTTTATCTTGGGCTGTACATGCGAAAAATTGTTTGCAAATGATAGGAGGATACAGTTCTTATCAATTAGTATTTGGCAGAAACCCAAAGCTTCCCTGTGTAATGAATGATTTACTGCCAGCTCTGGAAGGCACCACCATGAGTGAGACACTAGCTAAGCACTTGAACGCCATGCATGCTGGACGCAGGGCATTCATAATGGCAGAAACCTCAGAGAAACTAAGACGAGCTATCAGGCATCAGGTTAGGCCTAGTGGTACAGTTTTCAAGAATGGTGATTCAGTCTATTTCAAAAGAGACAATGAGGTTAAGTGGAGAGGACCAGGTACAGTGTTAGGTCAGGATGGTAAAGTAGTGATGATTAACCATGCTGGATATGTTGTCAGGGTACATGTCTCAAGAGTTGTTGAAGTGAATCATGAGTATGACATGAATGCTGACATAGAGAACGGTAGGGCAAAGCTTTTACAAGAAATCAAAGAAAAGTCAGGAAATGCATGTAGATCTTCTGATTGTGATTCTAAACATACCGTGTCTGACCCTGTGCACTCTTGTGAAGATGTTTCTGATGATGAGGTCTCACAAAACATGGAAATTGGAGCTAATGAGAAAAAGAAAGATGAAACTGTCAGTGGTGAAAGTAACACACAAAATAATTTTCCTGTAAGAGTTACTGGTAACATTCCCAAGGTGGGGCAGAGAGTGCGGTATTTAGCTGCTGACTCTAATGACTGGACAAAAGCCACAATATTAAGTCATGCTGGTAAAGTCACTGGAAAATATAAAACATGGCTAAACATTCAGGATGATGGTTGTGACCCTAAGTCTATAGATTGGATTACAGGAGTCAAACAGTGGGAATATGAGCCCCAAGACCATATTAGTGACACCTCATTATCAGAATGTAATGAAGTGTTTCTGTCTGTGTCTAGACAGTATGACAAGGATGTGCTTGCAGCCAAGCAAGCGGAGTTGGAAAACTGGAAGAAGTTTAAGGTGTTTGAGGAAGTGTCAGATAGGGGGCAGCCATCCATGTCTGTGAGATGGGTGTGCACAGAGAAAGATGTTGATGGTGAAACGAAAGTTAAGGCTAGACTTGTGGCTCGTGGATTTGAAGAATCTCATCATGACAGAACAGATTCCCCTACTGGAGGCAAGGAAATTTTGAGGGTGTTTTTATCCATCTTGGCCTGTAAGAATTGGAAGTGTAATTCAATTGACATAAAAGCTGCTTTTCTTCAAGGAGAAAATTTTCAAAGAGATGTGTACTTGAAGCCACCTCCAGAAGCTGAGAATGTTGATAAAGTTTTGTGGAAACTCAATAAGTGTGTATATGGACTGAATGATGCATCAAGGGTTTGGTATTTCACAGTCAGGACATTTTTGCTGAAATTAGGATGTGTGCAGTTGAAGGCAGATCCAGCAGGATTTTACTGGTACAATGAAGGGATACTGTCTGGTGTTCTTCTGATGCATGTTGACGATTTCATATGGGGAGGAACACGTGCATTCGAAAACAAAGTAGTTGCAAAAATCAGATCTGAATTTCAAGTAGGACAACAATGCTCTGGTGCTTTTAAATACATTGGTCTGCAAGTAACACAGGATGATGATGGTATAACAATAAGTCAGAGTCAGTACCTCAAGAATGTAAAACCAGTACCCATTAATATCACTAGAGCCTGTAATAAGCTGGAGGATTGTAATAAGACTGAGCAGGAAAACCTTAGAAGCTTAGTTGGACAAATTGGTTGGATGAGTACAAATACCAGACCTGATGTAAGCTATGATGTGTTAAATATGAGCTGTGTTTTGAACCATCCCAAAGTTGAGAATGTCATTCAAGCAAACAAATGTCTGAGACGACTTGAAATAGTGGACTCTTGTTTGAGATTTCCACACTTAGGAGATCTAAGCAATGTAAAACTTATAATTTTCAGTGATGCCTCACATGCAAGCTTGCCTGATGGTTATTCAAGTGCTGGTGGTTTCATAATTTTCCTTGTTGGTGAAAATGGTAAGAGTTGTCCACTTGCATGGGAGGCCAAGAAAATAAGAAGAGTAGTAAAAAGTACCTTGGCAGCAGAAACCCTTGCTGCATCTGATGCTGTAGATATGTGTTACTTCTTAGGAACTGTTCTGTCTGAAATTCTGTTTCATGTAAATGATAAGAATGTAATCCCCATTTGTAGTTATGTTGATAATCACTCCTTAGTAGAAAATGTTCACTCAACCAAGAATGTCAATGAAAAAAGATTGAGGATTGACCTAGCAGCACTGAAAGAACTTGTACAAGAAGGACATGTAATGCTGAAATGGGTTAAGTCAAATGTTCAATTAGCCGACTGTCTGACTAAGAAAGGAGTGAATACCCAAAATTTGTTGCACGTGGTGCAAAAAGGTGAATTGTGTATGTAAGTTTCATTTTTGCTTCATGATTTATTTTTTTTAAAGAAGAAAAGAGGGAATTTTGTTAAGATTTCAATTATGTTGTTCCGTTGAAAAGACGCATGAGCGCCAACATCGTTTGTTTTTGTTTAGACTTTGGCACGCACTGGCACAAGGCGGACGCCACGGAGTTACTGGGAAATAAAGGAGCAAATGTACAGTGTTGTATCCTTTAATCATGCTTGCCAGTATTGAGGTTTAACATTCTGGTGACCCTTCAACTAATGACAATTCTGCAACTTTAGCTAAAGGTGTCCATGTGGTAGAGGTTCACGCTGCCACACGCTCTCCAAAAAGGAAACTTAAGTCACCTAAACGGTCACAGAGACGTCTTCATGGTTCCTCTGAGGCACTTGACTCAATAGATGTTCCTCCTTATAAAGCAACCATCTCTGAGGACTCATCCATAGTTTCCTCTCAATGTCACCAGAAGCGTTCTCGTGGCTCTGATGAATCTCTTGATTCAACAGAAGTTCCTCCTCGCAAGTTTCCTTCATGACCATCAGAGGAGCGTGAAGTTAATGTGGATGCCACTGATGTCGCGACTTCAAAAGATTCAGTTTCTTCTCCGCTAGAACAGCAGAGTGATTCTACCACCTGTATTATGGATGTTGATGTGTCTGCCCGTGTCAGTGATACCACTGCTGCACAGGACAATACCAATGTAAATGCTTCTAAGAATATCCCTGCTCATATACCTTCATCTTTATCAAACATAACAAATGCTTCAGGGACTCGTCAGCGGGTCCCAATTACTACCCCAAGTATTACTCCTCGGGTTCGCTCTTCTAGTGGCCCAGGATTTGACAAAACGTATCGTTTGAGTAGACCCTCAGGTCGAGGTGGTAGTGGGAAGTACCTCGATGAGGCTTCCCATAAACCAGGACCAAAGTAATACTTTTTAAGGTCCTTCAGTGGAATTGCCGTGGCTTACGTGCTTCTTGGGAAGAACTTCGCATTCTTCTCTCTAGTTTCTCTCCTGCATGTGTTTCTCTTCAAGAGACAATGCTTGGGGACTACATTCCTGCCAGTCCTCCAGCATATTCTGCCTTTTATTCAAATTCATTTGAAGGGCAGGGTCACCATGGTGGCTCTGCCATCTTAGTTCGTCGAGATATTCCATGCACGAGCCTGGAGCTTGACACACCGCTCCAGGCTGTTGCTGTTGAGGTTTTTATGGACCGCCCCTACACTGTGTGCAGTCTATACCTTCCTCCCAGTGTTACAGTAGAGAGGGGTGATCTCAACCGTCTTGTACAGGACCTTCCCTCTCCCTTTATTTTATTGGGTGATTTTAATGGGCGTCATCCTCTGTGGGGTGATAGTTCGATCAACCCCAGGGGTGTTTTATTAGCTTCTTTTATTGAGGATGAGGGATTAGGGGTTTTAAATACGGGAGATGTGACACATTTTAATAGCCCAACTGGGACTTTTACCGCCATTGACATTTCTCTTTGCTCACCCAGTGCTCTGTTAGATTTTACTTGGAGAGTGTTGCCAGATTTATATGGTAGTGACCATTTTCCTATACTTTTAGAAGGTAACAAGTATGAACCTCAGTCTCGTCTTCCTAGGTGGAAATTAGAGAAGGCTGACTGGCAGTTTTTTAGAGAGCTAACTTCTTCGGTCTCTTCAGTAGCCGATTTTGGTAGCTCTGATGAGGCTGTAACATATTTCACTGATGTACTCCACTCTGCCGCTCTCAACTCTATCCCTAAAACTTCTGGCTACTTTCCCAAACGTCCTCTCCCTTGGTGGTCACCAGTCTACACCACTGCTGTGCGGGAGAAGCGCGCTGCTTTCTCTCACCTTCGTCGCAATCGTGGGGACCCAACTCTTTTAGAGGACTTCCGACGGGCAAGGGCCCGGGCTAGACGAGTTTTAAAAGAGGCACGACGTAAATAGTAAAATAGTAAATAGTAAAACTCCACTCACTCGAGTGTTCAAGAGAGTCCGTAAGATGGCGGGGAAGTTTTCTCCTTGTTCTCCACCTGTACTTAAGGTCAATGGAGTTCATATTATGGATAGTTTGACAGTGGCCAATACCATGGCGGAGGCTTTTGCTAGAGTCTCCAGCCGTGACTCTCGACCTCTGGCTGTGAGACATGAGTTAAGAGCCAAGGAGCGTACAGCCCTGAATTTCTCAGGGAATGAGAATGAAAGTTATAACCATATATTCACCCTGAGAGACCTGCATTCTGCTCTCTCTGTCTGTGGGGACACTTCTCCTGGGCCAGACAACATCCCATATGCAATGTTGTGACACTTGGGTGAGGAGGCAATCTCATTTCTCTTAGCTTTATATAAGAGAATCTGGGTGGAGGGTGTCTTCCCTTCTGGGTGAAGGGTGGCTACCATCCTTCCTTTCCCCAAGCCAGGCAAAGACTCTAGTGTTGCCCTCAATTACCGACCAATTGCTTTGACCTCGTGTTTATGTAAACTATTTGAGAAGATGGTGAATGTCAGACTGGTATACTTCTTGGAACGGGGTGATTTTCTGTCTCCGTCCCAGTCGGGTTTTCGTAAACATCGTTCTACTACAGACGCTCTGGTCAGGTTGGAAGCTGCTGCATGTGAGGCCTTTGCACGACATCAACACCTTGTCTGTGTATTCTTTGATTTAGAGAAAGCATATGACACTACATGGCAATATGGCATCCTGCAGCAGCTCCATGTATATGGCCTGCGAGGTCGCCTTCCACGCTTTCTTAAAGAGTTTCTTAGTGGTCGCAGTTTTTCTGTAAGGGTTGGTACAGCTCTCTCAGCATCTGTTGCACAGGAGGAGGGCGTCCCTCAGGGAAGTGTCCTCAGGGTCACATTGTTTGCAGTAGCAATTAATGCCATTGCCTCATCCCTTCCGGACGGTATAGCCAACTCGATGTACGTTGATGACCTAGCAGTCTGGTTTGCTGCCTCCCGTATGTCAGTGGCGGAGCGACGCATGCAGCTTGCCCTTGACAGAGTGTCACGTTGGACTGGTTCTCATGGGTTTCGATTTTCTCCTGCCAAGACGGTTGCTATGCACTTCTGCCGCATCCGAGGTGTCCACCCTGATCCGGACTTATTCATGTATGGTCATCGGATACGCTGTGTCGAGGAGACTCGCTTTTTGGGTCTCCTTTTCGACAAACGTTTGACTTGGGTTCCCCACTTACGTACACTTAAGGTCTCTTGCCTCAAGGCTCTTAATCTGTTGAGGGTTCTGAGCCATACTACCTGGGGGGCTGATCGGGCCACCCTCCTTCGCCTATACCGTGTTTTTATTAGGTCAAAACTTGATTATGGGTGTGAGGTGTACTCCTCTGCCACAGATGTCCGTCTCAGAGTTTTAGACCCTGTTCATAATGCTGGGATACATCTGACAACTGGAGCGTTCAGGTCATCACCAATCCCCAGTCTCCTGGTGGACTCTAACGAACCACCTCTAGATCTCCGTCGCCAGTCCTCAATGGTTCGTTGTTGGCATCAATTACATCGACTTCCCGACTCCCTTCCTTGCTTGGCGGTGTCATCTGATATCATGTCTAATTATTACCTTTCACATTCTCGTACACCTTGGCCCTTTGGCTTCCGGGTCAGGAAGGCTATGGAGGAGATGGGAATTGAAGATTTCCAGATTCGTCCTGTGAGGGTCCCCAGGGTGGCTCCATGGCTTCTTCCACAAGTTTTTCCCTGCACCTGTTTTACAGACAAAAAACAATCTCTTCCTCCTCAAGTGGCTCGTTCCCTGTTTTTAGAACATGCCTTCACTCACAGGGAGTCCCTCCCTGTGTACACAGATGGGTCAAAGTCTGATGCTGGAGTTGGTTTTGGAGTTGTCTTTCCTGACTTTTGCCGTGGTGGTAGACTTCCTTCTGTCATGTCGATTTTCACTGCTGAGCTCTCGGCCATTTTATATGCCATCCAAGTGATTTTTACTCTCCCTCAGCCTTCTTTAACTATTTATAGTGATTCTTGTAGTGCCTTGCAGGCCTTGTGCAATTGTAACTCTCCCCATCCCCTGGTGTTGGCCATCCTTGAGTGGCTTGTCCTCCTGGGTCGTCGTGGCCGCAAAGTCACTTTCTGTTGGGTCCCGGCCCATGTGGGTGTCGATGGTAATGAGCGAGCTGATGCCCTGGCTAAGGCTGTGGTCTCCAATTCTCGGCCTCCTGCCGGGCGTCATCCTGTCCCTGCAGTGGACCTTCGACCCTATATAGATGCTGCCGTTCGTTCCTGCTGGCAGGACAGATGGGACGCAGTCGGGGCTAACTAGCTCCGTGACATCCGCCAACGCCTTGGTTTGTGGAGCTACAGCGGCCTGTCCCGCCGGTGGGAGACGGCTCTTGTCCGTCTCCGCATTGGCCACACATTATTGACTCATGGCTTTTTAATGGACAGGATTAACCATCCCTACTGTGATGATTGTCTGGTCCCTTTGACAGTGAGGCATATTATTGTGGAGTGTCCCAGTTTTGGGGACCTGTGTCGTAGGCACCTCTCCGAGTACCGTGTGGGTGACGGTTCTTACAGTCTCTCCCGGGTGCTCGGGGAGGAGGCTTGTAGTGTGGGAGGGAACACTCTCTCCTATGTGGAGGAGGCTGGACTCCTCCATAAATTGTGATTTTACTATACTTATGGTATTTAAATAGTTTGATATTATTTAGTCTTGATTCTTTTTTATATATTAGTTAAGTTGACGCGTTCTTTTAGTAATGGTGTGTGTTTATAATTTGTGTGTAATTTAGTTTTTATGCGTGTCCCTTTCGGGAGTTTGTGATTTTTTTAGTTGAGGATAATAATTTTGTGTTGGGCGGTATATGACCCTAACCTTTGCGCCACCAGATGCATAGCTACATCACTAAATAAAATAAATAAATAAATTATCTTAGGAAATAGATAAATAGATACATGTAAATACCAAAATATAGACAATAAAATTATCTATTAGATGCCATCAACAAATTTTCCATAGATAGATAAATAGACGAGTAATAAATGAATAAATAAAGACACTTTGGTCATATTTTACAATTTTGTCAAAAATATGTTATATAAAGTGACATTTCTCATCTTATGAAATAGATAAATTGATACATGTATATACGAAAAGATAGACAATAAAATTATCTATTAGATGCCATCAACAAATTGTCAATAGATAGATAAATAGACGTGTAATAAATGAAACAATTAAGACACTTTTGTCATATTTTACAATTTTTAGTCAAAAATATATTATATAAAGTGAAATTTCTCATTCTAGGAAATAGATAAATTGATACATGTATATACGAAAAGATAGACAATAAAATTATCTATTAGATGCCATCAACAAATTGTCAATAGATATATAAATAGACGAGTAATAAATGAAACAATTAAGACACTTAGGTCATATTTTACAATTTTTAGTAAAAAATATATTATATAAAGTAAACATTTTCATCTTATTAAATAGATAAATTGATTTGAGGTTTGAGGTTGATTTGAGGTTTGAGGTTGAGGTTGAACCCAAAACCTCACCTAAAAATAAAAAAATAAATATATATAAATGAAAGAATGAATGGATAAATGAATGATAATTTTTTTATTCACATGCTTTTTTTCTAGACTATATAATTTTTAATAGTTACAGTGACACACATGTATGGTAACACTGGTAACCAATATGGTAACACTGCTAATGTGGATTTGAACAGAAAAGTATCAGCCAAGGTTTGTTTATATTATAATTTTCCTTTATAATTAATGTTTATGTGTATTTACAAGTCTATATAATAACATAACATAATTATTTATATCAGTTTATAATAATAATAACATATTAGTACCATAAATAACTGTTATTATATATTAATATTGTAATTAATTATTATTATGTGCATAGAACACCGTTTTGAAACAAATAATGGGTATTTATTTAAACTAACACCGTTTTGAAACAAATAATGGGTATCTATTTAGACTAACACCGTTTTGAAACAAATAATGGGTATCTATTTAAACTAACACCGTTTTGAAACAAATAATGGGTATCTATTTAAACTAACACTGTTTTAAAACAAATATTGGGTATCTATTTAAACTAACACTGTTTTGAAACAAATAATGGGTATCTATTTAAACTAACACCGTTTTGAAACAAATAATGGGTATCTATTTAAACTAACACCATTCTGAAACAAATAATTGGTTTTTATTTAAACTAATGCTGTTCTGAAACAAATAATTGGTTTTTATTTAAACTAACACTGTTTTGAAACAAGGTGCTGCTTGTTGACATAAGTTTTCTGTATGTATCTTTTCTATTGTTGGTGTGTTTGTATGTGTGTACGGGTACAGTACAGTATTACAGTACAGTATTACAGTACAGAATTACAGTACGGTAGGCCTATGGTATTTTATAATCTACCAGTACGGTATGAAATTATGGTATGATAATTTTTGTTAAGTATGAATACCAAAATATGTTACTTTTTGGTGACTTTTCCGTACCCTTTCCATACTTTATTTAAATTGGAATATACATACATAGAATAAATGTGCTGAATTGTACCGAAAAAGTGCTAAATTGTAGCAGTACAGTACAGTACAGTATGGTACTGTAAGGTACATTACAGTATGGTATGGTACATTACAGTATGGTACAGTATGGTACGTGTAAAGTGTACTATATTGTACTACAGCTAACACAAAAGAAATCGTCACACCCCCCAGTCACCCTCCAAGCCTGTCCCCTTCTCCCACACCCCCTTAACCTATTGAGTCTAGTTTTAAAAGGTTTGAACATCACAGTTGTCAAAGCTCTGCTAGTTTATTAATCCTGCAATTTGATGAGGACACAACTTCTGACCCCCAGTGTACATAAGGCCATCTGTGCTTATCTGGTTGGTACCACAATGAATTCAGTGGTATTGTGGTTGGGTGAAGGTAACTAATTATTGACCCCAACCCTGCAAGGTGTGGTCAGTTACTAATGATTTTATTGTTTACAGGTTACTTGAGTGTGTTGAGCAGCTTGGTCCACTACTATTGGTACCATGATCCTGACCAGATGTGAAAATAATGCTTGTGTTAGTTAATGTTTAAACAAACCGGTGGAAGTGGTGGAATATTAGTGGTGCTAAGAAAGTTATCAAGAATGTAGGGGAGATCAAGTGATTGAGATCTGCCATGTGTCTTCAGATTAAAACCCAACACAAATCTTCTCATTGTTAAGGTGAGGATTACATGCTGTTATACCATTGCTAGTAACTGTGGTGGTCTATATGTTATTGTTGAAATACTTGCATCAAAGTAATCTATGTCAATGTCTACATGAAACATTGTAATGGCAGAAACCAAAAATTGCACTGGTTTAAGATTTTACAGTGTAACATTGACCTTTTTAGAATATACAGTTGCCAAAAAAGGTACTGCGACACCTATTGATACAACTTTAAATATATTAATGTCCATAGTTGTTTGTAGGGATTATAAGTATGTATTACAGAAGGATATGTATATTTCCTTCTATTATACATGCTTATAGTCCATATACAAATAGTTGTGGCTATTACTATGGTTAAAGTTCTATCAAGATTTGTCGCAATACCTTTTTTGGCAACTGTACACCAGTGTAATACCATATTTTGTTGAAATAGGGTCAAATTTAACTGCCCTTTTTGAAATGTCTACCAGTTATGCACTATATGACAAGGTAATGGAATTTTCAGGTTAGTTAACAGGTTGTTGGAGCCTCACTGGAGCATCACTACGAGGAACCCTCCAGTGAGTGTTAAAAACATTGTCAGGTCGGTTTATAGAGGTGCGGGAGTAGGGGACACACACACACACACACACACACACACACACCTGTGAATCCTGTGAAGAAGTTGGAAGCAATCAGCCCCGCTAGACATGGTGCTGTGCTTCGGGGTCGCGATGGGTCGCCTCCCCTGGGTAAGTGAAGTCGCCGTCCGTCCGTCGAAGAGCCAACCAGTCTATTATTGAGTTGGTTGGGGCACGGGAGTAGTAGTGAGGGAGGTGTGGCTCGTCCAGTACATCTTGTAGAAATTGGTCAAGTCTTGATTTAAAGTGGTGAAGGGTGACGTTGGTGAGGGCTGGTATTGTCGTGGTAGTGAGTTGAAGAGCGCTGGACCACGTATGGAAAAGGAATTGCTCCTAAGCGTCTTCACTCTTGTTAGGGCCCGAGGGTGAACTCTACCTATGTTGCAGAGTTGACCTAGTCGTTGGTGCTCGTGGAAGCGTAGGTCTATGTCATTGGAACATAGGCCCTGCATTGTCTTCCAGACATAGAGAATCAGGTATCGTTCTCTACGCCGCTCCAGAGAGTACAGTTTGAGGGTATTGATTCGCCCCCAATAGTTTACATCTTTTACAGTTGATATGCGGTAAGTAAATGATCTTTGTACCGATTCAAGTGCTTGGATATCCCCAGGTCTCCAAGGGGACCACAACTGGCAGCAATATTCCAACAAGGGGACAACCAGCGATTTGTACAAGGTCAACATCGGAAAGGGGTCTCTTGTCTTGAAGGTGCGGAGTATCCAACCCAGTTGACCACGCGCTTTTTTCACTATATTGGTAATGTGTAATGAAAATGTAGCGTCGTTTGAGAGGCAGACACCAAGGTCTCTGACGCAGGGCTGGGTAACAATGATGGAGCCATCAGGTGCTTCATAGGATGCATTTGGTAGTTGGGTTGGTGTTGTTGAATATCTAAGATGGTCGAATTTGTTATTATTAAATTTCATGTTATTGATGTTGGCCCATTTATATATTTCCTCTAGATAATTTTGTAGGAGGACAGCATCTTCATTAGTATTAATAACTTTAGTGATTCGCGTGTCATCAGCGAAAGAAGTGACAGTGGAGTTGGTGATGTTTGAGTCTATGTCGTGGATGTGGACAAGAAACAGTAGTGGTCCCAGGACAGAGCCTTGAGGAACACCACTCAGGACAGACGACACAGACGACATGGCTCCACTGACAGCGACAAATTGGGTTCTGTTGGTTAAAAATGCAGATATCCAAAGACTCAGTTGACCAGAGATTCCCAGGTTGCGCAGCTTATGGAGCAGAACCCCGTGGTCAACCTTGTCGAAAGCCTTTGAAAAGTCAAGGTACACTATGTCAATCATAGTATTGAGTTCAAGGGAGGTGATGAGCCGATCGTGATGAGCAAGAAGTTGAGATAGACATGATCGACCTCTCCTGAAACCATGTTGTCCATCATTCATTTTGTTTGAGTCTTCGAGATATGTAGTGATTTTCTTGGTGATTATTTTTTCAAGTACTTTGATGATGTGCGAGGTGAGAGCTATGGGCCTATAGTTATTTGCCTCACCTCACGAACCTCCTTTAAAAACTGGGGTGATTTTCGCCGATCTGAGGAGTTGTGGCGCGATACCAGTAGCAAGGGAGTTTCGGTAAAATATGAGCAGTGGCTTTGCCAACATATCCGCACATCTTTTGAGAAAGATTGCTGGTATATGGTCAGGGCCGGCCGCTGAATTGTTGCTTAGAGTTTTAATGGCTTCAATTATGTCAGTAGTGTTAATGGTGATGTTGTGAAGTTGTTGGTCTTGGTTGGCTTGGTCTGTAGACATGAAGAAATCTACTGGACAGTTGATAGTTTTTTCTTGAAGTGGTATGCTAAAAACTGTTTTGTATTGTTTTCTTATTAGATCACTTATTTCTTGGGGGTCAGTTATTGTCTTGTCACCTTCCTTAAGAGGACCAACAGGGGTCTTTATTTTTTACTTCTTAAAGGCGTATGTATAGAAATATTTTGGGTTTTCTTTTATACTTTTCACAGCCATTGCTTCTTTGTGAACAAGCTCACATGTGGTGGAATCTACTAGGGCTGCATTTATGCCTGAAATTTGCTCGGTTAATCGTTCAAATCTGTCGTTGTTCGTAGTTTTGTTCAATTTCTTTTTTAATTTTCCTCTTTTTCTCATGAGAAGCCTTCTGTCCTTTGGTATTATTGAATACTTGGTAATTCTGTTTGACCTCGGTGGTACATTTTGAATCGAGGCTTTTAGAAAAGTGTCCAGTATTAGGTTTAGTTGGTCGTTAGGGTTGAGGTGGTCAAGGGAGGTGGACCAGTCAGTTGAGTTAAGGAACTCACATAAACCATCCCATGACACGTCTTGACTAAAAAAATTAGGTCAGAGAAGTTGGTAGGCAATTCACATACTTTAGTAAAGTTTGGTTCTGTCACTGAAGATTTTGTGTTAGTGGTGATTTTGATCAAATTATGATCGCTCAGGTTGGTTATTAATACTTCATGGTTGTATATTAGGTCCTCGTTGTTGGTAAAAAACAAGTCAAGGATGTTGTTTTGACGAGTTGGAGTTGTAATTACTTGGGTAAGGAAGAAGTCTTGGACAAAAGATTGTAGATGGAGTGCCTGGGATCGGTCACTGGATGAGCCTCTGTTAATGGAGTCCGTGGACCAATCTATAATGGGTAGATTAAAATCTCCCGTAATTATGAGCGTAGGTTGGGGAGTAAAGGTATCAAGTAGAGCACGAATGGCATTGATGGTTTCGAGAAAGGCTTCGATGGGACGGTCTGGTGGACGATAAATGATGGTGAAGATGAGGTCTAACTTCTTTATATAGATGAGTTGGGCCTCAGTATATGAGTTTGACTTGGAAAAGAGAACTTGGGTATCAGGTGTAAGTTCTTCTCTTATATATGTAATGACACCACCTTTCTTTCTGTTAGTGCGGTCTGTGTGTATGATATTATAGTTATTAATATGTACCTCCGCATCTTTGATGTTATGGTTCAGATGGGACTCGGTGAAGGATGTATTTAGGGCATGAGAATCTGTCATTAATTCCTTAATAAGTGGTAATTTTTCTTTGAATCTATAAGGAATTAGACCTTCTATGTTTGCAGTCAATATATTATTTAATACTGGCGTTGGAGGAACGGCTGAGGATGGGCCATGTTGGGTAGGGGGACTGGGTGATGTTGGTGCTGGTCCCTTTGTATTGGCAAAAGCCTCATTAATTGTGCTAGTTGGGCCTTCATCTCCTGGATGTCTAAGAATAAAAAATGTCGTGAGTCATCGTTGCGTTGATATTGGCTGGTAGGTTGGTTAGTAGACTGCTGGTGATATGTGTGGTGGAAGGGTATGTTCCACCTGGTATATTAGTGTCAGTGTGTGTAGGTGTAGGTGTAGGTGTGGGTGTGGTTGGGGGTTGTGGTTGGTAGCGTCGAGTGCCTTTTAGGTGAAGATAAGGGCATTCTAGGTATAGGCAAAGTCTGTCTTTTTCGGAATGTTTGCATATAACGGGATGATAGTTGGTGCAAGTTTGAGATGTGCAACCCCTTTTTGTGTTCCGACCATAAATTCTGTACTTGTAGCAGACTTTGGGGTGAGCATAGTTGCACTTTTTTCCTGAGCGCTCATATTTGCAGGAATGAGTTTTATAAAATTTGCAGATTTTTATCTTCTTATTATCATCACTATTTTTATTATTAGAGTTAGAGGTGTTTGTGGTAGAAGGCAAGGTTGGATTGACTGGGGGGTTAGGTTTGTTAGGGTCAACCGAGGCCGTTTGTAGTGACTGCTCAGTGTCACTACATTCTTGTTCACTGTCATTTTCATTTTCTATAGTATCATTTTGTAGGTTATCAGAGGCAGCGTTAATTATTACTTCCAACGGCTGCTTGCACACACTAACATCTTGATCACTGTAGGTTATCAGAGGCAGCGTTAATTATTACTTCCAACGGCTGCTTGCACACACTAACATCTTGATCACTGTTGTTTTTGCTTTCATTCTCTATAGTCTCCCCCGCATCAATGAGAAGATTAGAGACAAAAGCAAATTTTCGATCATAATCCTCGTCATTCATCGAGGTACGAACACAAAGTTCACACTTGTATTTATGTCGAGTCGTGAACCAATTGACTAGTGCATATGCTGGTAATTTGGAACAGTTTGGATGAATATATTTATCACATTTCTTGCACTTTATGCTTTCTAAAACACAGAGTTTAGAACATATAACACATGATTGCTCTGGTGGGGGAAAATTAGTACGTGACATTGTGTTGGTTTAGAATTTGGGTCGGGGTTAGTCAGCTGTTCAGGTGGCCGGGGTGGGAAGGCAGGGAGGGGGGGGGGGGTTATCGGCAGTTATCGACTGTTTCTGTTGACATCACAGTCCACCTGCACATGCGCAAACATCAGGAACAGGGTCGAATGGACGGTATAGCCTGGGAATTTCTATTATACACTGTTACTGTGACTAAGTCCAGCTACACCAATAATCCAGAACCTGACAACTTGTTCCTTTGCCACTTATAGAGCTTTATGGGCGTTTGGGAGTGTGTATGGGGAATATTAACACAGGAATTAACACTGGGAATCGGAGCTCAATTGTAACACGTCTTTACTCCACGACACCGACTGACACACACACACACACACACAGACACACACACACACATACACGTACACACACACCCTCACACACACGTACACACACACACGTTCACACACGTACACACACACACGTTCACACACGTACACACACACATACACACACACATACACACACTCACACACATACATACACACACACACACGTACACACACACACGTACACACACACGTACATACACATACACGCGTACACACACATGTACACACACACATGTACACACACATGTAAACACACATACACACACATACACACACAAGTACACACACAGACACACGTACACACACACACGTACACATACATACACACACATATACACATGTATACACACACACACACAAGTACATATGTACACACACACATACACACACACATACACATACACACACAAGTACACATGTACACACACACATACACACACACATACACATACACACACAAGTACACATGTACACACACACATACACATACACAGACACACAGGGCCTCTGGTGGAATTTTCTGAGGTTGATATTTCTATGTGCGTATGAGGGTGTGTGTGTACGTATGGAGTGTATTTATTATTGGCAACACTGCTTTTATTATTGGCAAAAACATTTTTATTATTAACAACATTTTTTTCATATTTTACTATTTTTAGTCAATAATCTTATATAAAGTAAAATTTGGAATCTTAAGAAATAGATAAATAGATACATGTATATACCAAAAGATAGACGATAAAATTATCTATTAGATGCCATCAACAAATTGTCGATAGATAGATAAATAGACGAGTAATAAATGAAACAATTAAGACACCTTTGTCCTATTTTAAAAATTTTAGTAAAAAATATATTATATAAAGTAAAATTTCTCATCTTAGGAAATAGATAAATAGATACATGTATATACCAAAATATAGACAATAAAATTATCTATTAGATGCCATCAACAAATTGTCGATAGATAGATAAATAGACGAGTAATAAATGAAACAATAAAGACACTTTGGTAATATTTTACAATTTTGTCAAAAATATATTATATAAAGAGAAATTTATCATCTTATGAAATAGATAAATTAATACATGTATATACCAAAAGATAGACAATAAAATTATCTATTAGATGCCATCAACAAATTGTCGATAGATAGATAAATAGACGAGTAATTAACGAAAAAAGTGGGACACTTTGGTCATATTTTACTATTTTTAGTCAAAAATATATTATATAAAGTGAAATTTCTCATCTTAGGAAATAGATAAATTGATACATGTATATACGAAAAGATAGACAATAAAATTATCTATTAGATGCCATAAACAAATTTTCGATAGATAGATAAATAGATAAGTAATAAATGAAATAATTAAGACACTTTTGTCATATTTTACAATTTTTAGTCAAAAATATATTATATAAAGTGAAATTTCTCATCATAAAAAATAGATAAATAGATACATGTATATACCAAAAGATAGACGATAAAATTATCTAATAGATGCCATCAACAAACTGTTGATAGATAGATAAATAGACGAGTAATTAATGAAGAAATGGGACACTTTGGTAATATTTTACAATTTTTAGTCAAAAATATAATATATAAAGTGAAATTTCTCATCTTAGGAAATAGATAAATATATATATGTATAAATCAAAAGATAGAAAATTGAATTATCTATTAGATGCCATAAACAAATTTTCGATAGATAGATAAATAGATATGTAATAAATGAAATAATTAAGACACTTTTGTCATATTTTACAATTTTTAGTCAAAAATATATTATATAAAGTGAAATTTCTCATCATAAAAAATAGATAAATAGATACATGTATATACCAAAAGATAGACGATAAAATTATCTAATAGATGCCATCAACAAATTGTTGATAGATAGATAAATAGACGAGTAATTAATGAAGAAATGGGACACTTTGGTAATATTTTACAATTTTTAGTCAAAAATATAATATATAAAGTGAAATTTCTCATCTTAGGAAATAGATAAATATATATATGTATAAACCAAAAGATAGAAAATTGAATTATCTATTAGATGCCATCAACAAATTTTCAATAGATAGATAAATAGACGAGTTATAGATGAATAAATTAAGACATTTTTGTCATATTTTACAATTTTTAGTCAAAAATATATTATATAAAGTGAAATTTCTCATCTTAGGAAATAGATAAATTGATACATGTATATACCAAAAGATAGACAATAAAACTATCTATTAGATGCCATCGACAAATTGCCAATAGATAGATAAATAGACGAGTAATTAATGAAGAAATGGGACACTTTAGTCATATTTTACATTTTTTTGTCAAAAATATAATATATAAAGTGAAATTTCTCATCTTAGGAAATAGATAAATAGATACATGTAAAAACCAAACGATAGACAATACAATTATCTATTAGATGCCATCAACAAATTTTCCATTGATATATAAATAGACGAGTAATAAATGAAACAATAAAGACACTTTTGTCATATTTTACAATTTATAGTCAAAAATATATTATATAAAGTGAAATTTCTCATCATAAAAAATAGGTAAATAGATACATGTATATACCAAAAGATAGACAATAAAATTATCTATTAGATGCCATAAACAAATTGTCGATAGATAGATAAATAGATGAGTAATTAACGAAATAATTAAGACACTTTTGTCATATTTTACAATTTTTAGTCAAAAATATATTATATAAAGTGAAATTTCTCCTCTTAAAAAATAGATAAATAGATACATGTATATATCAAAAGATAGACGATAAAATTATCTAATAGAAGCAATGAACAAATTGTTGATAGATAGATAAATAGACGAGTAATTAATGAAGAAATGGGACACTTTGGTCATATTTTACATTTTTTTGTCAAAAATATAATATATAAAGTGAAATTTCTCATCTTAGGAAATAGATAAATAGATACATGTAAAAATCAAAAGATAGACAATACAAATATCTATTAGATGCCATCAACAAATTTTCCATAGATAGATAAATAGACGAGTAATAAATGAATAAATAAAGACACTTTGGTCATATTTTACAATTTTGTCAAAAATATATCATATAAAGAGAAATTTCTCATTTTATGAAATAGATAAATTAATACATGTATATACCAAAAAATAGACAATAAAATTATCTATTAGATGCCATCGACAAATTGTCAATAGATAGATAAATAGACGAGTAATAAATGAAACAATTAAGACACTTTTGTCATATTTTACAATTTTTAGTCAAAAATATATTATATAAAGGGAAATTTCTCCTCTTAAAAAATAGATAAATAGATACATGTATATACCAAAAGATAGACGATAAAATTATCTAATAGATGCCATCAACAAATTGTTGATAGATAGATAAATAGACGAGTAATTAATGAAGAAATGGGACACTTTGGTAATATTTTACAATTTTTTGTAAAAAATATAATATATCAAGTGAAATTTCGAATATTAGGAAATAGATAAATATATATATGTATATACCAAAAGATAGACAATACAATTATCTATTAGATGCCATCAACAAATTGTCGATAGATAGATAAATAGACGAGTAATAGATGAATAAATTAAGACATTTTTGTCATATTTTAGAATTTTTAGTCAAAAATATATTATATAAAGTGAAATTTCTCATCTTAGGAAACAGATAAATTGATACATGTATATACCAAAAGATAGCCAATAAAATTATCTATTAGATGCCATCAACAAATTGTCGATAGATATATAAATAGACGAGTAATAAATGAAACAATTAAGACACTTTTGTCATATTTTACTATTTTTTGTCAAAAATATATTATATAAAGTGAAATTTCTCATCTTAAAAAATAGATAAATAGATACATGTATATACCAAAAAATAGACGATAAAATAATTTAATAGATGCCATCAACAAATTGTTGATAGATAAATAAATAGACGAGTAATTAATGAAGAAATAGGACACTTTGGTCATATTTTACATTTTTATGTCAAAAATATAATATATAAAGTGAAATTTCTCATCTTATGAAATAGATAAATAAATACATGTATAAACCAAAAGATAGGCAATACAATTATCTATTAGATGCCATCAAGAAATTGTCGATAGATAGATAAATAGATGAGTATTAAACAAGAAAATAAGACACTTTTGTCATATTTTAAAAATTTTAGTAAAAAAATATATTATATAAACTGAAATTTCTCATCTTAGGAAATAGATAAATAGATACATGTAAATACCAAAATATAGACAATAAAATTATCTATTAGATGCCATCAACAAATTGTCGATAAATAGACGAGTAATTAACAACAAAATTAAGACACTTTTGTCATATTTTACTATTTTTAGATAAAAATATATTATATAAAGTGAAATTTCTTATCTTAGGAAATAGATAAATAGATACATGTATATACCAAAAGATAGACAATAAAATTATCTATTAGATGCCATCAACAAACTTTCAATAGATAGATAAGTAGACAAGTACTAAATGAATAAATTAGGACATTTTTGTCATATTTTACCATTTTTAGTCAAAAATATATTATAAAAAGTGAAATTTCTCATCTTAAGAAATAGATAAATAGATACATGTATATACCAAAAGATAGACAATAAAATTATCTATTAGATGCCATCAACAAATTGTCGATAGATAGATAATTAGACGAGTAATTAACAAGAAAATTAAGACACTTTTGTCATATTTTACTATTTTTAGTTAAAAATATATTATATAAAGTGAAATTTCTTATCTTAGGAAATAGATAAATAGATACATGTATATACCAAAAGATAGACAATAAAATTATCTATTAGATGCCATCAACAAATTGTCGATAGATAGATAAATAGACGAGTAATTAATGAAAAATTGGGACACTTTGTTAATATTTTACTATTTTTAGTCAAAAATATATTATATAAAGTGAAATTTCTCATCTTAGAAAATAGATAAATTGATACATGTATATACGAATAGATAGACGATAAAATTATCTATTAGATGCCATCAACAAATTGTCGATAAATAGATAAATAGACGATTAATTAACAACAAAATTAAGAAACTTTTGTCATATTTTACTATTTTTAGATAAAAATATATTATATAAAGTGAAATTTCTCATCTTAGGAAATAGATAAATAGATACATGTATATACCAAAAGATAGACAATAAAATTATCTATTAGATGCCATCAACAAATTGTCGATAGATAGATAAATAGACGAGTAATTAATGAAAAAAGTGGGACACTTTGGTAATTTTTTACTATTTTTAGTCAAAAATATATTATATAAAGTGAAATTTCTCATCTTAAGAAATAGATAAATAGATACATGTATATACCAATAGATAGACAATAAAATTATCTATTAGAATCCATCAACAAATTGTCGATAGATAGATAAATAGACGAGTAATTAACGAAAAAATTTGGACACTTTGGTCATATTTTACAATTTTTAGTCAAACATATATTATATAAAGTGAAATTTCTCATCTTAGGAATAAGATAAATAGATACATGTATAAACCAAACGATACACAATAAAATTATCTATTAGATGCCATCACAAAATTGTCGATAAATAGATAAATAGACGAGTAATTAACAAGAAAATTAAGACATTTTTGTCATATTTTACTATTTTCAGTTAAAATGTATTATATAAAGTGAAATTTCTCATCTTAGGAAATAGTAAAATTGATACCTGTATATACGAAAAGATAGACAATAAAATTATCTATTAGTTGCCATCAACAAATTTTCCATAGATAGATAAATAGACGAGTAATAAATGAATAAATAAAGACACTTTGGTCATATTTTATAATTTTGTCAAAAATATATTATATAAAGTGACATTTCTCATCTTATAAAATAGATAAATTGATACATGTATATACGAAAAGATAGACAATAAAATTATCTATTAGATGCCATCAACAAATTGTCGATAGATAGATAAATAGACGAGTAATTTATGAAGAAATGAGACACTTTGGTAATATTTTACAATTTTTTGTAAAAAATATAATATATAAAGTGAAATTTCTCATCTTAGGAATAAGATAAATACATATATGTATAAACCAAACGATACACAATAAAATTATCTATTAGATGCCATCAACAAATTGTCGATAAATAGATAAATAGACGAGTAATTAACAAGAAAATTAAGTCACTTTTGTCATATTTTACTATTTTTAGTTAAAAATATATTATATAAAATGAAATTTCTCATCTTAGGATATCGATAAATTGATACATGTATATACCAAAATATAGACAATAAAATTATCTATTAGATGCCATCGACAAATTGTAAATAAATAGATAAATAAACGAGTAATTAACAAGAAAATTAAGACACTTTTGTCATATTTTACTATTTTTAGTTAAAAATATATTATATAAAGTGAAATTTCTCATCTTAGGAAATAGATAAATAGATACATGTATATACCAAAAGATAGACAATAAAATTATCTATTAGATGCCATCAAGAAATTGTCGATAGATAGATAAATAGACGAGTAATTAACGAAAGATGTGGGACACTTTGGTCATATTTTACTATTTTTTAGTCAAAAATATATCGTATAAAGTGAAATTTCTCATCTTAGGAAATAGATAAAAAGATACATGTATATACCAAAAAATAGACTATAAAAATTATCTAATAGTTGCCATCAACAAATTGTTGATAGATAAATAAATAGACGAGTAATTAATGAAGAAATGGGACACTTTTGTAATATTTTACATTTTTTTGTAAAAAATATAATATATAAAGTGAAATTTCTCATCTTAAGATTAAGATAAATACATATATGTATAAACCAAACGATAGACAATAAAATTATCTATTAGATGCCATCAACAAATTGTCGATAAATAGATAAATAGACGAGTAATTAACGAAAAAATTGGGACACTTTGGTCATATTTTACTATTTTTAGTCAAAAATATATTATATAAAGTGAAATTTTTCATCTTAGGAAATAGATAAATATATATATGTATATACCAAAAGATAGGCAATAAAATTATCTATTAGATGCCATAAACAAATGTTCAATAGATAGATAAATAGACGAGTAATAAATGAATAAATTAAGACATTTTTGTCATATTTTACAATTTTTAGTAAAAAATATATTATATAAAGTGAAATTTCTCATCTTAGGAAATAGATAAATTGATACATGTATATACGAAAAGATAGACAATAAAATTATCTATTAGATGCCATCAACAAATTGTAGATAAATAGATAAATAGACGTGTAATTAACAAGAAAATTAAGACACTTTTGTCATATTTTACTATTTTTAATTAAAAATATATTATATAAAGTGAAATTTCTCATCTTAGGAAATAGATAAATAGATACATGTATATACCACATAATAGACAATAAAATTATCTATTAGATGCCATCAACAAATTGTCGATAAATAGATAAATAGACGAGTAATTAACAAGAAAATTAAGACCCTTTTGTCATATTTTACAATTTTTAGTAAAAAATATATTTTATATAGTGAAATTTCTCATCTTAGGAAATTGATAAATTGATACTTGTATATATCAAAAGATAGACAATAAAATTATCTATTAGATGCCATCGACAAATTGTCGATAAATAGATAAATAAACGAGTAATTAACAAGAAAATTGAGACACTTTGTCATATTTTACTATTTTTAGTAAAAAATATATTATATGAAGTGGAATTTCACATCTTAAAAAATAGATAAATAGATACATGTATATACCAAAAAATAGATGATAAAATTATCTAATAGATGCCATCAACAAATTGTCGATAGATAGATAAATAGACGAGTGAGTAATTAATGAAGTAATGGGACACTTTAGTAATATTTTACAATTTTTAGTAAAAAATATATTATATAAAGTGAAATTTCTCATCTTAGGAAATAGATAAATTGATATATGTATATACGAAAAAATAGACAATAAAATTATCTATTAGATCCCATCAACAAATTGTCGATAAATAAATAAATAGATGAGTAATTAACGAAAAAAGTGGAACACTTTGGTCATATTTTACTATTTTTAGTCAAAAATATATTATATAAAGTGAAATTTTTCATCTTAGGAAATAGATAAATATATATATATATATATATATATATATATATATATATATATATATATATATATATATATATATATATATATATATATATATATATATATATATATATATATATATATATATATATATATATATATATATATATATATACCAAAAGATAGACATTAGAATTATCTATTAGATGCCATCGACAAATTGTCGATAAATAGATAAATAAACGAGTAATTAACAAGAAAATTAAGTCACTTTTGTCATATTTTACTATTTTTAGTTAAAAATATATTATATAAAATGAAATTTCTCATCTTAGAAAATTGATAAATTGATACATGTATATACCAAAAGATAGAAAATAAAATTATTTATTAGATGCCATCAACATATTTTCAATAGATAGATAAATAGACGAGTAATAAATGAATAAATTAAGATATTTTTGTCATATTTTACAATTTTTAGTCAAAAATATATTATATAAAGTGAAATTTCTCATCTTAGGAAATAAATAAATTGATACATGTATATACGAAAAGATAGACAATAAAATTATCTATTAGATGCCATCAACAAATTGTAGATAAATAGATAAATAGACGTATAATTAACAAGAAAATTAAGACACTTTTGTCATATTTTACTATTTTTAATTAAAAATATATTATATAAAGTGAAATTTCTCATCTTAGGAAATAGATAAATAGATACATGTATATACCACAAAATAGACAATAAAATTATCTATTAGATGCCATCAACAAATTGTCGATAAATAGATAAATAGACGAGTTATTAACAAGAAAATTAAGATACTTTTGTCATATTTTACAATTTTTAGTAAAAAATATATTTTATATAGTGAAATTTCTCATCTTAGGAAATTGATAAATTGATACTTGTATATATCAAAAGATAGACAATAAAATTATCTATTAGATGCCATCGACAAATTGTCGATAGATAGATAAATAGACGAGTAATTATCGAAAAATGCGGGACACTTTGGTCATATTTTACAATTTTTTGTAAAAAATATATTATATAAAGTGAAATTTCTCATCTTAGGAAATTGATAAATTGATACATGTATATACCAAAAGATAGACAATAAAATTATCTATTAGATGCCATCGACAAATTGTCGATAAATAGATAAATAAACGAGTAATTAACAAGAAAATTGAGACACTTTTGTCATATTTTACTATTTTTAGTAAAAAATATAGTATATAAAGTGGAATTTCACATCTTAAAAAATAGATAAATAGATACATGTATATACCAAAAAATAGACGATAAAATTATCTAATAGATGCCATCAACAAATTGTCGATAGATAGATAAATAGACGAGTAATTAATGAAGTAATGGGACACTTTAGTAATATTTTACAATTTTTAGTAAAAAATATATTATATAAAGTGAAATTTCTCATCTTAGGAAATAGATAAATTGATATATGTATATACGAAAAAATAGACAATAAAATTATCTATTAGATGCCATCAACAAATTGTCGATAAATTGATGAATAGATGAGTAATTAACGAAAAAAGTGGGAAACTTTGGTCATATCTTACTATTTTTAGTCAAAAATATATTATATAAAGTGAAATTTTTCATCTTAGGAAATAGATAAATATATATATATATATATATATATATATATATATATATATATATATATATATATATATATATATATATATATATATATATACCAAAAGATAGACAATAGAATTATCTATTAGATGCCATCGACAAATTGTCGATAAATAGATAAATAAACGAGTAATTAACAAGAAAATTAAGTCACTTTCGTCATATTCTACTATTTTTAGTTAAAAATATATTATATAAAGTGAAATTTCTTATCTTAGGAAATAGATAAATAGATACATGTATATACCAAAAAATAGACAATAAAATTATCTATTAGATGCCATCAACAAATTGTAGATAAATAGATAAATAGACGAGTAATTAACAAGAAAATTAAGTCACTTTTGTCATATTTTACTATTTTTAGTTAAAAATATATTATATAAAATTAAATTTCTCATCTTAGAAAATTGATAAATTGATACATGTATATACCAAAAATAGACAATAAAATTATCTATTAGATGCCATCAACAAATTGTCGATAAATAGATAAAGAGACGAGTAATTAACAAGAAAATTATGACACTTTTGTCATATTTTACTATTTTTAGTTAAAAATATATTATATAAAGTAAAAATTTTCATCTTAGGAAATAGATAAATATATATGTGTATATACCAAAAGATAGACAATAGAATTATCTATTAGATGCCATCCACAAATTTTCAATAGATAGATAAATAGACGAGTATTAAATGAATAAATTAAGACATTTTTGTCATATTTTACAATTTTTAGTAAAAAAAATATTATATAAAGTGAAATTTCTCATCTTAGGAAATAGATAAATTGATATATGTATATACGAACAGATAGACAATAAAATTATCTATTAGATGCCATCAACAAATTGTTGATAGATAGAAAAATAGACGAGTAATTAATAAAGTATTGGGACACTTTAGTAATATTTTACAATTTTTTGTAAAAAATATAATATATAAAGTGAAATTTCTCATCTTAGGAATAAGATAAATACATATATGTATATACCAAACGATAGACAATAAAATTATCTATTAGATGCCATCAACAAATTGTCGATAAATAGTTAAATAGACGAGTAATTAACGAAAAAAGTGGGACACTTTGGTCATATTTTACTATTTTTAGTCAAAAATATATTATATAAAGTGAAATTTCTCATCTTGGGAAATAGATAAATAGATATATGTATATACCTAAAGATAGACAATAAAATTATCTATTAGATGCCATCCACAAATTTTCAATAGATAGATAAATGGACGAGTAATAAATGAATAAATTAAGACATTTTTGTCATATTTTACAATTTTTAGTAAGAAATATATTATATAAAGTGAAATTTCTCAACTTAGGAAATAGATAAATTGATACATGTATATACCAAAAGATAGACAATAAAATTATCTATTAGATGCCATCAACAAATTGTCGATAAATAGATAAATAGACGAGTAATTAACAAGAAAATTAAGACACTTTTGTCATATTTTACTATTTTTAGTAAAAAATATATTATATAAAGTGAAATTTCTCATCTTAGGAAATAGATAAATAAATACATGTATATACCACAAAATAGACAATAAAATTATCTATTAGATGCCATCAACAAATTGTCGATAAATAGATAAATAAACGAGTAATTAACAAGAAAATTAAGACACTTTCGTCATATTTTACTATTTTTAGTTAAAAATATATTATATAAAGTGAAATTTCTCATCTTAGGAAATAGATAAATAGATACATGTATATACCAAAAAATAGACAATAAAATTATCTATTAGATGCCATCAACAAATTGTAGATAAATAGATAAATAGACGAGTAATTAACAAGAAAATTAAGTCACTTTTGTCATATTTTACTATTTTTAGTTAAAAATATATTATATAAAATTAAATTTCTCATCTTAGAAAATTGATAAATTGATACATGTATATACCAAAAGATAGACAATAAAATTATCTATTAGATGCCATCAACAAATTGTCGATAAATAGATAAAGAGACGAGTAATTAACAAGAAAATTATGACACTTTTGTCATATTTTACTATTTTTAGTTAAAAATATATTATATAAAGTAAAATTTTTCATCTTAGGAAATAGATAAATATATATATGTATATACCAAAAGATAGACAATAGAATTATCTATTAGATGCCATCCACAAATTTTCAATAGATAGATAAATAGACGAGTATTAAATGAATAAATTAAGACATTTTTGTCATATTTTACAATTTTTAGTAAAAAATATATTATATAAAGTAAAATTTCTCATCTTAGGAAATAGATAAATTGATATATGTATATACCACAAAATAGACAATAAAATTATCTATTAGATGCCATCAACAAATTGTCGATAAATAGATAAATAAACGAGTAATTAACAAGAAAATTAAGACACTTTCGTCATATTTTACTATTTTTAGTTAAAAATATATTATATAAAGTGAAATTTCTCATCTTAGGAAATAGATAAATAGATACATGTATATACCAAAAAATAGGCAATAAAATTATCTATTAGATGCCATCAACAAATTGTTGATAGATAGAAAAATAGACGAGTAATTAATAAAGTAATGGGACACTTTAGTAATATTTTACAATTTTTTGTAAAAAATATAATATATAAAGTGAAATTTCTTATCTTAGGAATAAGATAAATACATATATGTATATACCAAACGATAGACAATAAAATTATCTATTAGATGCCATCAACAAATTGTCGATAAATAGTTAAATAGACGAGTAATTAACGAAAAAAGTGGGACACTTTGGTCATATTTTACTATTTTTAGTCAAAAATATATTATATAAAGTGAAATTTCTCATCTTGGGAAATAGATAAATAGATATATGTATATACCTAAAGATAGACAATAAAATTATCTATTAGATGCCATCCACAAATTTTCAATAGATAGATAAATGGACGAGTAATAAATGAATAAATTAAGACATTTTTGTCATATTTTACAATTTTTAGTAAGAAATATATTATATAAAGTGAAATTTCTCAACTTAGGAAATAGATAAATTGATACATGTATATACCAAAAGATAGACAATAAAATTATCTATTAGATGCCATCAACAAATTGTCGATAAATTGATAAATAGACGAGTAATTAACAAGAAAATTAAGACACTTTGGTCATATTTTACTATTTTTAGTCAAAAATATATTATATAAAGTGAAATTTCTCATCTTAGGAAATAGATAAATTGATATATGTATATACGAAAAGATAGACAATAAAATTATCTATTAGATACCATCAACAAATTGTTGATAGATAGAAAAATAGACGAGTAATTAATGAAGTAATGGGACACTTTAGTAATATTTTACAATTTTTTGTAAAAAATATAATATATAAAGTGAAATTTCTCATCTTAAGAATAAGATAAATACATATATGTATATACCAAACGATAGACAATAAAATTATCTATTAGAAGCCATCAACAAATTGTCGATAAATTGTTAAATAGACGAGTAATTAACGAAAATTGGGACACTTTGGTCATATTTTACTATTTTTAGTCAAAAATATATTATATAAAATGAAATTTCTCATCTTAGAAAATTGATAAATTGATACATGTATATACCAAAAGATAGAAAATAAAATTATTTATTAGATGCCATCAACATATTTTCAATAGATAGATAAATAGACGAGTAATAAATGAATAAATTAAGATATTTTTGTCATATTTTACAATTTTTAGTCAAAAATATATTATATAAAGTGAAATTTCTCATCTTAGGAAATAGATAAATTGATACATGTATATACCAAAAAATAGGCAATAAAATTATCTATTAGATGCCATCAACAAATTGTTGATAGATAGAAAAATAGACGAGTAATTAATAAAGTAATGGGACACTTTAGTAATATTTTACAATTTTTTGTAAAAAATATAATATATAAAGTGAAATTTCTCATCTTAGGAATAAGATAAATACATATATGTATATACCAAACGATAGACAATAAAATTATCTATTAGATGCCATCAACAAATTGTCGATAAATAGTTAAATAGACGAGTAATTAACGAAAAAAGTGGGACACTTTGGTCATATTTTACTATTTTTAGTCAAAAATATATTATATAAAGTGAAATTTCTCATCTTGGGAAATAGATAAATAGATATATGTATATACCTAAAGATAGACAATAAAATTATCTATTAGATGCCATCCACAAATTTTCAATAGATAGATAAATGGACGAGTAATAAATGAATAAATTAAGACATTTTTGTCATATTTTACAATTTTTAGTAAGAAATATATTATATAAAGTGAAATTTCTCAACTTAGGAAATAGATAAATTGATACATGTATATACCAAAAGATAGAAAATAAAATTATCTATTAGATGCCATCAACAAATTGTCGATAAATTGATAAATAGACGAGTAATTAACAAGAAAATTAAGACACTTTTGTCATATTTTACTATTTTTAGTTAAAAATATATTATATAAAGTGAAATTTCTCATCTTAGGAAATAGATAAATAAATACATGTATATACCACAAAATAGACAATAAAATTATCTATTAGATGCCATCAACAAATTGTCGATAAATAGATAAATAAACGAGTAATTAACAAGAAAATTAAGACACTTTTGTCATATTTTACTATTTTTAGTAAAAAATATATTATATTAAGTGAAATTTCTCATCTTAAAAAATAGATAAATAGATACATGTATATACCAAAAAATAGATGATAAAATTATCTAATAGATGACATCAACAAATTGTTGATAGATAAATAAATAGACGAGTAATTAATGAAGAAATGGGACACTTTGGTAATATTTTACAATTTTTTGTAAAAAATATAATATATAAAGTGAAATTTCTCATCTTAGGAATATGATAAATACATATATGTATAAACCAAACGATAGACAATAAAATTATCTATTAGATGACATCAACAAATTGTTGAAAAATAGGTAAATAGATGAGTAATTAACGAAAAAAGTTGGACACTTTGGTCATATTTTACTATTTTTAGTCAAAAATATATTATATAAAGTGAAATTTTTCATCTTAGGAAATAGATAAATATATATATGTATATACCAAAAGATAGACAATAGAATTATCTATTAGATGCCATCCACAAATTTTCAATAGATAGATAAATGGACGAGTAATAAATGAATAAATTAAGACATTTGTGTCATATTTTACAATTTTTAGTAAAAATATATTATATAAAGTGAAATTTCTCATCTTAGGAAATAGATAAATTGATACATGTATATACGAAAAGATAGACAATAAAATTATCTATTAGATGCCATAGAAATTGTTGATAGATAGATAAATAGACGAATAATTAATGAAGAAATGAGACACTTTGGTAATATTTTACAATTTTTTGTAAAAAATATAATATATAAAGTGAAATTTCTCATCTTAGGAATAAGATAAATACATATATGTATAAACCAAACGATATACAATAAAATTATCTATTAGATGCCATCAACAAATTGTCGATAAATAGATAAATAGACGAGTAATTAACAAGAAAATTAAGTCACTTTTGTCATATTTTACTATTTTTATTTAAAAATATATTATATAAAATGAAATTTCTCAACTTAGGAAATAGATAAAATGATACATGTATATACCAAAAGATAGACAATAAAATTATCTATTAGATGCCATCAACAAATTGTCGATAAATTGATAAATAAATGAGTAATTAACTAGAAAAATAAGATACTTTTGTCATATTTTACTAGTTTTAGTAAAAAATATATTATATAAAGTGAAATTTCTCATCGTAAAAAGTAGATAAATAGATACATGTATATTAGGGTGGAGCGTTTTTTCAACTTTTTGGAGTTTGGTGTCACAATAGTGTAGAAAAGTTGTGAAAGTGCATAAAAACAATGTGTGCAAAATCCTAGACTGCTAGGTTGATTCCTTCATGGTTCGAGGGTCGTTTGAAAATGTCAACAATATGAAAAAATAACATATATTTGAAATTTTCCCTGAAAATTCATTTAGCATTATCAGAGGTCACGATAGGTAAACATCATCTTAAAAACGTCTTTAGAATATATGTTCCAAGTTTCAGAGCTCTATCTTATTATCTTCATTATTCGAGGGTTATAGGAAAATTTCGAAACTATAAGGAAAAAGCATATATTTGAAGAATGTCCCAAAATTAATTTTTGGCTACTTAGGAGCCGCAATAGGTAAAAACCACCATTAAAATATCTCTAGAATGTGTGTTTCAATTTTTAGAGCTCTATCTTATCATCTTCATGGTTCGAGGGTATCTATGATAAAGTTTAATTTCGAGGTTCTGGGTAGCAAATAGTACAGCTCTTAGTTTATTTTATGCATTGTGATAGAATCACACAACACAAAAAATAATCCAGAACTCACCAACGAGGAGGTGGCTGTACATCGAGTTCCGCCCCACCCATCCCATCCACCCTACCTTATGAATGAGGCTATTTATGAGAACAAATAATCCCTCTTTGTTTCAAACCTGGGAAGTTTCTTTCTCCCTTCCAATTTACTCCTTATCAGACCGTCTCTTGCTTCCATTCCCACAACAGTTGAAGACGCATCTGTCACCATTTTGATGCATCTCTCCACTGCCTGGGTGTGGTTGCAAAATGATGTCAGGGGAGGTAAGTCAGCTGATCCCCTCTGAATGTCAGTGAGAAGATCAGTCGAAAGATGTTTTGTCAGAGAAGGTTCTGCCAGTTGGGTTGTTTGCCAATTGATCATAAAATGATACTCTTGGGCATCGAACAGCAATTTGGGCAGTTTAAATTGCCTCAAAGATGTTTGCCCTTCTGTTCTAGCTTTTATTATCTTACAGATTCCCAGTTTTCGGATGACAGCATTCGAATCGTGTATCATAGCAAGCAATAGATTCTCGCTGTGTGCAAAATAAGAGTTGTTTTGGATGACTTTGTTCACAATTGTGCGGTATTTCTCTGGAAGAAATTGAGACTTAAGAATCAGTTGATGTAAATGTTTGGCTCCCTGATCTGCAGAAGGGTTACACTTAACTTTGAACCATACAGGAATGTAGACTTTCATGATGTACTGCACCAATATCTTCAATGACTCAGAGGGCGCAACAGTTGAAATATAAAGTCTTAGAATCCTGTTGGCAGTTGTCAACCATCTAGCATGATGTATTTTTCCAGGTTTCATTTTGGCCAAGTTTTGTGGACAAATACCACTCGAGACAGCCAAATAAATCATGAGAAGGTACTTTTGATCGGTACTCAAGATGTCCTGATCAACTACTATGTTTTCACTCTGTATTGGTTCAAAATCTATGACTTCATTCTTCTCACAGTCAGCTAGTTGTTTGCCTATTTTGCCGGTGAAAGTGGTTGGTCCGGTAGTTTTACCATCTATTGCATGTATAAGATGTCTTAGAGGAAGCTCGTTTGCGTGCAATAAACACACAAACCAATGCACTGGCCTTCCAAGTTTTTCTTCAATCAGCCTGATGACTCCTCCTTTCAGTCCAGTGTTAACTGGTGTTCCGTCGCAGCCTATGGCTACAACTTTTGATGTATCCACTTCTTTAGAAGACAAGAAATCTATTATAGTTGATGCGATGCATTTTGAAGTGCCTGAATCAGGTGTTAGATGACCAATATAGTGAGCTCCTGGTTCTTGAATCAACGAAATGTGTTCTTCTCTCACAAGTTGTAAGTGACCCAATCCATCTGTCACCTTAGTCAAATCCTTTCTACCGTCAAAATAAATGCTTTCTAAGGGTTCTTCAATGAGTAAATTTTCTTGCAATTCTTGTCGAACTCTTTTCCTGGCTCTCCTTATCTTGTGTCTGTCAATAATGATGCTTTCATCCTTCTCGCCAACCACATTAGCTTCCTGTAAAACAACAGTTGCAATGGTAGCAGCAGCACGGTCTGACACACCAGTCTTATCAGAGAGTATGGCCAAGGATTTCAATTCCAATGCTGGATTGGTTTCTGCTCTCTCAATACGTCTCTTGGTGCTAGAACTCGGTTCATAATCAGATGAGCAGCTGTCACTGTCACCAGAAGATTCGGGTAATGCAAGATTTTTAACTCTGACGCTGCTTTGAGAAGCAGGAATTCCCTTTGATGTGCTTGGTTGACTCCTCATAAGTTTCTTTATCATTCTGTTTGATTCTTGTACATCAACTGAGCCTATAGCCATTTTTCTTTCTGATCTTTGGTCCAGCAGAAATGGTTTTTCTTGGAGCGGTACTTTCTTCTCTTTCCGACATGAACATTTAGAGAATGAAACACACTTGCATGCACTGATATCAAACAACTCATGTGACTTCTGCTTGAATTCATCTAGTTTCTTATTGAAGGTTTCCTTTTTTATACTAGTTGATGACAGAGTTTTCAAAATATTAGCATATTTGTCATGATAGGCTTTCAGCATTGCAATAATTCTATCTGATGTAACTGATGGTATAGATGCTTTCTGCCACACTTGTAAAAGATGGGTGGCAACATTCTTGAAAGATGCATGCAAGGGAGGATTGTAGGATGTTTTTTTCAGCTGTAGCTTTACAAAAAGGAAATGCTTCATTACTTGTTTGTAGGTTGGTAAATTGCTTCCAATATGTTCCTTTGGCTCTCCAAATACTGGGCAGAGTGTAGACTGCCTCGTAGAAGCCATGGTTGATGCAAATAGGGTCTATATCAGCTGTTAGGCAACGAAAGCAGCACCCTCACGTAGCGATGAAGTCTGATGACACACTGCCAGAGGCACTAGTCTAGGAGTGAGGACTGAGGGCCCTGAGGGGTCTTCCCCTACCCCCTTCACCCGTTCATTTCCTGTTCTGTGCAGTGTTGCCACTCACTTTTTCTAAAAACACCTAGATGGACTGTCAAAAACATCAAGATTAAAAATAAATAAAAAAATAGATAAAAAATAAATTAAAAAATAGATAAAAAAAAAAAAAAAATAGATAAAAAATAATAAAAAACGTCATAGATTTTGAACCATCAAATATATGCTTTTTGCTTATATTTTCGAAATTATCCTATGACCCTCGAATAATGAAGATGATAAGATAGAGCTCTGAAACTTGGAACATATATTCTAAAGACGTTGTTAAGATGATTTTTACCTATCGTGACCTCTGAGAATGCTAAATTAATTTTTAGGGAAGTTTTCAAATATATACTATTTTTTCATATTTTTTAAATTTTCAAACGACCCTCGAACCATGAAGGAATCAACCTAGCAGTCTAGGATTTTGAACACATTGTTTTTATGCACTTCCACAACTTTTCTACACTATTGTGAGACCAGACTCCAAAAAGTTGAAAAAACGCTCCACCCTAATGTATATACTAAAAGATAGACGATAAAATTATCTAATAGATGCCATCAACAAATTGTTGATAGATAGATAAATAGACGAGTAATTAATGAAGAAATGGGACACTTTGGTAATATTTTACTTTTTTTTTTTAAATATAATATATAAAGTGAAATTTCTCATCTTAGGATAAAGATAAATACATATATGTATAAACCAAACGATAGACAATAAAATTATCTATTAGATGCCATCAACAAATTGTCGATAAATAGATAAAGAGACGAGTAATTAACAAGAAAATTATGACACTTTTGTCATATTTTACTATTTTTAGTTAAAAATATATTATATAAAGTAACATTTTTCATCTTAGGAAATAGATAAATATATATATATGTATATACCAAAAGATAGACAATAGAATTATCTATTAGATACCATCCACAAATTTTCAATAGATAGATAAATAGACGAGTATTAAATGAATAAATTAAGAGATTTTTGTCATATTTTACAATTTTTAGTAAAAAATATATTATATAAAGTGAAATTTCTCATCTTAGGAAATAGATAAATTGATATATGTATATACGAAAAGATAGACAATAAAATTATCTATTAGATACCATCAACAAATTGTTGATAGATAGAAAAATAGACGAGTAATTAATGAAGTAATGGGACACTTTAGTAATATTTTACAATTTTTTGTAAAAAATATAATATATAAAGTGAAATTTCTCATCTTAAGAATAAGATAAATACATATATGTATATACCAAACGATAGACAATAAAATTATCTATTAGAAGCCATCAACAAATTGTCGATAAATTGTTAAATAGACGAGTAATTAACGAAAATTGGGACACTTTGGTCATATTTTACTATTTTTAGTCAAAAATATATTATATAAAATGAAATTTCTCATCTTAGAAAATTGATAAATTGATACATGTATATACCAAAAGATAGAAAATAAAATTATTTATTAGATGCCATCAACATATTTTCAATAGATAGATAAATAGACGAGTAATAAATGAATAAATTAAGATATTTTTGTCATATTTTACAATTTTTAGTCAAAAATATATTATATAAAGTGAAATTTCTCATCTTAGGAAATAGATAAATTGATACATGTACATACGAAAAGATAGACAATAAAATTATCTATTAGATGCCATCAACAAATTGTAGATAAATAGATAAATAGACGTATAATTAACAAGAAAATTAAGACACTTTTGTCATATTTTACTATTTTTAATTAAAAATATATTATATAAAGTGAAATTTCTCATCTTAGGAAATAGATAAATAGATACATGTATATACCACAAAATAGACAATAAAATTATCTATTAGATGCCATCAACAAATTGTCGATAAATAGATAAATAGACGAGTAATTAACAAGAAAATTAAGACACTTTTGTCATATTTTACAATTTTTAGTAAAAAATATATTTTATATAGTGAAATTTCTCATCTTAGGAAATTGATAAATTGATACTTGTATATATCAAAAGATAGACAATAAAATTATCTATTAGATGCCATCGACAAATTGTCGATAGATAGATAAATAGACGAGTAATTATCGAAAAATGCGGGACACTTTGGTCATATTTTACAATTTTTTGTAAAAAATATATTATATAAAGTGAAATTTCTCATCTTAGGAAATTGATAAATTGATACATGTATATACCAAAAGATAGACAATAAAATTATCTATTAGATGCCATCGACAAATTGTCGATAAATAGATAAATAAACGAGTAATTAACAAGAAAATTGAGACACTTTTGTCATATTTTACTATTTTTAGTAAAAAATATAGTATATAAAGTGGAATTTCACATCTTAAAAAATAGATAAATAGATACATGTATATACCAAAAAATAGACGATAAAATTATCTAATAGATGCCATCAACAAATTGTCGATAGATAGATAAATAGACGAGTAATTAATGAAGTAATGGGACACTTTAGTAATATTTTACAATTTTTAGTAAAAAATATATTATATAAAGTGAAATTTCTCATCTTAGGAAATAGATAAATTGATATATGTATATACGAAAAAATAGACAATAAAATTATCTATTAGATGCCATCAACAAATTGTCGATAAATTGATGAATAGATGAGTAATTAACGAAAAAAGTGGGAAACTTTGGTCATATTTTACTATTTTTAGTCAAAAATATATTATATAAAGTGAAATTTTTCATCTTAGGAAATAGATAAATATATATATATATATATATATATATATATATATATATATATATATATATATATATATATATATATATATATATATATATATATATATATATATATATATATATATATATATATATATATATATATATATATATATATATATATATATATATATATACCAAAAGATAGACAATAGAATTATCTATTAGATGCCATCGACAAATTGTCGATAAATAGATAAATAAACGAGTAATTAACAAGAAAATTAAGTCAATTTCGTCATATTCTACTTTTTTTAGTTAAAAATATATTATATAAAAGTGAAATTTCTTATCTTAGGAAATAGATAAATAGATACATGTATATACCAAAAAATAGACAATAAAATTATCTATTAGATGCCATCAACAAATTGTAGATAAATAGATAAATAGACAAGTAATTAACAAGAAAATTAAGTCACTTTTGTCATATTTTACTATTTTTAGTTAAAAATATATTATATAAAATTAAATTTCTCATCTTAAAAAATTGATAAATTGATACATGTATATACCAAAAGATAGACAATAAAATTATCTATTAGATGCCATCAACAAATTGTCGATAAATAGATAAAGAGACGAGTAATTAACAAGAAAATTATGACACTTTTGTCATATTTTACTATTTTTAGTTAAAAATATATTATATAAAGTAAAAATTTTCATCTTAGGAAATAGATAAATATATATATGTATATACCAAAAGATAGACAATAGAATTATCTATTAGATGCCATCCACAAATTTTCAATAGATAGATAAATAGACGAGTATTAAATGAATAAATTAAGACATTTTTGTCATATTTTACAATTTTTAGTAAAAAATATATTATATAAAGTGAAATTTCTCATCTTAGGAAATAGATAAATTGATATATGTATATACGAACAGATAGACAATAAAATTATCTATTAGATGCCATCAACAAATTGTTGATAGATAGAAAAATAGACGAGTAATTAGTAAAGTAATGGGACACTTTAGTAATATTTTACAATTTTTTGTAAAAAATATAATATATAAAGTGAAATTTCTCATCTTAGGAATAAGATAAATACATATATGTATATACCAAACGATAGACAATAAAATTATCTATTAGATGCCATCAACAAATTGTCGATAAATAGATAAATAGACGAGTAATTAACGAAAAAAGTGGGACACTTTGGTCATATTTTACTATTTTTAGTCAAAAATATATTATATAAAGTGAAATTTCTCATCTTGGGAAATAGATAAATAGATATATGTATATACCTAAAGATAGACAATAAAATTATCTATTAGATGCCATCCACAAATTTTCAATAGATATATAAATGGACGAGTAATAAATAAATAAATTAAGACATTTTTGTCATATTTTACAATTTTTAGTAAGAAATATATTATATAAAGTGAAATTTCTCAACTTAGGAAATAGATAAATTGATACATGTATATACCAAAAGATAGACAATAAAATTATCTATTAGATGCCATCAACAAATTGTAGATAAATAGATAAATAGACGTGTAATTAACAAGGAAATTAAGACACTTTTGTCATATTTTACTATTTTTAATTAAAAATATATTATATAAAGTGAAATTTCTCATCTTAGGAAATAGATAAATAGATACATGTATATACCACATAATAGACAATAAAATTATCTATTAGATGCCATCAACAAATTGTCGATAAATAGATAAATAGACGAGTAATTAACAAGAAAATTAAGACCCTTTTGTCATATTTTACAATTTTTAGTAAAAATATATTTTATATAGTGAAATTTCTCATCTTAGGAAATTGATAAATTGATACTTGTATATATCAAAAGATAGACAATAAAATTATCTATTAGATGCCATCGACAAATTGTCGATAAATAGATAAATAAACGAGTAATTAACAAGAAAATTGAGACACTTTGTCATATTTTACTATTTTTAGTAAAAAATATATTATATGAAGTGGAATTTCACATCTTAAAAAATAGATAAATAGATACATGTATATACCAAAAAATAGATGATAAAATTATCTAATAGATGCCATCAACAAATTGTCGATAGATAGATAAATAGACGAGTGAGTAATTAATGAAGTAATGGGACACTTTAGTAATATTTTACAATTTTTAGTAAAAAATATATTATATAAAGTGAAATTTCTCATCTTAGGAAATAGATAAATTGATATATGTATATACGAAAAAATAGACAATAAAATTATCTATTAGATCCCATCAACAAATTGTCGATAAATAAATAAATAGATGAGTAATTAACGAAAAAAGTGGGACACTTTGGTCATATTTTACTATTTTTAGTCAAAAATATATTATATAAAGTGAAATTTTTCATCTTAGGAAATAGATAAATATATATATATATATATATATATATATATATATATATATATATATATATATATATATATATATATATATATATATATATATATATATATATATATATATATATATATATATATATATACCAAAAGATAGACATTAGAATTATCTATTAGATGCCATCGACAAATTGTCGATAAATAGATAAATAAACGAGTAATTAACAAGAAAATTAAGTCACTTTTGTCATATTTTACTATTTTTAGTTAAAAATATATTATATAAAATGAAATTTCTCATCTTAGAAAATTGATAAATTGATACATGTATATACCAAAAGATAGAAAATAAAATCATTTATTAGATGCCATCAACATATTTTCAATAGATAGATAAATAGACGAGTAATAAATGAATAAATTAAGATATTTTTGTCATATTTTACAATTTTTAGTCAAAAATATATTATATAAAGTGAAATTTCTCATCTTAGGAAATAGATAAATTGATACATGTATATACGAAAAGATAGACAATAAAATTATCTATTAGATGCCATCAACAAATTGTAGATAAATAGATAAATAGACGTATAATTAACAAGAAAATTAAGACACTTTTGTCATATTTTACTATTTTTAATTAAAAATATATTATATAAAGTGAAATTTCTCATCTTAGGAAATAGATAAATAGATACATGTATATACCACAAAATAGACAATAAAATTATCTATTAGATGCCATCAACAAATTGTCGATAAATAGATAAATAGACGAGTAATTAACAAGAAAATTAAGACACTTTTGTCATATTTTACAATTTTTAGTAAAAAATATATTTTATATAGTGAAATTTCTCATCTTAGGAAATTGATAAATTGATACTTGTATATATCAAAAGATAGACAATAAAATTATCTATTAGATGCCATCGACAAATTGTCGATAGATAGATAAATAGACGAGTAATTATCGAAAAATGCGGGACACTTTGGTTATATTTTACAATTTTTTGTAAAAAATATATTATATAAAGTGAAATTTCTCATCTTAGGAAATTGATAAATTCATACATGTATATACCAAAAGATAGACAATAAAATTATCTATTAGATGCCATCGACAAATTGTCGATAAATAGATAAATAAACGAGTAATTAACAAGAAAATTGAGACACTTTTGTCATATTTTACTATTTTTAGTAAAAAATATAGTATATAAAGTGGAATTTCACATCTTAAAAAATAGATAAATAGATACATGTATATACCAAAAAATAGACGATAAAATTATCTAATAGATGCCATCAACAAATTGTCGATAGATAGATAAATAGACGAGTAATTAATGAAGTAATGGGACACTTTAGTAATATTTTACAATTTTTAGTAAAAAATATATTATATAAAGTGAAATTTCTCATCTTAGGAAATAGATAAATTGATATATGTATATACGAAAAAATAGACAATAAAATTATCTATTAGATGCCATCAACAAATTGTCGATAAATTGATGAATAGATGAGTAATTAACGAAAAAAGTGGGAAACTTTGGTCATATTTTACTATTTTTAGTCAAAAATATATTATATAAAGTGAAATTTTTCATCTTAGGAAATAGATAAATATATATATATATATATATATATATATATATATATATATATATATATATATATATATATATATATATATATATATATATATATATATATATATATATATATATATATATATATATATATATATATATATATATATATACCAAAAGATAGACAATAGAATTATCTATTAGATGCCATCGACAAATTGTCGATAAATAGATAAATAAACGAGTAATTAACAAAAAAATTAAGTCACTTTCGTCATATTCTACTATTTTTAGTTAAAAATATATTATATAAAGTGAAATTTCTTATCTTAGGAAATAGATAAATAGATACATGTATATACCAAAAAATAGACAATAAAATTATCTATTAGATGCCATCAACAAATTGTAGATAAATAGATAAATAGACGAGTAATTAACAAGAAAATTAAGTCACTTTTGTCATATTTTACTATTTTTAGTTAAAAATATATTATATAAAATTAAATTTCTCATCTTAGAAAATTGATAAATTGATACATGTATATACAAAAAGATAGACAATAAAATTATCTATTAGATACCATCAACAAATTGTCGATAAATAGATAAAGAGACGAGTAATTAACAAGAAAATTATGACACTTTTGTCATATTTTACTATTTTTAGTTAAAAATATATTATATAAAGTAAAATTTTTCATCTTAGGAAATAGATAAATATATATATGTATATACCAAAAGATAGACAATAGAATTATCTATTAGATGCCATCCACAAATTTTCAATAGATAGATAAATAGACGAGTATTAAATGAATAAATTAAGACATTCTTGTCATATTTTACAATTTTTAGTAAAAAATATATTATATAAAGTGAAATTTCTCATCTTAGGAAATAGATAAATTGATATATGTATATACGAACAGATAGACAATAAAATTATCTATTAGATGCCATCAACAAATTGTTGATAGATAGAAAAATAGACGAGTAATTAATAAAGTAATGGGACACTTTAGTAATATTTTACAATTTTTTGTAAAAAATATAATATATAAAGTGAAATTTCTCATCTTAGGAATAAGATAAATACATATATGTATATACCAAACGATAGACAATAAAATTATCTATTAGATGCCATCAACAAATTGTCGATAAATAGTTAAATAGACGAGTAATTAACGAAAAAAGTGGGACACTTTGGTCATATTTTACTATTTTTAGTCAAAAATATATTATATAAAGTGAAATTTCTCATCTTGGGAAATAGATAAATAGATATATGTATATACCTAAAGATAGACAATAAAATTATCTATTAGATGCCATCCACAAATTTTCAATAGATAGATAAATGGACGAGTAATAAATGAATAAATTAAGACATTTTTGTCATATTTTACAATTTTTAGTAAGAAATATATTATATAAAGTGAAATTTCTCAACTTAGGAAATAGATAAATTGATACATGTATATACCAAAAGATAGACAATAAAATTATCTATTAGATGCCATCAACAAATTGTCGATAAATAGATAAATAGACGAGTAATTAACAAGAAAATTAAGACACTTTTGTCATATTTTACTATTTTTAGTAAAAAATATATTATGTAAAGTGAAATTTCTCATCTTAGGAAATAGATAAATAAATACATGTATATACCACAAAATAGACTATAAAATTATCTATTAGATGCCATCAACAAATTGTCGATAAATAGATAAATAAACGAGTAATTAACAAGAAAATTAAGACACTTTCGTCATATTTTACTATTTTTAGTTAAAAATATATTATATAAAGTGAAATTTCTCATCTTAGGAAATAGATAAATAGATACATGTATATACCAAAAAATAGACAATAAAATTATCTATTAGATTCCATCAACAAATTGTAGATAAATAGATAAATAGACGAGTAATTAACAAGAAAATTAAGTCACTTTTGTCATATTTTACTATTTTTAGTTAAAAATATATTATATAAAATTAAATTTCTCATCTTAGAAAATTGATAAATTGATACATGTATATACCAAAAGATAGACAATAAAATTATCTATTAGATGCCATCAACAAATTGTCGATAAATAGATAAAGAGACGAGTAATTAACAAGAAAATTATGACACTTTTGTCATATTTTACTATTTTTAGTTAAAAATATATTATATAAAGTAAAATTTTTCATCTTAGGAAATAGATAAATATATATATGTATATACCAAAAGATAGACAATAGAATTATCTATTAGATGCCATCCACAAATTTTCAATAGATAGATAAATAGACGAGTATTAAATGAATAAATTAAGACATTTTTGTCATATTTTACAATTTTTAGTAAAAAATATATTATATAAAGTGAAATTTCTTATCTTAGGAAATAGATAAATTGATATATGTATATACGAACAGATAGACAATAAAATTATCTATTAGATGCCATCAACAAATTGTTGATAGATAGAAAAATAGACGAGTAATTAATAAAGTAATGGGACACTTTAGTAATATTTTACAATTTTTTGTAAAAAATATAATATATAAAGTGAAATTTCTCATCTTAGGAATAAGATAAATACATATATGTATATACCAAACGATAGACAATAAAATTATCTATTAGATGCCATCAACAAATTGTCGATAAATAGTTAAATAGACGAGTAATTAACGAAAAAAGTGGGACACTTTGGTCATATTTTACTATTTTTAGTCAAAAATATATTATATAAAGTGAAATTTCTCATCTTGGGAAATAGATAAATAGATATATGTATATACCTAAAGATAGACAATAAAATTATCTATTAGATGCCATCCACAAATTTTCAATAGATAGATAAATGGACGAGTAATAAATGAATAAATTAAGACATTTTTGTCATATTTTACAATTTTTAGTAAGAAATATATTATATAAAATGAAATTTCTCAACTTAGGAAATAGATAAATTGATACATGTATATACCAAAAGATAGACAATAAAATTATCTATTAGATGCCATCAACAAATTGTCGATAAATAGATAAATAGACGAGTAATTAACAAGAAAATTAAGACACTTTTGTCATATTTTACTATTTTTAGTTAAAAATATATTATATAAAGTGAAATTTCTCATCTTAGGAAATAGATAAATAAATACATGTATATACCACAAAATAGACAATAAAATTATCTATTAGATGCCATCAACAAATTGTCGATAAATAGATAAATAAACGAGTAATTAACAAGAAAATTAAGACACTTTTGTCATATTTTACTATTTTTAGTAAAAAATATATTATATTAAGTGAAATTTCTCATCTTAAAAAATAGATAAATAGATACATGTATATACCAAAAAATAGATGATAAAATTATCTAATAGATGACATCAACAAATTGTTGATAGATAAATAAATAGACGAGAAATTAATGAAGAAATGGGACACTTTGGTAATATTTTACAATTTTTTGTAAAAAATATAATATATAAAGTGAAATTTCTCATCTTAGGAATATGATAAATACATATATGTATAAACCAAACGATAGACAATAAAATTATCTATTAGATGACATCAACAAATTGTTGAAAAATAGGTAAATAGATGAGTAATTAACGAAAAAAGTTGGACACTTTGGTCATATTTTACTATTTTTAGTCAAAAATATATTATATAAAGTGAAATTTTTCATCTTAGGAAATAGATAAATATATATATGTATATACCAAAAGATAGACAATAGAATTATCTATTAGATGCCATCCACAAATTTTCAATAGATAGATAAATAGACGAGTATTAAATGAATAAATTAAGACATTTTTGTCATATTTTACAATTTTTAGTAAAAAATATATTATATAAAGTGAAATTTCTCATCTTAGGAAATAGATAAATTGATATATGTATATACGAACAGATAGACAATAAAATTATCTATTAGATGCCATCAACAAATTGTTGATAGATAGAAAAATAGACGAGTAATTAATAAAGTAATGGGACACTTTAGTAATATTTTACAATTTTTTGTAAAAAATATAATATATAAAGTGAAATTTCTCATCTTAGGAATAAGATAAATACATATATGTATATACCAAACGATAGACAATAAAATTATCTATTAGATGCCATCAACAAATTGTCGATAAATAGTTAAATAGACGAGTAATTAACGAAAAAAGTGGGACACTTTGGTCATATTTTACTATTTTTAGTCAAAAATATATTATATAAAGTGAAATTTCTCATCTTGGGAAATAGATAAATAGATATATGTATATACCTAAAGATAGACAATAAAATTATCTATTAGATGCCATCCACAAATTTTCAATAGATAGATAAATGGACGAGTAATAAATGAATAAATTAAGACATTTTTGTCATATTTTACAATTTTTAGTAAGAAATATATTATATAAAGTGAAATTTCTCAACTTAGGAAATAGATAAATTGATACATGTATATACCAAAAGATAGACAATAAAATTATCTATTAGATGCCATCAACAAATTGTCGATAAATAGATAAATAGACGAGTAATTAACAAGAAAATTAAGACACTTTTGTCATATTTTACTATTTTTAGTAAAAAATATATTATGTAAAGTGAAATTTCTCATCTTAGGAAATAGATAAATAAATACATGTATATACCACAAAATAGACAATAAAATTATCTATTAGATGCCATCAACAAATTGTCGATAAATAGATAAATAAACGAGTAATTAACAAGAAAATTAAGACACTTTCGTCATATTTTACTATTTTTAGTTAAAAATATATTATATAAAGTGAAATTTCTCATCTTAGGAAATAGATAAATAGATACATGTATATACCAAAAAATAGACAATAAAATTATCTATTAGATGCCATCAACAAATTGTAGATAAATAGATAAATAGACGAGTAATTAACAAGAAAATTAAGTCACTTTTGTCATATTTTACTATTTTTAGTTAAAAATATATTATATAAAATTAAATTTCTCATCTTAGAAAATTGATAAATTGATACATGTATATACCAAAAGATAGACAATAAAATTATCTATTAGATGCCATCAACAAATTGTCGATAAATAGATAAAGAGACGAGTAATTAACAAGAAAATTATGACACTTTTGTCATATTTTACTATTTTTAGTTAAAAATATATTATATAAAGTAAAATTTTTCATCTTAGGAAATAGATAAATATATATATGTATATACCAAAAGATAGACAATAGAATTATCTATTAGATGCCATCCACAAATTTTCAATAGATAGATAAATAGACGAGTATTAAATGAATAAATTAAGACATTTTTGTCATATTTTACAATTTTTAGTAAAAAATATATTATATAAAGTGAAATTTCTCATCTTAGGAAATAGATAAATTGATATATGTATATACGAACAGATAGACAATAAAATTATCTATTAGATGCCATCAACAAATTGTTGATAGATAGAAAAATAGACGAGTAATTAATAAAGTAATGGGACACTTTAGTAATATTTTACAATTTTTTGTAAAAAATATAATATATAAAGTGAAATTTCTCATCTTAGGAATAAGATAAATACATATATGTATATACCAAACGATAGACAATAAAATTATCTATTAGATGCCATCAACAAATTGTCGATAAATAGTTAAATAGACGAGTAATTAACGAAAAAAGTGGGACACTTTGGTCATATTTTACTATTTTTAGTCAAAAATATATTATATAAAGTGAAATTTCTCATCTTGGGAAATAGATAAATAGATATATGTATATACCTAAAGATAGACAATAAAATTATCTATTAGATGCCATCCACAAATTTTCAATAGATAGATAAATGGACGAGTAATAAATGAATAAATTAAGACATTTTTGTCATATTTTACAATTTTTAGTAAGAAATATATTATATAAAGTGAAATTTCTCAACTTAGGAAATAGATAAATTGATACATGTATATACCAAAAGATAGACAATAAAATTATCTATTAGATGCCATCAACAAATTGTCGATAAATAGATAAATAGACGAGTAATTAACAAGAAAATTAAGACACTTTTGTCATATTTTACTATTTTTAGTAAAAAATATATTATGTAAAGTGAAATTTCTCATCTTAGGAAATAGATAAATAAATACATGTATATACCACAAAATAGACAATAAAATTATCTATTAGATGCCATCAACAAATTGTCGATAAATAGATAAATAAACGAGTAATTAACAAGAAAATTAAGACACTTTCGTCATATTTTACTATTTTTAGTTAAAAATATATTATATAAAGTGAAATTTCTCATCTTAGGAAATAGATAAATAGATACATGTATATACCAAAAAATAGACAATAAAATTATCTATTAGATGCCATCAACAAATTGTAGATAAATAGATAAATAGACGAGTAATTAACAAGAAAATTAAGTCACTTTTGTCATATTTTACTATTTTTAGTTAAAAATATATTATATAAAATTAAATTTCTCATCTTAGAAAATTGATAAATTGATACATGTATATACCAAAAGATAGACAATAAAATTATCTATTAGATGCCATCAACAAATTGTCGATAAATAGATAAAGAGACGAGTAATTAACAAGAAAATTATGACACTTTTGTCATATTTTACTATTTTTAGTTAAAAATATATTATATAAAGTAAAATTTTTCATCTTAGGAAATAGATAAATATATATATGTATATACCAAAAGATAGACAATAGAATTATCTATTAGATGCCATCCACAAATTTTCAATAGATAGATAAATAGACGAGTATTAAATGAATAAATTAAGACATTTTTGTCATATTTTACAATTTTTAGTAAAAAATATATTATATAAAGTGAAATTTCTCATCTTAGGAAATAGATAAATTGATATATGTATATACGAACAGATAGACAATAAAATTATCTATTAGATGCCATCAACAAATTGTTGATAGATAGAAAAATAGACGAGTAATTAATAAAGTAATGGGACACTTTAGTAATATTTTACAATTTTTTGTAAAAAATATAATATATAAAGTGAAATTTCTCATCTTAGGAATAAGATAAATACATATATGTATATACCAAACGATAGACAATAAAATTATCTATTAGATGCCATCAACAAATTGTCGATAAATAGTTAAATAGACGAGTAATTAACGAAAAAAGTGGGACACTTTGGTCATATTTTACTATTTTTAGTCAAAAATATATTATATAAAGTGAAATTTCTCATCTTGGGAAATAGATAAATAGATATATGTATATACCTAAAGATAGACAATAAAATTATCTATTAGATGCCATCCACAAATTTTCAATAGATAGATAAATGGACGAGTAATAAATGAATAAATTAAGACATTTTTGTCATATTTTACAATTTTTAGTAAGAAATATATTATATAAAGTGAAATTTCTCAACTTAGGAAATAGATAAATTGATACATGTATATACCAAAAGATAGACAATAAAATTATCTATTAGATGCCATCAACAAATTGTCGATAAATAGATAAATAGACGAGTAATTAACAAGAAAATTAAGACACTTTTGTCATATTTTACTATTTTTAGTAAAAAATATATTATGTAAAGTGAAATTTCTCATCTTAGGAAATAGATAAATAAATACATGTATATACCACAAAATAGACTATAAAATTATCTATTAGATGCCATCAACAAATTGTCGATAAATAGATAAATAAACGAGTAATTAACAAGAAAATTAAGACACTTTCGTCATATTTTACTATTTTTAGTTAAAAATATATTATATAAAGTGAAATTTCTCATCTTAGGAAATAGATAAATAGATACATGTATATACCAAAAAATAGACAATAAAATTATCTATTAGATTCCATCAACAAATTGTAGATAAATAGATAAATAGACGAGTAATTAACAAGAAAATTAAGTCACTTTTGTCATATTTTACTATTTTTAGTTAAAAATATATTATATAAAATTAAATTTCTCATCTTAGAAAATTGATAAATTGATACATGTATATACCAAAAGATAGACAATAAAATTATCTATTAGATGCCATCAACAAATTGTCGATAAATAGATAAAGAGACGAGTAATTAACAAGAAAATTATGACACTTTTGTCATATTTTACTATTTTTAGTTAAAAATATATTATATAAAGTAAAATTTTTCATCTTAGGAAATAGATAAATATATATATGTATATACCAAAAGATAGACAATAGAATTATCTATTAGATGCCATCCACAAATTTTCAATAGATAGATAAATAGACGAGTATTAAATGAATAAATTAAGACATTTTTGTCATATTTTACAATTTTTAGTAAAAAATATATTATATAAAGTGAAATTTCTCATCTTAGGAAATAGATAAATTGATATATGTATATACGAACAGATAGACAATAAAATTATCTATTAGATGCCATCAACAAATTGTTGATAGATAGAAAAATAGACGAGTAATTAATAAAGTAATGGGACACTTTAGTAATATTTTACAATTTTTTGTAAAAAATATAATATATAAAGTGAAATTTCTCATCTTAGGAATAAGATAAATACATATATGTATATACCAAACGATAGACAATAAAATTATCTATTAGATGCCATCAACAAATTGTCGATAAATAGTTAAATAGACGAGTAATTAACGAAAAAAGTGGGACACTTTGGTCATATTTTACTATTTTTAGTCAAAAATATATTATATAAAGTGAAATTTCTCATCTTGGGAAATAGATAAATAGATATATGTATATACCTAAAGATAGACAATAAAATTATCTATTAGATGCCATCCACAAATTTTCAATAGATAGATAAATGGACGAGTAATAAATGAATAAATTAAGACATTTTTGTCATATTTTACAATTTTTAGTAAGAAATATATTATATAAAATGAAATTTCTCAACTTAGGAAATAGATAAATTGATACATGTATATACCAAAAGATAGACAATAAAATTATCTATTAGATGCCATCAACAAATTGTCGATAAATAGATAAATAGACGAGTAATTAACAAGAAAATTAAGACACTTTTGTCATATTTTACTATTTTTAGTTAAAAATATATTATATAAAGTGAAATTTCTCATCTTAGGAAATAGATAAATAAATACATGTATATACCACAAAATAGACAATAAAATTATCTATTAGATGCCATCAACAAATTGTCGATAAATAGATAAATAAACGAGTAATTAACAAGAAAATTAAGACACTTTTGTCATATTTTACTATTTTTAGTAAAAAATATATTATATTAAGTGAAATTTCTCATCTTAAAAAATAGATAAATAGATACATGTATATACCAAAAAATAGATGATAAAATTATCTAATAGATGACATCAACAAATTGTTGATAGATAAATAAATAGACGAGTAATTAATGAAGAAATGGGACACTTTGGTCATATTTTACTATTTTTAGTCAAAAATATATTATATAAAGTGAAATTTTTCATCTTAGGAAATAGATAAATATATATATGTATATACCAAAAGATAGACAATAGAATTATCTATTAGATGCCATCCACAAATTTTCAATAGATAGATAAATAGACGAGTATTAAATGAATAAATTAAGACATTTTTGTCATATTTTACAATTTTTAGTAAAAAATATATTATATAAAGTGAAATTTCTCATCTTAGGAAATAGATAAATTGATATATGTATATACGAACAGATAGACAATAAAATTATCTATTAGATGCCATCAACAAATTGTTGATAGATAGAAAAATAGACGAGTAATTAATAAAGTAATGGGACACTTTAGTAATATTTTACAATTTTTTGTAAAAAATATAATATATAAAGTGAAATTTCTCATCTTAGGAATAAGATAAATACATATATGTATATACCAAACGATAGACAATAAAATTATCTATTAGATGCCATCAACAAATTGTCGATAAATAGTTAAATAGACGAGTAATTAACGAAAAAAGTGGGACACTTTGGTCATATTTTACTATTTTTAGTCAAAAATATATTATATAAAGTGAAATTTCTCATCTTGGGAAATAGATAAATAGATATATGTATATACCTAAAGATAGACAATAAAATTATCTATTAGATGCCATCCACAAATTTTCAATAGATAGATAAATGGACGAGTAATAAATGAATAAATTAAGACATTTTTGTCATATTTTACAATTTTTAGTAAGAAATATATTATATAAAGTGAAATTTCTCAACTTAGGAAATAGATAAATTGATACATGTATATACCAAAAGATAGACAATAAAATTATCTATTAGATGCCATCAACAAATTGTCGATAAATAGATAAATAGACGAGTAATTAACAAGAAAATTAAGACACTTTTGTCATATTTTACTATTTTTAGTAAAAAATATATTATGTAAAGTGAAATTTCTCATCTTAGGAAATAGATAAATAAATACATGTATATACCACAAAATAGACAATAAAATTATCTATTAGATGCCATCAACAAATTGTCGATAAATAGATAAATAAACGAGTAATTAACAAGAAAATTAAGACACTTTCGTCATATTTTACTATTTTTAGTTAAAAATATATTATATAAAGTGAAATTTCTCATCTTAGGAAATAGATAAATAGATACATGTATATACCAAAAAATAGACAATAAAATTATCTATTAGATGCCATCAACAAATTGTAGATAAATAGATAAATAGACGAGTAATTAACAAGAAAATTAAGTCACTTTTGTCATATTTTACTATTTTTAGTTAAAAATATATTATATAAAATTAAATTTCTCATCTTAGAAAATTGATAAATTGATACATGTATATACCAAAAGATAGACAATAAAATTATCTATTAGATGCCATCAACAAATTGTCGATAAATAGATAAAGAGACGAGTAATTAACAAGAAAATTATGACACTTTTGTCATATTTTACTATTTTTAGTTAAAAATATATTATATAAAGTAAAATTTTTCATCTTAGGAAATAGATAAATATATATATGTATATACCAAAAGATAGACAATAGAATTATCTATTAGATGCCATCCACAAATTTTCAATAGATAGATAAATAGACGAGTATTAAATGAATAAATTAAGACATTTTTGTCATATTTTACAATTTTTAGTAAAAAATATATTATATAAAGTGAAATTTCTCATCTTAGGAAATAGATAAATTGATATATGTATATACGAACAGATAGACAATAAAATTATCTATTAGATGCCATCAACAAATTGTTGATAGATAGAAAAATAGACGAGTAATTAATAAAGTAATGGGACACTTTAGTAATATTTTACAATTTTTTGTAAAAAATATAATATATAAAGTGAAATTTTTCATCTTAGGAATAAGATAAATACATATATGTATATACCAAACGATAGACAATAAAATTATCTATTAGATGCCATCAACAAATTGTCGATAAATAGTTAAATAGACGAGTAATTATCGAAAAAAGTGGGACACTTTGGTCATATTTTACTATTTTTAGTCAAAAATATATTATATAAAGTGAAATTTCTCATCTTGGGAAATAGATAAATAGATATATGTATATACCTAAAGATAGACAATAAAATTATCTATTAGATGCCATCCACAAATTTTCAATAGATAGATAAATGGACGAGTAATAAATGAATAAATTAAGACATTTTTGTCATATTTTACAATTTTTAGTAAGAAATATATTATATAAAGTGAAATTTCTCAACTTAGGAAATAGATAAATTGATACATGTATATACCAAAAGATAGACAATAAAATTATCTATTAGATGCCATCAACAAATTGTCGATAAATAGATAAATAGACGAGTAATTAACAAGAAAATTAAGACACTTTTGTCATATTTTACTATTTTTAGTTAAAAATATATTATATAAAGTGAAATTTCTCATCTTAGGAAATAGATAAATAAATACATGTATATACCACAAAATAGACAATAAAATTATCTATTAGATGCCATCAACAAATTGTCGATAAATAGATAAATAAACGAGTAATTAACAAGAAAATTAAGACACTTTTGTCATATTTTACTATTTTTAGTAAAAAATATATTATATTAAGTGAAATTTCTCATCTTAAAAAATAGATAAATAGATACATGTATATACCAAAAAATAGATGATAAAATTATCTAATAGATGACATCAACAAATTGTTGATAGATAAATAAATAGACGAGTAATTAATGAAGAAATGGGACACTTTGGTAATATTTTACAATTTTTTGTAAAAAATATAATATATAAAGTGAAATTTCTCATCTTAGGAATATGATAAATACATATATGTATAAACCAAACGATAGACAATAAAATTATCTATTAGATGACATCAACAAATTGTTGAAAAATAGGTAAATAGATGAGTAATTAACGAAAAAAGTTGGACACTTTGGTCATATTTTACTATTTTTAGTCAAAAATATATTATATAAAGTGAAATTTTTCATCTTAGGAAATAGATAAATATATATATGTATATACCAAAAGATAGACAATAGAATTATCTATTAGATGCCATCCACAAATTTTCAATAGATAGATAAATGGACGAGTAATAAATGAATAAATTAAGACATTTGTGTCATATTTTACAATTTTTAGTAAAAATATATTATATAAAGTGAAATTTCTCATCTTAGGAAATAGATAAATTGATACATGTATATACGAAAAGATAGACAATAAAATTATCTATTAGATGCCATACAAATTGTTGATAGATATATAAATAGACGAATAATTAATGAAGAAATGAGACACTTTGGTAATATTTTACAATTTTTTGTAAAAAATATAATATATAAAGTGAAATTTCTCATCTTAGGAATAAGATAAATACATATATGTATAAACCAAACGATATACAATAAAATTATCTATTAGATGCCATCAACAAATTGTCGATAAATAGATAAATAGACGAGTAATTAACAAGAAAATTAAGTCACTTTTGTCATATTTTACTATTTTTATTTAAAAATATATTATATAAAATGAAATTTCTCAACTTAGGAAATAGATAAAATGATACATGTATATACCAAAAGATAGACAATAAAATTATCTATTAGATGCCATCAACAAATTGTCGATAAATTGATAAATAAATGAGTAATTAACTAGAAAAATAAGATACTTTTGTCATATTTTACTAGTTTTAGTAAAAAATATATTATATAAAGTGAAATTTCTCATCGTAAAAAGTAGATAAATAGATACATGTATATACTAAAAGATAGACGATAAAATTATCTAATAGATGCCATCAACAAATTGTTGATAGATAGATAAATAGACGAGTAATTAATGAAGAAATGGGACACTTTGGTAATATTTTACTTTTTTTTTTTAAATATAATATATAAAGTGAAATTTCTCATCTTAGGATAAAGATAAATACATATATGTATAAACCAAACGATAGACAATAAAATTATCTATTAGATGCCATATACAAATTGTCGATAAATAGATAAAGAGACGAGTAATTAACAAGAAAATTATGACACTTTTGTCATATTTTACTATTTTTAGTTAAAAATATATTATATAAAGTAACATTTTTCATCTTAGGAAATAGATAAATATATATATATATGTATATACCAAAAGATAGACAATAGAATTATCTATTAGATACCATCCACAAATTTTCAATAGATAGATAAATAGACGAGTATTAAATGAATAAATTAAGAGATTTTTGTCATATTTTACAATTTTTAGTAAAAAATATATTATATAAAGTGAAATTTCTCATCTTAGGAAATAGATAAATTGATATATGTATATACGAAAAGATAGACAATAAAATTATCTATTAGATGCCATCAACAAATTGTTGATAGATAGAAAAATAGACGAGTAATTAATGAAGTAATGGGACACTTTAGTAATATTTTACAATTTTTTGTAAAAAATAAAATATATAAAGGGAAATTTCTCATCTTAAGAATAAGATAAATACATATATGTATATACCAAACGATAGACAATAAAATTATCTATTAGAAGCCATCAACAAATTGTCGATAAATTGTTAAATAGACGAGTAATTAACGAAAATTGGGACACTTTGGTCATATTTTACTATTTTTAGTCAAAAATATATTATATAAAGTGAAATTTCTCATCTTGGGAAATAGATAAATAGATATATGTATATACCTAAAGATAGACAATAAAATTATCTATTAGATACCATCCACAAATTTTCAATAGATAGATAAATGGACGAGTAATAAATGAATAAATTAAGACATTTTTGTCATATTTTACAATTTTTAGTAAGAAATATATTATATAAAGTGAAATTTCTCAACTTAGGAAATAGATAAATTGATACATATATATACCAAAAGATAGACAATAAAATTATCTATTAGATGCCATCAACAAATTGTCGATAAATAGATAAATAGACGAGTAATTAACAAGAAAATTAAGACACTTTTGTCATATTTTACTATTTTTAGTTAAAAATATATTATATAAAGTGAAATTTCTCATCTTAGGAAATAGATAAATAAATACATGTATATACCACAAAATAGACAATAAAATTATCTATTAGATGCCATCAATAAATTGTCGATAAATAGATAAATAAACGAGTAATTAACAAGAAAATTAAGACACTTTTGTCATATTTTACTATTTTTAGTAAAAAATATATTATATTAAGTGAAATTTCTCATCTTAAAAAATAGATAAATAGATACATGTATATACCAAAAAATAGACGATAAAATTATCTAATAGATGCCATCAACAAATTGTTGATAGATAAATAAATAGACGAGTAATTAATGAAGAAATGGGACACTTTGGTAATATTTTACATTTTTTTGTAAAAAATATAATATATAAAGTGAAATTTCTCATCTTAGGAATATGATAAATACATATATGTATAAACCAAACGATAGACAATAAAATTATCTATTAGATGCCATCAACAAATTGTTGAAAAATAGGTAAATAGACGAGTAATTAACGAAAAAAGTTGGACACTTTGGTCATATTTTACTATTTTTAGTCAAAAATTTATTATATAAAGTGAAATTTTTCATCTTAGGAAATAGATAAATATATATATGTATATACCAAAAGATAGACAATAGAATTATCTATTAGATGCCATCCACAAATTTTCAATAGATAGATAAATAGACGAGTAATAAATGAATAAATTAAGACATTTGTGTCATATTTTACAATTTTTAGTAAAAATATATTATATAAAGTGAAATTTCTCATCTTAGGAAATAGATAAATTGATACATGTATATACGAAAAGATAGACAATAAAATTATCTATTAGATGCAATACAAATTGTTGATAGATAGATAAATAGACGAATAATTAATGAAGAAATGAGACACTTTGGTAATATTTTACAATTTTTTGTAAAAAATATAATATATAAAGTGAAATTTCTCATCTTAGGAATAAGATAAATACATATATGTATATACCAAACGATATACAATAAAATTATCTATTAGAAGCCATCAACAAATTGTCGATAAATTGTTAAATAGACGAGTAATTAACGAAAATTGGGACACTTTGGTCATATTTTACTATTTTTAGTCAAAAATATATTATATAAAGTGAAATTTCTCATCTTGGGAAATAGATAAATAGATATATGTATATACCTAAAGATAGACAATAAAATTATCTATTAGATACCATCCACAAATTTTCAATAGATAGATAAATGGACGAGTAATAAATGAATAAATTAAGACATTTTTGTCATATTTTACAATTTTTAGTAAGAAATATATTATATAAAGTGAAATTTCTCAACTTAGGAAATAGATAAATTGATACATATATATACCAAAAGATAGACAATAAAATTATCTATTAGATGCCATCAACAAATTGTCGATAAATAGATAAATAGACGAGTAATTAACAAGAAAATTAAGACACTTTTGTCATATTTTACTATTTTTAGTTAAAAATATATTATATAAAGTGAAATTTCTCATCTTAGGAAATAGATAAATAAATACATGTATATACCACAAAATAGACAATAAAATTATCTATTAGATGCCATCAATAAATTGTCGATAAATAGATAAATAAACGAGTAATTAACAAGAAAATTAAGACACTTTTGTCATATTTTACTATTTTTAGTAAAAAATATATTATATTAAGTGAAATTTCTCATCTTAAAAAATAGATAAATAGATACATGTATATACCAAAAAATAGACGATAAAATTATCTAATAGATGCCATCAACAAATTGTTGATAGATAAATAAATAGACGAGTAATTAATGAAGAAATGGGACACTTTGGTAATATTTTACATTTTTTTGTAAAAAATATAATATATAAAGTGAAATTTCTCATCTTAGGAATATGATAAATACATATATGTATAAACCAAACGATAGACAATAAAATTATCTATTAGATGCCATCAACAAATTGTTGAAAAATAGGTAAATAGACGAGTAATTAACGAAAAAAGTTGGACACTTTGGTCATATTTTACTATTTTTAGTCAAAAATATATTATATAAAGTGAAATTTTTCATCTTAGGAAATAGATAAATATATATATGTATATACCAAAAGATAGACAATAGAATTATCTATTAGATGCCATCCACAAATTTTCAATAGATAGATAAATAGACGAGTAATAAATGAATAAATTAAGACATTTGTGTCATATTTTACAATTTTTAGTAAAAATATATTATATAAAGTGAAATTTCTCATCTTAGGAAATAGATAAATTGATACATGTATATACGAAAAGATAGACAATAAAATTATCTATTAGATGCAATACAAATTGTTGATAGATAGATAAATAGACGAATAATTAATGAAGAAATGAGACACTTTGGTAATATTTTACAATTTTTTGTAAAAAATATAATATATAAAGTGAAATTTCTCATCTTAGGAATAAGATAAATACATATATGTATAAACCAAACGATATACAATAAAATTATCTATTAGATGCCATCAACAAATTGTCGATAAATAGATAAATAGACGAGTAATTAACAAGAAAATTAAGTCACTTTTGTCATATTTTACTATTTTTATTTAAAAATATATTATATAAAATGAAATTTCTCAACTTAGGAAATAGATAAAATGATACATGTATATACCAAAAGATAGACAATAAAATTATCTATTAGATGCCATCAACAAATTGTCGATAAATAGATAAATAAATGAGTAATTAACTAGAAAAATAAGATACTTTTGTCATATTTTACTATTTTTAGTAAAAAATATATTATATAAAGTGAAATTTCTCATCGTAAAAAATCGATAAATAGATACATGTATATACCAAAAGATAGACGATAAAATTATCTAATAGATGCCATCAACAAATTGTTGATAGATAGATAAATAGACGAGTAATTAATGAAGAAATGGGACACTTTGGTAATATTTTACTTTTTTTTTTTAAATATAATATATAAAGTGAAATTTCTCATCTTAGGATAAAGATAAATACATATATGTATAAACCAAACGATAGACAATAAAATTATCTATTAGATACCATCAACAAATTGTCGATAAATAGATAAAGAGACGAGTAATTAACAAGAAAATTATGACACTTTTGTCATATTTTACTATTTTTAGTTAAAAATATATTATATAAAGTGAAATTTTTCATCTTAGGAAATAGATAAATATATATATGTATATACCAAAAGATAGACAATAGAATTATCTATTAGATGCCATCCACAAATTTTCAATAGATAGATAAATAGACGAGTATTAAATGAATAAATTAAGACATTTTTGTCATATTTTACAATTTTTAGTAAAAAATATATTATATAAAGTGAAATTTCTCATCTTAGGAAATAGATAAATTGATATATGTATATACGAACAGATAGACAATAAAATTATCTATTAGATGCCATCAACAAATTGTTGATAGATAGAAAAATAGACGAGTAATTAATAAAGTAATGGGACACTTTAGTAATATTTTACAATTTTTTGTAAAAAATATAATATATAAAGTGAAATTTCTCATCTTAGGAATAAGATAAATACATATATGTATATACCAAACGATAGACAATAAAATTATCTATTAGATGCCATCAACAAATTGTCGATAAATAGTTAAATAGACGAGTAATTAACGAAAAAAGTGGGACACTTTGGTCATATTTTACTATTTTTAGTCAAAAATTTATTATATAAAGTGAAATTTCTCATCTTGGGAAATAGATAAATAGATATATGTATATACCTAAAGATAGACAATAAAATTATCTACTAGATGCCATCCACAAATTTTCAATAGATAGATAAATGGACGAGTAATAAATGAATAAATTAAGACATTTTTGTCATATTTTACAATTTTTAGTAAGAAATATATTATATAAAGTGAAATTTCTCAACTTAGGAAATAGATAAATTGATACATGTATATACCAAAAGATAGACAATAAAATTATCTATTAGATACCATCAACAAATTGTCGATAAATAGATAAATAGACGAGTAATTAACAAGAAAATTAAGACACTTTTGTCATATTTTACTATTTTTAGTAAAAAATATATTATATAAAGTGAAATTTCTCATCTTAGGAAATAGATAAATAAATACATGTATATACCACAAAATAGACAATAAAATTATCTATTAGATGCCATCAACAAATTGTCGATAAATAGATAAATAAACGAGTAATTAACAAGAAAATTAAGACACTTTCGTCATATTTTACTATTTTTAGTTAAAAATATATTATATAAAGTGAAATTTCTCATCTTAGGAAATAGATAAATAGATACATGTATATACCGAAAAATAGACAATAAAATTATCTATTAGATGCCATCAACAAATTGTAGATAAATAGATAAATAGACGAGTAATTAACAAGAAAATTAAGTCACTTTTGTCATATTTTACTATTTTTAGTTAAAAATATATTATATAAAATTAAATTTCTCATCTTAGAAAATTGATAAATTGATACATGTATATACCAAAAGATAGACAATAAAATTATCTATTAGATGCCATCAACAAATTGTCGATAAATAGATAAAGAGACGAGTAATTAACAAGAAAATTATGACACTTTTGTCATATTTTACTATTTTTAGTTAAAAATATATTATATAAAGTAAAAATTTTCATCTTAGGAAATAGATAAATATATATATGTATATACCAAAAGATAGACAATAGAATTATCTATTAGATGCCATCCACAAATTTTCAATAGATAGATAAATAGACGAGTATTAAATGAATAAATTAAGACATTTTTGTCATATTTTACAATTTTTAGTAAAAAATATATTATATAAAGTGAAATTTCTCATCTTAGGAAATAGATAAATTGATATATGTATATACGAACAGATAGACAATAAAATTATCTATTAGATGCCATCAACAAATTGTTGATAGATAGAAAAATAGACGAGTAATTAATAAAGTAATGGAACACTTTAGTAATATTTTACAATTTTTTGTAAAAAATATAATATATAAAGTGAAATTTCTCATCTTAGGAATAAGATAAATACATATATGTATATACCAAACGATAGACAATAAAATTATCTATTAGATGCCATCAACAAATTGTCGATAAATAGTTAAATAGACGAGTAATTAATGAAAAAAGTGGGACACTTTTGTCATATTTTACTATTTTTAGTCAAAAATATATTATATAAAGTGAAATTTCTCATCTTGGGAAATAGATAAATAGATATATGTATATACCTAAAGATAGACAATAAAATTATCTATTAGATGCCATCCACAAATTTTCAATAGATAGATAAATGGACGAGTAATAAATGAATAAATTAAGACATTTTTGTCATATTTTACAATTTTTAGTAAGAAATATATTATATAAAGTGAAATTTCTCAACTTAGGAAATAGATAAATTGATACATGTATATACCAAAAGATAGACAATAAAATTATCTATTAGATGCCATCAACAAATTGTCGATAAATAGATAAATAGACGAGTAATTAACAAGAAAATTAAGACACTTTTGTCATATTTTACTATTTTTAGTTAAAAATATATTATATAAAGTGAAATTTCTCATCTTAGGAAATAGATAAATAAATACATGTATATACCACAAAATAGACAATAAAATTATCTATTAGATGCCATCAACAAATTGTCGATAAATAGATAAATAAACGAGTAATTAACAAGAAAATTAAGACACTTTTGTCATATTTTACTATTTTTAGTAAAAAATATATTATATTAAGTGAAATTTCTCATCTTAAAAAATAGATAAATAGATACATGTATATACCAAAAAATAGATGATAAAATTATCTAATAGATGACATCAACAAATTGTTGATAGATAAATAAATAGACGAGTAATTAATGAAGAAATGGGACACTTTGGTAATATTTTACAATTTTTTGTAAAAAATATAATATATAAAGTGAAATTTCTCATCTTAGGAATATGAGAAATACATATATGTATAAACCAAACGATAGACAATAAAATTATCTATTAGATGACATCAACAAATTGTTGAAAAATAGGTAAATAGATGAGTAATTAACGAAAAAATTTGGACACTTTGGTCATATTTTACTATTTTTAGTCAAAAATATATTATATAAAGTGAAATTTTTCATCTTAGGAAATAGATAAATATATATATGTATATACCAAAAGATAGACAATAGAATTATCTATTAGATGCCATCCACAAATTTTCAATAGAGAGATAAATGGACGAGTAATAAATGAATAAATTAAGACATTTGTGTCATATTTTACAATTTTTAGTAAAAATATATTATATAAAGTGAAATTTCTCATCTTAGGAAATAGATAAATTGATACATGTATATACGAAAAGATAGACAATAAAATTATCTATTAGATGCCATACAAATTGTTGATAGATAGATAAATAGACGAATAATTAATGAAGAAATGAGACACTTTGGTAATATTTTACAATTTTTTGTAAAAAATATAATATATAAAGTGAAATTTCTCATCTTAGGAATAAGATAAATACATATATGTATAAACCAAACGATATACAATAAAATTATCTATTAGATGCCATCAACAAATTGTCGATAAATAGATAAATAGACGAGTAATTAACAAGAAAATTAAGCCACTTTTGTCATATTTTACTATTTTTATTTAAAAATATATTATATAAAATGAAATTTCTCAACTTAGGAAATAGATAAAATGATACATGTATATACCAAAAGATAGACAATAAAATTATCTATTAGATGCCATCAACAAATTGTCGATAAATTGATAAATAAATGAGTAATTAACTAGAAAAATAAGATACTTTTGTCATATTTTACTAGTTTTAGTAAAAAATATATTATATAAAGTGAAATTTCTCATCGTAAAAAGTAGATAAATAGATACATGTATATACTAAAAGATAGACGATAAAATTATCTAATAGATGCCATCAACAAATTGTTGATAGATAGATAAATAGACGAGTAATTAATGAAGAAATGGGACACTTTGGTAATATTTTACTTTTTTTTTTTAAATATAATATATAAAGTGAAATTTCTCATCTTAGGATAAAGATAAATACATATATGTATAAACCAAACGATAGACAATAAAATTATCTATTAGATGCCATCAACAAATTGTCGATAAATAGATAAAGAGACGAGTAATTAACAAGAAAATTATGACACTTTTGTCATATTTTACTATTTTTAGTTAAAAATATATTATATAAAGTAACATTTTTCATCTTAGGAAATAGATAAATATATATATATGTATATACCAAAAGATAGACAATAGAATTATCTATTAGATACCATCCACAAATTTTCAATAGATAGATAAATAGACGAGTATTAAATGAATAAATTAAGAGATTTTTGTCATATTTTACAATTTTTAGTAAAAAATATATTATATAAAGTGAAATTTCTCATCTTAGGAAATAGATAAATTGATATATGTATATACGAAAAGATAGACAATAAAATTATCTATTAGATGCCATTAACAAATTGTTGATAGATAGAAAAATAGACGAGTAATTAATGAAGTAATGGGACACTTTAGTAATATTTTACAATTTTTTGTAAAAAATATAATATATAAAGTGAAATTTCTCATCTTAAGAATAAGATAAATACATATATGTATATACCAAACGATAGACAATAAAATTATCTATTAGAAGCCATCAACAAATTGTCGATAAATTGTTAAATAGACGAGTAATTAACGAAAATTGGGACACTTTGGTCATATTTTACTATTTTTAGTCAAAAATATATTATATAAAGTGAAATTTCTCATCTTGGGAAATAGATAAATAGATATATGTATATACCTAAAGATAGACAATAAAATTATCTATTAGATGCCATCCACAAATTTTCAATAGATAAATAAATGGACGAGTAATAAATGAATAAATTAAGACATTTTTGTCATATTTTACAATTTTTAGTAAGAAATATATTATATAAAGTGAAATTTCTCAACTTAGGAAATAGATAAATTGATACATATATATACCAAAAGATAGACAATAAAATTATCTATTAGATGCCATCAACAAATTGTCGATAAATAGATAAATAGACGAGTAATTAACAAGAAAATTAAGACACTTTTGTCATATTTTACTATTTTTAGTTAAAAATATATTATATAAAGTGAAATTTCTCATCTTAGGAAATAGATAAATAAATACATGTATATACCACAAAATAGACAATAAAATTATCTATTAGATGCCATCAACAAATTGTCGATAAATAGATAAATAAATGAGTAATTAACAAGAAAATTAAGACACTTTTATCATATTTTACTATTTTTAGTAAAAAATATATTATATTAAGTGAAATTTCTCATCTTAAAAAATAGATAAATAGATACATGTATATACCAAAAAATAGACGATAAAATTATCTAATAGATGCCATCAACAAATTGTTGATAGATAAATAAATAGACGAGTAATTAATGAAGAAATGGGACACTTTGGTAATATTTTACATTTTTTTGTAAAAAATATAATATATAAAGTGAAATTTCTCATCTTAGGAATATGATAAATACATATATGTATAAACCAAACGATAGACAATAAAATTATCTATTAGATGCCATCAACAAATTGTTGAAAAATAGGTAAATAGACGAGTAATTAACGAAAAAAGTTGGACACTTTGGTCATATTTTACTATTTTTAGTCAAAAATATATTATATAAAGTGAAATTTTTCATCTTAGGAAATAGATAAATATATATATGTATATACCAAAAGATAGACAATAGAATTATCTATTAGATGCCATCCACAAATTTTCAATAGATAGATAAATAGACGAGTAATAAATGAATAAATTAAGACATTTGTGTCATATTTTACAATTTTTAGTAAAAATATATTATATAAAGTGAAATTTCTCATCTTAGGAAATAGATAAATTGATACATGTATATACGAAAAGATAGACAATAAAATTATCTATTAGATGCAATACAAATTGTTGATAGATAGATAAATAGACGAATAATTAATGAAGAAATGAGACACTTTGGTAATATTTTACAATTTTTTGTAAAAAATATAATATATAAAGTGAAATTTCTCATCTTAGGAATAAGATAAATACATATATGTATAAACCAAACGATAGACAATAAAATTATCTATTAGATGCCATCAACAAATTGTCGATAAATAGATAAATAGACGAATAATTAACATGAAAATTAAGTCACTTTTGTCATATTTTACTATTTTTATTTAAAAATATATTATATAAAATGAAATTTCTCAACTTAGGAAATAGATAAAATGATACATGTATATACCAAAAGATAGACAATAAAATTATCTATTAGATGCCATCAACAAATTGTCGATAAATAGATAAATAAATGAGTAATTAACTAGAAAAATAAGATACTTTTGTCATATTTTACTATTTTTAGTAAAAAATATATTATATAAAGTGAAATTTCTCATCGTAAAAAATCGATAAATAGATACATGTATATACCAAAAGATGGACGATAAAATTATCTAATAGATGCCATTAACAAATTGTTGATAGATAGATAAATAGACGAGTAATTAATGAAGAAATGGGACACTTTGGTAATATTTTACTTTTTTTTTTTAAATATAATATATAAAGTGAAATTTCTCATCTTAGGATAAAGATAAATACATATATGTATAAACCAAACGATAGACAATAAAATTATCTATTAGATGCCATCAACAAATTGTCGATAAATAGATAAAGAGACGAGTAATTAACAAGAAAATTATGACACTTTTGTCATATTTTACTATTTTTAGTTAAAAATATATTATATAAAGTGAAATTTTTCATCTTAGGAAATAGATAAATATATATATGTATATACCAAAAGATAGACAATAGAATTATCTATTAGATACCATCCACAAATTTTCAATAGATAGATAAATAGACGAGTATTAAATGAATAAATTAAGACATTTTTGTCATATTTTACAATTTTTAGTAAGAAATATATTATATAAAGTGAAATTTCTCAACTTAGGAAATAGATAAATTGATACATATATATACCAAAAGATAGACAATAAAATTATCTATTAGATGCCATCAACAAATTGTCGATAAATAGATAAATAGACGAGTAATTAACAAGAAAATTAAGACACTTTTGTCATATTTTACTATTTTTAGTTAAAAATATATTATATAAAGTGAAATTTCTCATCTTAGGAAATAGATAAATAAATACATGTATATACCACAAAATAGACAATAAAATTATCTATTAGATGCCATCAACAAATTGTCGATAAATAGATAAATAAATGAGTAATTAACAAGAAAATTAAGACACTTTTATCATATTTTACTATTTTTAGTAAAAAATATATTATATTAAGTGAAATTTCTCATCTTAAAAAATAGATAAATAGATACATGTATATACCAAAAAATAGACGATAAAATTATCTATTAGATGCCATCAACAAATTGTTGATAGATAAATAAATAGACGAGTAATTAATGAAGAAATGGGACACTTTGGTAATATTTTACATTTTTTTGTAAAAAATATAATATATAAAGTGAAATTTCTCATCTTAGGAATATGATAAATACATATATGTATAAACCAAACGATAGACAATAAAATTATCTATTAGATGCCATCAACAAATTGTTGAAAAATAGGTAAATAGACGAGTAATTAACGAAAAAAGTTGGACACTTTGGTCATATTTTACTATTTTTAGTCAAAAATATATTATATAAAGTGAAATTTTTCATCTTAGGAAATAGATAAATATATATATGTATATACCAAAAGATAGACAATAGAATTATCTATTAGATGCCATCCACAAATTTTCAATAGATAGATAAATAGACGAGTAATAAATGAATAAATTAAGACATTTGTGTCATATTTTACAATTTTTAGTAAAAATATATTATATAAAGTGAAATTTCTCATCTTAGGAAATAGATAAATTGATACATGTATATACGAAAAGATAGACAATAAAATTATCTATTAGATGCAATACAAATTGTTGATAGATAGATAAATAGACGAATAATTAATGAAGAAATGAGACACTTTGGTAATATTTTACAATTTTTTGTAAAAAATATAATATATAAAGTGAAATTTCTCATCTTAGGAATAAGATAAATACATATATGTATAAACCAAACGATAGACAATAAAATTATCTATTAGATGCCATCAACAAATTGTCGATAAATAGATAAATAGACGAATAATTAACATGAAAATTAAGTCACTTTTGTCATATTTTACTATTTTTATTTAAAAATATATTATATAAAATGAAATTTCTCAACTTAGGAAATAGATAAAATGATACATGTATATACCAAAAGATAGACAATAAAATTATCTATTAGATGCCATCAACAAATTGTCGATAAATAGATAAATAAATGAGTAATTAACTAGAAAAATAAGATACTTTTGTCATATTTTACTATTTTTAGTAAAAAATATATTATATAAAGTGAAATTTCTCATCGTAAAAAATCGATAAATAGATACATGTATATACCAAAAGATGGACGATAAAATTATCTAATAGATGCCATTAACAAATTGTTGATAGATAGATAAATAGACGAGTAATTAATGAAGAAATGGGACACTTTGGTAATATTTTACTTTTTTTTTTTAAATATAATATATAAAGTGAAATTTCTCATCTTAGGATAAAGATAAATACATATATGTATAAACCAAACGATAGACAATAAAATTATCTATTAGATGCCATCAACAAATTGTCGATAAATAGATAAAGAGACGAGTAATTAACAAGAAAATTATGACACTTTTGTCATATTTTACTATTTTTAGTTAAAAATATATTATATAAAGTGAAATTTTTCATCTTAGGAAATAGATAAATATATATATGTATATACCAAAAGATAGACAATAGAATTATCTATTAGATACCATCCACAAATTTTCAATAGATAGATAAATAGACGAGTATTAAATGAATAAATTAAGACATTTTTGTCATATTTTACAATTTTTAGTAAAAAATATATTATATAAAGTGAAATTTCTCATCTTAGGAAATAGATAAATTGATATATGTATATACGAAAAGATAGACAATAAAATTATCTATTAGATGCCATCAACAAATTGTTGATAGATAGAAAAATAGACGAGTAATAAATGAAGTAATGGGACACTTTAGTAATATTTTACAATTTTTTGTAAAAAATATAATATATAAAGTGAAATTTCTCATCTTAGGAATAAGATAAATACATATATGTATATACCAAACGATAGACAATAAAATTATCTATTAGATGCCATCAACAAATTGTCGATAAATAGTTAAATAGACGAGTAATTAACGAAAAAAGTGGGACACTTTGGTCATATTTTACTATTTTTAGTCAAAAATATATTATATAAAGTGAAATTTCTCATCTTGGGAAATAGATAAATAGATATATGTATATACCTAAAGATAGACAATAAAATTATCTATTAGATGCCATCCACAAATTTTCAATAGATAGATAAATAGACGAGTAATAAATGAATAAATTAAGACATTTTTGTCATATTTTACAATTTTTAGTAAGAAATATATTATATAAAGTGAAATTTCTCAACTTAGGAAATAGATAAATTGATACATGTATATACCAAAAGATAGACAATAAAATTATCTATTAGATGCCATCAACAAATTGTCGATAAATAGATAAATAGACGAGTAATTAACAAGAAAATTAAGACACTTTTGTCATATTTTACTATTTTTAGTTAAAAATATATTATATAAAGTGAAATTTCTCATCTTAGGAAATAGATAAATAAATACATGTATATACCACAAAATTGACAATAAAATTATCTATTAGATGCCATCAACAAATTGTCGATAAATAGATAAAGAGACGAGTAATTAACAAGAAAATTATGACACTTTTGTCATATTTTACTATTTTTAGTTAAAAATATATTATATAAAGTAACATTTTTCATCTTAGGAAATAGATAAATATATATATATGTATATACCAAAAGATAGACAATAGAATTATCTATTAGATACCATCCACAAATTTTCAATAGATAGATAAATAGACGAGTATTAAATGAATAAATTAAGAGATTTTTGTCATATTTTACAATTTTTAGTAAAAAATATATTATATAAAGTGAAATTTCTCATCTTAGGAAATAGATAAATTGATATATGTATATACGAAAAGATAGACAATAAAATTATCTATTAGATGCCATTAACAAATTGTTGATAGATAGAAAAATAGACGAGTAATTAATGAAGTAATGGGACACTTTAGTAATATTTTACAATTTTTTGTAAAAAATATAATATATAAAGTGAAATTTCTCATCTTAAGAATAAGATAAATACATATATGTATATACCAAACGATAGACAATAAAATTATCTATTAGAAGCCATCAACAAATTGTCGATAAATTGTTAAATAGACGAGTAATTAACGAAAATTGGGACACTTTGGTCATATTTTACTATTTTTAGTCAAAAATATATTATATAAAGTGAAATTTCTCATCTTGGGAAATAGATAAATAGATATATGTATATACCTAAAGATAGACAATAAAATTATCTATTAGATGCCATCCACAAATTTTCAATAGATAAATAAATGGACGAGTAATAAATGAATAAATTAAGACATTTTTGTCATATTTTACAATTTTTAGTAAGAAATATATTATATAAAGTGAAATTTCTCAACTTAGGAAATAGATAAATTGATACATATATATACCAAAAGATAGACAATAAAATTATCTATTAGATGCCATCAACAAATTGTCGATAAATAGATAAATAGACGAGTAATTAACAAGAAAATTAAGACACTTTTGTCATATTTTACTATTTTTAGTTAAAAATATATTATATAAAGTGAAATTTCTCATCTTAGGAAATAGATAAATAAATACATGTATATACCACAAAATAGACAATAAAATTATCTATTAGATGCCATCAACAAATTGTCGATAAATAGATAAATAAATGAGTAATTAACAAGAAAATTAAGACACTTTTATCATATTTTACTATTTTTAGTAAAAAATATATTATATTAAGTGAAATTTCTCATCTTAAAAAATAGATAAATAGATACATGTATATACCAAAAAATAGACGATAAAATTATCTAATAGATGCCATCAACAAATTGTTGATAGATAAATAAATAGACGAGTAATTAATGAAGAAATGGGACACTTTGGTAATATTTTACATTTTTTTGTAAAAAATATAATATATAAAGTGAAATTTCTCATCTTAGGAATATGATAAATACATATATGTATAAACCAAACGATAGACAATAAAATTATCTATTAGATGCCATCAACAAATTGTTGAAAAATAGGTAAATAGACGAGTAATTAACGAAAAAAGTTGGACACTTTGGTCATATTTTACTATTTTTAGTCAAAAATATATTATATAAAGTGAAATTTTTCATCTTAGGAAATAGATAAATATATATATGTATATACCAAAAGATAGACAATAGAATTATCTATTAGATGCCATCCACAAATTTTCAATAGATAGATAAATAGACGAGTAATAAATGAATAAATTAAGACATTTGTGTCATATTTTACAATTTTTAGTAAAAATATATTATATAAAGTGAAATTTCTCATCTTAGGAAATAGATAAATTGATACATGTATATACGAAAAGATAGACAATAAAATTATCTATTAGATGCAATACAAATTGTTGATAGATAGATAAATAGACGAATAATTAATGAAGAAATGAGACACTTTGGTAATATTTTACAATTTTTTGTAAAAAATATAATATATAAAGTGAAATTTCTCATCTTAGGAATAAGATAAATACATATATGTATAAACCAAACGATAGACAATAAAATTATCTATTAGATGCCATCAACAAATTGTCGATAAATAGATAAATAGACGAATAATTAACATGAAAATTAAGTCACTTTTGTCATATTTTACTATTTTTATTTAAAAATATATTATATAAAATGAAATTTCTCAACTTAGGAAATAGATAAAATGATACATGTATATACCAAAAGATAGACAATAAAATTATCTATTAGATGCCATCAACAAATTGTCGATAAATAGATAAATAAATGAGTAATTAACTAGAAAAATAAGATACTTTTGTCATATTTTACTATTTTTAGTAAAAAATATATTATATAAAGTGAAATTTCTCATCGTAAAAAATCGATAAATAGATACATGTATATACCAAAAGATGGACGATAAAATTATCTAATAGATGCCATTAACAAATTGTTGATAGATAGATAAATAGACGAGTAATTAATGAAGAAATGGGACACTTTGGTAATATTTTACTTTTTTTTTTTAAATATAATATATAAAGTGAAATTTCTCATCTTAGGATAAAGATAAATACATATATGTATAAACCAAACGATAGACAATAAAATTATCTATTAGATGCCATCAACAAATTGTCGATAAATAGATAAAGAGACGAGTAATTAACAAGAAAATTATGACACTTTTGTCATATTTTACTATTTTTAGTTAAAAATATATTATATAAAGTGAAATTTTTCATCTTAGGAAATAGATAAATATATATATGTATATACCAAAAGATAGACAATAGAATTATCTATTAGATACCATCCACAAATTTTCAATAGATAGATAAATAGACGAGTATTAAATGAATAAATTAAGACATTTTTGTCATATTTTACAATTTTTAGTAAGAAATATATTATATAAAGTGAAATTTCTCAACTTAGGAAATAGATAAATTGATACATATATATACCAAAAGATAGACAATAAAATTATCTATTAGATGCCATCAACAAATTGTCGATAAATAGATAAATAGACGAGTAATTAACAAGAAAATTAAGACACTTTTGTCATATTTTACTATTTTTAGTTAAAAATATATTATATAAAGTGAAATTTCTCATCTTAGGAAATAGATAAATAAATACATGTATATACCACAAAATAGACAATAAAATTATCTATTAGATGCCATCAACAAATTGTCGATAAATAGATAAATAAATGAGTAATTAACAAGAAAATTAAGACACTTTTATCATATTTTACTATTTTTAGTAAAAAATATATTATATTAAGTGAAATTTCTCATCTTAAAAAATAGATAAATAGATACATGTATATACCAAAAAATAGACGATAAAATTATCTAATAGATGCCATCAACAAATTGTTGATAGATAAATAAATAGACGAGTAATTAATGAAGAAATGGGACACTTTGGTAATATTTTACATTTTTTTGTAAAAAATATAATATATAAAGTGAAATTTCTCATCTTAGGAATATGATAAATACATATATGTATAAACCAAACGATAGACAATAAAATTATCTATTAGATGCCATCAACAAATTGTTGAAAAATAGGTAAATAGACGAGTAATTAACGAAAAAAGTTGGACACTTTGGTCATATTTTACTATTTTTAGTCAAAAATATATTATATAAAGTGAAATTTTTCATCTTAGGAAATAGATAAATATATATATGTATATACCAAAAGATAGACAATAGAATTATCTATTAGATGCCATCCACAAATTTTCAATAGATAGATAAATAGACGAGTAATAAATGAATAAATTAAGACATTTGTGTCATATTTTACAATTTTTAGTAAAAATATATTATATAAAGTGAAATTTCTCATCTTAGGAAATAGATAAATTGATACATGTATATACGAAAAGATAGACAATAAAATTATCTATTAGATGCAATACAAATTGTTGATAGATAGATAAATAGACGAATAATTAATGAAGAAATGAGACACTTTGGTAATATTTTACAATTTTTTGTAAAAAATATAATATATAAAGTGAAATTTCTCATCTTAGGAATAAGATAAATACATATATGTATAAACCAAACGATAGACAATAAAATTATCTATTAGATGCCATCAACAAATTGTCGATAAATAGATAAATAGACGAATAATTAACATGAAAATTAAGTCACTTTTGTCATATTTTACTATTTTTATTTAAAAATATATTATATAAAATGAAATTTCTCAACTTAGGAAATAGATAAAATGATACATGTATATACCAAAAGATAGACAATAAAATTATCTATTAGATGCCATCAACAAATTGTCGATAAATAGATAAATAAATGAGTAATTAACTAGAAAAATAAGATACTTTTGTCATATTTTACTATTTTTAGTAAAAAATATATTATATAAAGTGAAATTTCTCATCGTAAAAAATCGATAAATAGATACATGTATATACCAAAAGATGGACGATAAAATTATCTAATAGATGCCATTAACAAATTGTTGATAGATAGATAAATAGACGAGTAATTAATGAAGAAATGGGACACTTTGGTAATATTTTACTTTTTTTTTTTAAATATAATATATAAAGTGAAATTTCTCATCTTAGGATAAAGATAAATACATATATGTATAAACCAAACGATAGACAATAAAATTATCTATTAGATGCCATCAACAAATTGTCGATAAATAGATAAAGAGACGAGTAATTAACAAGAAAATTATGACACTTTTGTCATATTTTACTATTTTTAGTTAAAAATATATTATATAAAGTGAAATTTTTCATCTTAGGAAATAGATAAATATATATATGTATATACCAAAAGATAGACAATAGAATTATCTATTAGATACCATCCACAAATTTTCAATAGATAGATAAATAGACGAGTATTAAATGAATAAATTAAGACATTTTTGTCATATTTTACAATTTTTAGTAAAAAATATATTATATAAAGTGAAATTTCTCATCTTAGGAAATAGATAAATTGATATATGTATATACGAAAAGATAGACAATAAAATTATCTATTAGATGCCATCAACAAATTGTTGATAGATAGAAAAATAGACGAGTAATAAATGAAGTAATGGGACACTTTAGTAATATTTTACAATTTTTTGTAAAAAATATAATATATAAAGTGAAATTTCTCATCTTAGGAATAAGATAAATACATATATGTATATACCAAACGATAGACAATAAAATTATCTATTAGATGCCATCAACAAATTGTCGATAAATAGTTAAATAGACGAGTAATTAACGAAAAAAGTGGGACACTTTGGTCATATTTTACTATTTTTAGTCAAAAATATATTATATAAAGTGAAATTTCTCATCTTGGGAAATAGATAAATAGATATATGTATATACCTAAAGATAGACAATAAAATTATCTATTAGATGCCATCCACAAATTTTCAATAGATAGATAAATAGACGAGTAATAAATGAATAAATTAAGACATTTTTGTCATATTTTACAATTTTTAGTAAGAAATATATTATATAAAGTGAAATTTCTCAACTTAGGAAATAGATAAATTGATACATGTATATACCAAAAGATAGACAATAAAATTATCTATTAGATGCCATCAACAAATTGTCGATAAATAGATAAATAGACGAGTAATTAACAAGAAAATTAAGACACTTTTGTCATATTTTACTATTTTTAGTTAAAAATATATTATATAAAGTGAAATTTCTCATCTTAGGAAATAGATAAATAAATACATGTATATACCACAAAATTGACAATAAAATTATCTATTAGATGCCATCAACAAATTGTCGATAAATAGATAAATAAACGAGTAATTAACAAGAAAATTAAGACACTTTTGTCATATTTTACTATTTTTTGTAAAAAATATATTATATAAAGTGAAATTTCTCATCTTAAAAAATAGATAAATAGATACATGTATATACCAAATAATAAACGATAAAATTATCTAATAGATGCCATCAACAAATTGTTGATAGATAAATAAATAGACGAGTAATTAATGAAGAAATGGGACACTTTCGTAATATTTTACAATTTTTTGTAAAAAATATAATATATAAAGTGAAATTTCTCATCTTAAGAATATGATAAATACATATATGTATAAACCAAACGATAGACAATAAAATTATCTATTAGATGCCATCAACAAATTGTCGATAAATAGATAAAGAGACGAGTAATTAACAAGAAAATTAAGTCACTTTTGTCATATTTTACTATTTTTATTTAAAAATATATTATATAAAATGAAATTTCTCAACTTAGGAAATAGATAAAATGATACATGTATATACCAAAAGATAGACAATAAAACTATCTATTAGATGCCATCAACAAATTGTCGATAAATAGATAAATAAATGAGTAATTAACTAGAAAATTAAGACACTTTTGTCATATTTTACTATTTTTAGTAAAAAATATATTATATAAAGTGAAATTTCTCATCGTAAAAAATAGATAAATAGATACATGTATATACCAAAAGATAGACGATAAAATTATCTAATAGATGCCATCAACAAATTGTTGATGGATAGATAAATAGACGAGTAATTAATGAAGAAATGGGACACTTTGGTAATATTTTACTTCTTTTTTTTTAAATATAATATATAAAGTGAAATTTCTCATCTTAGGATAAAGATAAATACATATATGTATAAACCAAACGATAGACAATAAAATTATCTATTAGATGCCATCAACAAATTGTCGATAAATAGATAAATAGACGAGTAATTAACAAGAAAATTAAGACACTTTTGTCATATTTTACTATTTTTAGTTAAAAATATATTATATAAAGTGAAATTTCTCATCTTAAAAAATAGATAAATAGATACATGTATATACCAAAAAATAGACGATAAAATTATCTAATAGATGCCATTAACAAATTGTTGATAGATAGATAAATAGATGAGTAATTAATGAAGAAAGGGGACACTTTGGTAATATTTTAAAAAAAATTGTAAAAAATATAATATATAAAATGAAATTTCTCATCTTAGGAATAAGATAAATAGATACATGTATAAGCCAAACGATAGACAATAAAATTATCTATTAGATGCCATCAACAAATTGTCGATAAATAGATAAATAGACGAGTAATTAACAAGAAAATTTAGACAATTTTGTCATATTTTACTATTTTTAGTTAGAAATATATTATATAAAGTGAAATTTCTCATCTTGGGAAATAGATAAATAGATACATGTATATACCAAAAGATAGACAATAAAATTATCTATTAGATGCCATCAACAAATTGTCGATAGATAGATAAATAAACGAGTAATTAATGAAAAATGTGGGACACTTTGGTCATATTTTACTATTTTTAGTCAGAAATATATTATATAAAGTGAAATTTTTCATCTTCGGAAATAGATAAATATATATATATATATATACCAAAAGATAGACAATAGAATTATCTATTAAATGCCATCAACAAAATTTCAATAGATAGATAAATAGACGAGTAATAGATGAATAAATTAAGACATTTTTGTCATATTTTATAATTTTTAGTCAAAAATATATTATATAAAGTGAAATTTCTCATCTTAGGAAATAGATAAATAGATACATGTATATACGAAAAGATATACAATAAAATTATCTATTAGATGCCATCAACAAATTGTCGATAAATAGATAAATAGACAAGTAATTAATGAAAAAAGTGGGACACTTTGTTCATATTTTACTATATTTAGTCAAAAATATATTATATAAAGAGAAATTTTTCATCTTAAGAAATAGATAAATATATATATGTATATACCAAAATATAGACAATAGAATTATCTATTAGATGCCATCAACAAATTGTCAATAGATAGATAAATAGACGAGTAATTAATGAAACAATTAAGACACTTTCGTCATATTCTACAATTTCTAGTAAAAAATATATTATATAAAGTGAAATTTCTCATCTTAGGAAATTGATAAATTGATACATGTATATACCAAAAGATAGACAATAAAATTATCTATTAGATGCCATCGACAAATTGTCGATAAATAGATAAATAAACGAGTAATTAACAAGAAAATTAAGACACTTTTGTCATATTTTACTATTTTTAGTCAAAAAAATATTATATAAAGTGAAATTTCTCATCTTAAAAAATAGATAAATAGATACATGTATATACCAAAAAATAGACGATAAGATTATCTAATTGATGCCATCAACAAATTGTTGATAGATAAATAAATAGACGAGTAATTAATGAAGAAATGGGACACTTTGGTAATATTTTACAATTTTTTGTAAAAAATATAATATATAAAATGAAATTTCTCATCTTAGGAATAAGATAAATACATATATGTATAAACCAAACGATAGACAATAAAATTATCTATTAGATGCCATCAACAAATTGTCGATAAATAGATAAATAGACGAGTAATTAACAAGAAAATTAAGACATTTTGTCATATTCTACTATTTTTAATTAGAAATATATTATATAAAGTGAAATTTCTCATCTTGGGAAATAGATAAATAGATATATGTATATGCCAAAAGATAGACAATAGAATTATCTATTAGATGCCATCAACAAATTGTCGATAAATAGATAAATAGACGAGTAATTAACAAGAAAATTAAGTCACTTTGGTCATATTTTACAATTTTTAGTCAAAAATATAATATGTAAAGTGACATTTCTCATCTTAGGAAATAGATAAATAGATACATGTATATACCAAAAAATAGACGTTAAAATTATCTATTAGATGCCATCAACAAATTGTCGATAGATAGATAAATAGACGAGTAATTAACGAAAAAAGTGGGACAATTTGGTCATATTTTCCAAATTTTAGTCAAAAATATAATATATAAAGCGAAATTTCTCATCTTAGGAAATAGATAAATAGATACACGTATAAACCAAAAGATAGACAATAAAATTATCTATTAGATGCCATCAACAAATTGTCAATAGATAGATAAATAGACGAGTAATAAATGAAACAATTAGGAAACTTTTGTCATTTTTTACAATTTTTAGTCAAAAATATATTATATAAAGTGAAATTTCTCATGTTAGGAATAAGATAAATACATAGATGTATAAACCAAAAAATAGACAATAAAATTATCTATTAGATGCCATCAAAAAATTGTCGAAAGATAGATAAATAGATGAATAATAAACAAGAAAATATGACACTTTTGTCATATTTTACTATTTTTAGTCAAAAGTATATTATATAAAGTGAAATTTTTCATCTTATTAAATAGATAAATTGATTTGAGGTTTGAGGTTGATTTTAGGTTTGAGGTTGATTTGAGGTTTGAGGTTGAGGTTGAACCCAAAACCGCACCTAAAAATAAAAAAATAAATATATATAAATGAAAGAATGAATGAATGAATGAATGATAATTTTTTTATTCACATGCTTTTTTTCTAGACTATATAATTTTTAATAGTTACAGTGACACACATGTATGGTAACACTGGTAACCAATATGGTAACACTGCTAATGTGGATTTGAACAGAGAAGTATCAGCCAAGGTTTGTTTACATTATAATTTTCCTTTATAATTAATGTTTATGTGTATTTACAAGTTTATATAATAACATAACATAATTACTAATATCTGTTTATAATAATAATAACATAATAGTACCATAAATAACTGTTATTATATATTAATATTGTAATTAATTAATTATTAGCTAATGTATACTATGTTATTATGATTAGGAGTAGGGGACAGGCTTGGGGGGGACTGGGGGGTGGGAGAATAGGGGGACAGGCTTGGGGGGGACTGGGGGGTGGGGGAATAAGGGGACAGGCTTGGGGGGGACTGGGGGGTGGGGGAATAGAGGGACAGGCTTGGGGGGGACTGGGGGGTGGGAGAATAAGGGGACAGGCTTGGGGTACATAGAACACTTTTTTGAAACAAATAATGGGTATTTATTTAAACATATGTACATGAGAATACGTGCATGAGAATACGTACATGAGAATACGTACATGAGAATACGCACATGAGAATACGCACATGAATAAAATAAATACATGAAAATACACATGTGGAAAGGATACGCACATAAAAATACACACTTGAGAATATGCACATGGAAATAAAATACACACATGGGAAAATGAAATAATTATCCATGTGGAAATACACACATGGGAAAATACACACATGGGAAAATACACACACGGGAAAATACACACATGGGAAAATCTTTTGAATATATTTTTTAGGAGAGAGAGAGAGAGAGAGAGAGAGAGAGAGAGAGAGAGAGAGAGAGAGAGAGAGAGAGAGAGAGAGAGAGAGAGAGAGACAGAGGGAGAGAGAGAGAGAGAGAATGTGTGTATGGGTACAGTACAGTATTACAGTACAGAATTACAGTATGGTAGGCCTATGGTATTTTATATATATGGTATTTTATTATTTATGTAAGTATTCTCATGTACGTATTCTCATGTAGGTATTCTCATGTACGTATTCTCATGTACGTATTCTCGTGTACGTATTCTCATGTACGTATTCTCATGTACGTATTCTCATGTACGTATTCTCATGTACGTATTCTCATGTACGTATTCTCATGTACGTATTCTCGTGTACGTATTCTCATGTACGTATTCTCATGTACGTATTCTCATGTACGTATTCTCATGTACGTATTCTCATGTACGTATTCTCATGTACGTATTTTTCATGTACGTATTCTCATGTACGTATATTGATGTGTATATTATTCCTCAGGTCATAAGTGTATATATTTTATTTCCATGACCTGTATTTTATTTTCATGTATGTATTTTATTTCCATGTATGTATTTTATTTCCATGACCTGTATTTTATTTTCCTGTATGTATTTTATTTCCATGACCTGTATTTTATTTTCCTATATGTCTTTTCAGGTTGGTTAAGGTGGTGGTTGTTTTTGTGTACATTGGAGTGCCAGGATTCCTCCAAAGTCTGCTAGGAAACAGGACCAGAGATAATATACATATACAGGATATATACAGGATAATATAAACTAATACAGGATAATAAATAAGTATAGGTTGATTGTGGAAAATAGACAAAGAGAGACTATTGTCATGTATCTATGTATATATATATGTATATATATTTATATGTATATATATATATATATGGGTGATAGGAATGGACATATAGGAATTTTAGGAAAGTGAATGGAAATGGGGAACTTTTGTTAAATTTCAAGAAAGAGAACATACGTACATGAGAATACGTACATGAGAATACGCACATGAATAAAATAAATACATGAAAATACACATGTGAAAAGAATACGCACATAAAAATATGCACGTGAGAATATGCACATGGAAATAAAATACACACATGGGAAAATGAAATAATTATTCATGTGAAAATACACACATGGGAAAATACACACACTGGAAAATACACACACGGGAAAATACACACACGGGAAAATACACACACGGGAAAATACACACACTGGAAAATACACACATGGGAAAATACACACATGGGAAAATACACACATGAGAAAATCTTTTGAATATATTTTTTAGGAGAGAGAGAGAGAGAGAGAGAGAGAGAGAGAGAGAGAGAGAGAGAGAGAATGCATGTATGTGTATGAGAGAAATAGAGAGAGAGAGAGAGAACGTGTAACATGGTCCAGGTTAGGGAGTGAATCTGTGATTGGTTATGTGCTAGTGAATGAAAGAGCCAGAAGGAGAGTACAGTATATGTGGATGGATGAAGAGAGAAGGATAGATTTGATGAGTGACCATAAGAGAGAAGGATAGATTTGATGAGTGACCATAACATGATAGTATTAGAATATGAATGTGTGAGAAAGGCAGCCAAGAATGTAGTAAAAGGAGGGCAGAAATGGAGAATACGAGAAGCAAGATGGGATTTGTATAAGTGTGATTTGAGGAGTATGGAATAGACTATGGATGGAGGAGTGGATGAACTGAATGATTCCCTGGTTAGGAAAGTGACAGAGGTGGGTGAGAAAAGGATAGGAAGGGTAAGGAATAGAAATAAAAGAAGTTTGATGAAGAGTTGGTGGAATAAAGATAATGAGAATGTGAGGAAGAAGAGGAAAGAGAGTAATAGGAAATGTAGAAGACTGAGGAAAAATGTAGGTAATAGGGGAGTATGTAGTGAGTATTTTGTTATATGCAAATGATGTGGTGATTATGAGAGAGACAGGTGAGAGACAGGTGAGAGAGACAGGTGAGAGAGACAGGTGAGAGAATACTTGATGTAATTACAGAGTATGGGAATGATTTTAATGTCAAGTTTGGGAGTGATAAGATGGGGATGACCGGGATATAGGTAGTACGTGGAGACTGGGTGGAAATGGGATTGAAAGGACACAAGAGTATAGATACTTAGGAATAATTGTGGATGAGAAAGGATGGGATTGAAAGGACACAAGAGTATAGATACTTAGGAATAATTGTGGATGAGAAAGGGTGTGATAGGACAAAGACTGATAGGTTATCAAGAGCAAACCAGTGGATAGGAAGACTAGGAAGTGTGTCAAGGTGTAGGGCTAATAAGTATGAAGTAGTGTATGGTGTATGGAAAGGTATGAAGTAGTGTATGGTGTATGGAATGGTATGGCTGTACCTGGACTAATGTATGGACTGGAGACTATGACATGGATAATGAATGACTTGAATAGACTGGAGGTAGTACAGAATAGGATAGGAACAACATTGAATAGACTGGAGGTAGTACAGAATAGGATAGGAACAACATTGAATAGACTGGAGGTAGTACAGAATAGGATAGGAAGATAGTGATAGGAAGAAGGATAGACAGTGAGAGAGTACCGTTGTAAAGGTGACACTCAGTCATCATCATCACTGGCAACACTGATGCCTCAGATGATCACTGGCAACACTGACGCCTCAGATCATCACTGGCAACACTGACGCCTCAGTTTGTTTACCTCTGTGAAGCTCAAAGCCTGGCAGGGGAATATTTTAGTATTTATTAGCATTTTAAGGGCATTTAAGGATATTTTAAGGGCTCAATATTATATTAAGGGTTAGTTAAGGGTATACAGTTAATGGTGAAGGGACATAAATAAGGGTAAGTTGGTGAAATGAGGGAATTTTGAAGGGTTTAAATAAGGGTGGATAATAATGGCTGAGTTAAAATGTTACCATAAATATTAGAATGATTTTGTTTTATTATTTTTAAGGGTTCACTGTTATTTTAAGGGTATATAAATAAGGACAAATTGGAGAAATAAGGGGATTTTTATTGATAAAGGATTTAATTAACAAGAAATATATTAATTAACGTTATATTTATTTATTTCAGAAGTGGGATTACAGAAGAAGGATTCACATACGAAGATTTACATCAAGGGATTTACAGAAGGAGGATTACAATGACTACACCAAGGTATTTATGTAGAAGAATTATTATGGGTAAATTTACAGAAAACCTGGGTTCACTATATTGTATATATTAGTATCATTACCCACTATTTTGGACCATTCTAAGACACTTTTCATCTATGGTGTTTCTCTCGGAAATGCCTCGTTTTCGAAACATAATTTGGAAACTAGTCTTTACCTAACCTAACCTAACCTAACCTAGACCTAGACCTAGACCTAGACCTAGACCTAGACCTAGACCTAGACCACAGCAGACTACCGGGACCTAACCTTGGCAAACTACCGGACCTAACCTGGGCAAACTACCGGGACCTAACCTGGGCAAACTACCGGACCTAACCTGGGCAAACTACCGGGACCTAACCTGGGCAGACTACCGGGACCTAACCTGGGCAAACTACCGGACCTAACCTGGGCAGACTTCCGGGACCTAACCTGGGCAAACTACCGGGTATAACCAGTGTAAACTATCATAAAATGACCTGGGCAAATTTCCAGGACCTAGCCTAATGTGGTGATACTGCTCAAGCCTAGCCGAAAACCCAGTTATTCTGTAATAATACATTATGATCTATCTATCTATCTATCTATCTATCTATAGCTCTGATGCCTCGCTCCCTCCGGGAACTCCCCCCAAGGGGATGGCCACGGCAGAAAAGTCTCCAGTCTTCCCTGTTCCAACACTCCCTCCTTACTTGGTCCAGCCCCTCCCCTTCCCTCCCTCTCACATTACTCTCCTTTACATACTCTTCCACTCTGTTCCAACACTCCCTCCTTACTCCCTACTCCCTCTCATGTTACTCTCCTTTACATACTCTTCCACTCTGTTCTGCCATCTAACTGGTGGTCTGCCTCTCACACCACAGCCCACAACTTCACTTCCATACACCTTATTTACAAACTCCTCACCTTGCATTCTCTCTACATGTCCAAACCACCTCAATGTATTACATTTCACATTATTATTATTACTACCATTTTTATTATTATTATAACTACTATTATTATTACTACTTCAACTACTTTTATGATTATTATTATCGGTAAATATTGAAAGAATTATAGTTATTGTGTATGGTGTTTCTACCTTTATTACCCATTTATTTACACCATTCTAAGACTTTTTTCATTTAAGTGATGAGTTCATTTTTAACATCCATTTTATTGTGCAAATTTAATGTTTTATCCATACATAAATAATCTAACCTATCCTAACTTAACCTAACCTAACCTAACCTAATCTAATCTAATCTAACCTAATCTTAACCATTGCAGACTACCAGGACCTAACCTGAGCAGACTATTGGAAGTTTTACAAGGTAAGTAAGACCTAAATCAAAGTTATTATTATTATTATTATTATTATTATTATTATTATAACATATATAAAACACCTAAATTTAGGAAAAAAATTAAGTGTCAATAATGGTGCAATTTTTATTATTATTATTATTATTATTATTATTATTATTATTATTATTATTATTATTATTATTAATATGAAAATTATTATTATTATTATTATTATTATTATTATTATTATTATTATTATTATTATTATTATTATTATTATTATTATTATTATTATTATTATTATTACTATTACATATACCGTACCATAAAACACCCTAACTTTGGACATTTTTTACGTGTGTTTGTGAATAATTGTGTTAATAATGGTACAATGTTATTGGCATTAGTGTCATGTGTTAGCCAGCCAGGTACTATCCCTGCTATCAAAGGGCATACTAAAATATATAGCCATCTATCTATTTATCTCCTAATATGGCATAGGCCTACTATTAATATATTATACTGAGCACATAATTATCTCCACTATCCACAGTCCTTGTTGCTTATCAATGCACTATCAGACATCTTCACTATCTCCTTTCTACTGTACTGTACTTCTTTATTATCTACACTTACTATCTCCTTTCTACTGTACTGTACTTCTTTATTATCTACACTTACTCTCTCCTTTCTACTGTACTGTACTTCTTTATTATCTACACTTACTCTCTCCTTTCTACTGTACTGTACTTCTTTATTATCTACACTTACTCTCTCCTTTCTACTGTACTGTACTTCTTTATTATCTACACTTACTCTCTCCTTTCCACTGTACTGTACTTCTTTATTATTTACACTTACTCTCTCCTTTCTACTGTACTGTACTTCTTTATTATCTACACTTACTCTCTCCTTTCTACTGTACTGTACTTCTTTATTATCTACATTTACTCTCTCCTTTCTACTGTACTGTACTTCTTTATTATCTACACTTACTCTCTCCTTTCTACTGTACTGTACTTCTTTATTATCTACACTTACTCTCTCCTTTCTACTGTACTGTACTTCTTTATTATCTACACTTACTCTCTCCTTTCTACTGTACTGTACTTCTTTATTATCTACACTTACTCTCTCCTTTCTACTGTAGTGTACTTCTTTATTATCTACACTTACTCTCTCCTTTCTACTGTACTGTACTTCTTTATTATCTACACTTACTCTCTCCTTTCTACTGTACTGTACTTCTTTATTATCTACACTTCTTCCCCCAAATTCACATCTCTACTTCCATAATAGGCTATATATTATGAAAGTTAGACCACAATACCACCATCCAAACATTTTCATTGCCTTCCACAATTCTTCATTACAAAACAAAATGAAACCTTCACTGCCTTCTTCTATACTGCTTTACTACTAAGCAGACATCTATCTATACAGCCAAACACACATCTTCAATACAAAACACATATTCATTGCATACCAAACACATATGTACCTTCTACACATTTTCCATACATCTGTACCTTCAACACATTTTCCATACATATTCATTACTTTTCTTCATATCTTCACATACTTTATTACAGTGACACACACACACCTCCATTACCTTCAACACATCCTCACATATCCTACATAACTACTCACCCTACATCTTCACTCCCCCACATATGCTATGCAGTATGTACACAAAACAATACTGTACTGAACTACACATCATAATTACTCTTCACCAAAAAGTTTTTTTTTATTTATTTTTTTCGTGCTAACCCTAAGTGAAAAATAATTATTACACCAAATCACTACTTCCACATTAATTTGGATGGTATATTGGTCACAATGTTTGCATTATCATACCACAAGGCAATAATTTGCAGGGTTATGCTTCTGTGAAAAAAAAATGTATCGGTTTGAGATAATAAGAATGTATAATTATTGTGTGGTGACCAAAGCACTCACCACTGCCCCATTTAGGTACTGGCATGGCTATGTCATATTTAGGTACTGGCATGGCTATGTCATATTTAGGTACTGGCATGGCTATGTCATATTTAGGTACTGGCATGGCTATGTCATATTTAGGTACTGGCATGGCTATGTCATATTTAGGTACTGGCATGGGTATGTCATATTTAGGTACTAGCATGGCTATGTCATATTTAGGTACTGGCATGGGTATGTCATATTTAGGTACTGGCATGGGTATGTCATATTTAGGTACTGGCATGGGTATGTCATATTTAGGTACTGGCATGGCTATGTCATATTTAGGTACTGGCATGGGTATGTCATATTTAGGTACTGGCATGGGTATGTCATATTTAGGTACTGGCATGGGTATGTCATATTTAGGTACTAGCATGGCTATGTCATATTTAGGTACTGGCATGGGTACTGTATGTCAGGACTAAGCAGGCTGTTGGAGGTGTCAAGTCGTCGTTTTTTAGTAGGTCTTATTTCCTCATTACCAAAGTCCAAGTCGTTGTTTTTTAGGAGGTCTTATTTCCACATGTAAATATTCAGTTTTTATTATCTTTCTACATTTCTGAACTGTGTGTATAAAATGGAGGAGCAGTAATTTCAATCAATCCTTCGATCTAGTCTACTGTACCTTCAAGTGATATACTGTATATGGTAACAAGGTGTATCATTCTCTTGCTGTACACATAAATGCAAAGAAAAGAGGGTAGAAGCATAAAAAAAAAAAAAAAAAAAAAAAAAAATATCAAGAGGAAGAATACGCGGTCTTAAAATAAAAATTAGGTCTGTAAAGCTATATAGTACAGCTTCCAGTCATAGGTTACCCATTAGTAGCCTATATTGATCTATATCAATCCAATAAAGGCTTGATATATTATTGCATAGTAGTGAAAGATAAATTTATATTCATATTCCGTACAAATTGTATATCCTTCAAGTCTGGTAATAATTATATACAACAATTATAATGGTCAGTCCGTTAGTCTGCTAAGGATGATAAAGTTATGGCACGTGAGGTTATGTCCCGGTAGTCTGCCCCAGTTAGGTCCCAGTTGTCTGCCCCGGTTAGGTCCCAGTTGTCCGCCCCGGTTATGTCCCAGTTGTCTGCCCCGGTTAGGTCCCAGTTGTCTGCCCCGGTTAGGTCCCAGTTGTCTGCCCCGGTTAGGTCCCAGTAGTCTACCCCAATTAGGTCCCAGTTGTCTGCCCTGGTTAGGTCCCGGTAGCCTGCCCCAATTAGGTCCCAGTTGTCCGCCCCGGTTAGGTCCCAGTTGTCCGCCCCGGTTAGGTCCCAGTTGTCCGCCCCGGTTAGGTCCCAGTAGTCCGCCCCGGTTAGGTCCCAGTTGTCCGCCCCGGTTAGGTCCCGGTACTCTACCCCAACTAGGTCCCAGTAGTCTGCCCTGGTTAGGTTTGGTTCATTTTTTAAACTTGGCTCGGATTTCCAAAATATTGACTTTTATCCCTCATGATAATTGCTGAAGCTGAGTCGACTTTTGCTGAAACTTGGCTCGGATTTTCAATTTTTTGACCTTTATACAGATTAACAAACTATAGTACTATAAAGCCAAAATAATTTAAGTGTTTCCCCGCACCCAAAACCCCGGATTCCCAGCGTTCTCCCCCAAGATTGAAGGGATTAGGGAATATATATAAACCAACTGATCAATATTAGGGTCACTAATGAATAGAACAAATAAAAAAGGCAGGAAAAAATACTAAAAAAAAACCGGTAGAACTCTTATGCAGAAATACCGTCAGGCTAATATCAAAATGCCCCATTTGAATATGAGGAATATTTTTACAAGTTGCCACAACTCGATTTCAAAAATGTTACTATTACCAGTGTTTATATTTCACTATTACAAACCACTTTTCTATATACCATTTCTTCTGCATATGCTGCATAACAGTAGTTACCTCTTATAGTTAGGTCCCTGTAGTCTGCCCAAGTTAGGTCCCGGTAGTGTGTCCCAGTCCAGATTAGGTTAGGTCAGGTCCCGGTAGTGTGTCCCAGTCCAGATTAGGTTAGGTTAGGTCCCGGTAGTGTGGCCCAGTTCAGATTAGGTTAGGTCAGGTCAGGTGAGGTCTGACTAATTTCTACTGTATATTTTTTCCTGCTTAGGTCCCGGTAGTCTTCCCAGGTTAGGTCCCGGTAGTCTGCCCAGGTTAGGTCCCGGTAGTCTGCCCAGGTTAGGTCCCGGTAGTCTTCCCAGGTTAGGTCCCGGTAGTCTGCCCAGGTTAGGTCCCGGTAGTCGCCCTGGTTAGGTCCCGGTAGTCTGCCCAGGTTAGGTCCCGGTAGTCACACTAAATCCTTCTAGGAAATATATTTTTTTCTAGTGAAATCCTGTTGTGGCAACTTGTATAAATATACCAAATATGACCTATCTTGGAAATGGGGCATTTGCGGAGGAAATGCCATAATAAAATAATCTTAGTATGGTCTAAATAAATGGATAATGAAGGTAGAAAACCCTTATGCAATAACGGCAATTCTTTCAATATTTACCGCATTAAATTTTAGTGTATGAACTTATGAAGATTATACAAAGATGTAACTTGTTTTGTACTCCTATGACCTACAGTATATTTACTGTACAGTAATGCTATAGGCCTACATACTCCAGCACCAAGTAGACCTACTGTGGGAATATCTTGTATATTGGCTGTAGCACCATCATAATCCTCACAAAATATGTAAATTTAGATGTTACCAGTGTATATTTCATTAGATAACACACTAAGTGAAGTGAAAAATAAATGAAATCATTACATAACACACTAAGTGAAGTGAAAAATAAATGAAATCATTACATAACACACTAAGTGAAGTGAAAAATAAATGAAATAACTGTCAAGTGTCGTTAGATTCCTGACTCAAAATGACACTGATCCCACAATATAATAAATGTTTGTTGACGGGAATGAGAGGTAGGAGTTAGAGAGAGAGATTGTGTGTATGTGTGTGTGTGTGTGTGTGTGTACCACTTATCAACTCACAGGGGGTTTAAATTGTATGTATGTATGTATATGTGTATGTATGTATGTATGTATGTATATGTATGTATTTTTTATTTATTTCCTTCCTTCCATTTTTTTTTCTCTCTTTCTCTCTCAGTATACATACAAATACACACATACTGTATACATACATACATACATATATATATGACAATGAGAAATTATGTAATGTGACGAGCATACAGCGACTTATCTTCCTCACTTACCATAATTGTTTAGGAAAACAGTTTTATACAATTTATACTACAAAATACATGATACATCACTAGTTTAGGTTATTGTAATAATTACTATACCACAACGTACACTTCTAAGCCTAACAAATGAAACTAAAGCTACAAACATAATAATAGAGAAGCTACTAATTAATTCTGTCCCTCTCTCCCTCTCTCTCTCTCTCTCCCTCTCTCTCACTCTCTCTCTCTCTCTCTCTCTCTCTCTCTCTCTCTCTCTCTCTCTGTGTGTGTGTGTGTGTGTTACCCTGATTGTGAGAATTAGTTTATTTCCTATCATAACAAACCTGTAATAACTCTTACCATCCATACTCTCTTCAGTTATTTCGGAGGGTAAATTTACAGTAAACCTGGGTTCAGTAAAACGTTTATATTAGTATGATTTACCACTAATTAGGACCATTCTAAGACTATTTTCTTCAATGGTGTTTCTCTCGTAAATGCCCCGTTTTCGAGATATGCCCAGTTTTCATACCCCATACCAACTTGGGGGAGTCCTCTATAGAGTCCCTGTCACCATCAATATCCAAAAAATCCATTGAAACGTCATCCAAAGAACCAGACAATCCTGACAACGGTATCTCCCCCTGACTCATGATGACCCAGTGTTGCCAGGTCTGCTGGACGAAATTTCCCTCACTTCAACATCAGAATTTCCCTTTTTACCTCAATTATTCCCTGTTTACTCTTGAGCATTGATGGTCTTTTAGGTATTACATCTTGTAGAAATTTCCCTGTTTACTCATCAACGAACTGTAAATTATTTCCCTGTGTAGACTTCGAAATTCCCTAAAACAGAGACATTTCCCTGCACCTGGCAACACTGTTTTTGTTTATCATTCCTCGGTGACTCGGGCAGAGGCCGCAGTTATCGTACCGCAATATAGTAGATGTTTATTATTTATAAATCATAGATTGTTCCTATCTATCCCAGACTTACAAGACTAATGATAAAAGTATAATTAGTAAATAAACCAATATCTGGAAGACTGTAGTAGAGCTCTGTGCCTGTGTTTCAGAATGAGAAGTAAATAATACCTTGGACACAACAGTTGTGTCTAACCTAACACACGTAAACACAGTTTGGACACAAACCTTGTGTCCAAACTAATGAATGGGTTAATTAAGGCCTTTATTTTATTTTGTTTTATTTTATTTATTTATTTATTTTGATGTTATTTTATTTATTTATTATTATTGTAAATTTAATTATTTTATTTCTTTATTTATTTTGATGTTTTTTTTTTAGTTATTTATTATTATTATTATTATTATTTTTTTGCATATTATTTTATTTATGCATTTATTATTTAATGTTATTTTAAATTTATTTTTTTGCATATTATTTTATTTATGGATTTATTCTTTATTATTATTCCTACTCCCTCACCTCACCTCACCTCACCTCACCTCTCCTCCTCTGACCCTGGAGTCTGACCTCCCTGGTGTGACCCTCAACCCGACCCACGTGTTGACCTGACCTGACCCCTCGTCCTCCACTCCCTCGTCCTCCACTCCCTCGTCCTCCACTCCCTCGTCCTCCACTCCCTCGTCCTCCACTCCCTTGTCCTCCACTCCCTCGTCCTCCACTCCCTTGTCCTCCACTCCCTCGTCCTCCACTCCCTCGTCCTCCACTCCCTCGTCCTCCACTCCCTCCTGGGAGCGTCTTTTTACTTGCATTCTTTCATGCTAATCTCTACTTTATATTATTTCTTCCAGGTTTTATTTTATCATTATAAAAAAATAATAATAATATGTTATTTCTTTCAGGTTTTATATTAACATTATACATATATATATATATATATATATATATATATATATATATATATATATATATATATATATATATATATATATATATATATATATATATATATATATATATATATATATATATATATATATATATATATATATATATATATATATATATATATATATATATATATATATATATATATATATATAAAATAATGTTATTTCTTTCAGGTTTTATATTATCATTATAAAAAAATAAAAAAAATGGTATGTTATTTCTTCAAGTTTTATTTTATCATTATAAAAAAAAATAATAATATGTTATTTCTTCCAGGTTTTATTTTAACAGTATAAAAAATAACTAAAAAAATAGTATGTTTTTCTTTTGTGTGTTCCTATTTAACTACACACACAGTCATGTATTTATTATCGTTAAGGGGATAATAAATACATGACTGTGTGTGTAGTTAAATAGGAAGACACAAAAGAAAAACATACTATTTTTTTAGTTATTTTTTATACTGTTAAAATAAAACCTGGAAGAAATAACATACCATTTTTTTATTTTTTTTATTTTTGGAGATAATGATTCCTCCAAACTCATCCCAGCAACAGAACACCATTATTTGTGTTCATCTGATCCTGTTTCCTGGCCTACTTTGGAGGAATCAAGGTACTCCAATGTACCAAAAGTATACTCTCTCCTTATCCCACGATAATCCCACGAAAAAATGTCACACTAAAAACCCCATGACAGTTTCTTAAGCTGTACACAAATCACTATATAGTCTTAATTATGGGGAGAGTATACTTTTGGTACATTACAGTGCCTTGATTCCTCCAAAGTAGGCCAGAAAACACACCCATAGAAAGAAATATAATGGTATCCTGTTGCCTGGAATAATTTGGAGGAATCATAATCTCCAAAAATATCAGAACTATACCAAGTATTTTTTGTGCTGGTAAATCTGGAGCAACTAAATCCTCCAATCTATTCCAAGCAACAAAACACCATTATTCTTGCTCTTCTGGTCCTGTTTCCTCGCCTACTTTAGAGGAATCGAGAAGCTCCAATGTAACACAAGTGAAACATGGCCATACATCTCACTTGGAGCTCCTTTCTCGTTTTAACTCTTAAGAAACTCTAGATCACCTTGACATAAAGATAATGACGCACTTGTGAGGCAACCGTGTGTGTATGGGTTGTTGATATTGCCACAACAACATACCATCAGCACTGAGGTATAAATTATATTATAGTCTGTTTCCTTCCCTCATCACCCCAGTAAACACCACCAATCTCTTCACTAGGACAACACAGCTGACTTACAAAATGATGAGGTCTGGGTGGAATTCGTAGGCCTGTGAGGTCTGGGTGTAATTCGTAGGCCTGTGAGGAAATACGTCAAGGATTGATGGGGTTGCGGCTTGCTATTTTTTATTAAATGTCTGCTGCTTATTTTGAAAATGGTCTTATGTTTCTTTATACGTATGTTGTTGTTGCTTGAAGGAGTTTTACACTGTTTTTACTCTTGTATATTCTTCCTAACCAATCCTCTACTCCTCACCAAACAAACCCCTTGCCATTCCAATTCTAAAACTCACATGCTAAACCTTCGCCACTCCTTTCCTTCCTTATGCTAAACCTTCGCCACTCCTTTCCTTCCTTATGCTAAACCTTCGTCACTCCTTTCCTTCCTTATGCTAAACCTTCGCCACTCCTTTCCTTCCTTATACTAAACCTTCGCCACTCCATACCTTCCTTATGCTAAACCTTCGCCACTCCTTTCCTTCCTTATGCTAAACCTTCGTCACTCCTTTCCTTCCTTATGCTAAACCTTCGCCACTCCTTTCCTTCCTTATGCTAAACCTTCGCCACTCCTTTCCTTCCTTATGCTAAACCTTCGCCACTCCTTTCCTTCCTTATGCTAAACCTTCGCCACTCCTTTCCTTCCTTATGCTAAACCTTCGCCACTCCTTTCCTTCCTTATGCTAAACCTTCGCCACTCCTTTCCTTCCTTTGCCCATCCTCAACCCAGAGTGACAGGTGGGGCCAGGAGGGGGTCGAGTATAGGGTCAGGTGATTGGGACAGGTATAGGATGGGAGGAGAGAGGGACGGACAGGTACGCACACACGCACGCACAGGCACACACACACACACACCCTCGCACGCACACTCGCGCTCTTACACATTATTATTATTATTATTATTATTACACACACACACACTCTCTCTCTCTCTCTCTCTCTCTCTCTCTCTCTCTCTCTCTCTCTCTCTCACACACACACACACACACACACACACACACAATTTCGCGTCAAAATTGGACTTTGGAGGAATCAAGATGCTGAACTGTACAGAACACTTGCTTATACACCAAACTAATGTTAATTAATAATATCATTACAGGTGTTTGGTGAAGGTGTGGTGACAAGTGGTGATGATTCCTCAGCTGTAGACTACGAGAAGAAGTCACTACTACTACTACTGCTGCTGCTGCTGTTGTGTGTCAGTGAATAATGTGATGTTTACCTGTTGTACAGTCGGCAAAAAAAGTAATGGAACCACCCCTATTGCCAGTGCTATGTAGAGTTTGTAAGCCTGTTCCACTGGTGATAATACCTATTGTATACTTATTGTATACTTATTATATAATACTACAGTTATAATATGTGTTATGAATAGGTGTATTATTGGTGTATATTGGTGTATAATGGGTGTATTATTGTCCCTGTACAGGTACACTTGGACTGACTTAGCAGGTGTACCATCCCTACTGTGATAAAAATTCTAAAATTAATGGAGGGGTGGTTCCATTACTTTTTTTGCCGACTGTACACTGCATGGGACGTGGTGTTGGTGTCACTGAGGACTCTACATTCGTGATACATAATTTCTGACCAGAGTGTGAGGAGCAGAAAGCTTCGAATCGCCTGGTATTGTTCATTTCCCCTACCAGTACACACATATAGAGGCTGAGTACGAATGCAGGGTGTGTGTGTGTGTGTGTGTGTGTGTGTGTGTGTGTGTGTGTGTGTGTGGTGCCTGCCGTTCGTCTCTGGTCAGGGATTACGTATTACGAGTCTACTGTACAGTTGTCAAAAAAGGTATTGAAACAAATCTTGATAGAACTTTTTTCATCTCTCTCTCTCTCTCTCTCTCTCTCTCTCTCTCTCTCTCTCTCTCTCTCTCTCTCTCTCTCTCTCTCTCTCTCTCTCTCTCTCCTTCGTGCTTGCTGTCCTATAATAATAATAATAAATAAATAAATAAATAATAATGTGTTTCAATTTCCTTAGTAAAAATATAATTATAAAAATATGTATTACTTATCCCATGAAATAAATGGGTTTAATATTAGTCAATAATTAATTAAGGAGTAAAGAAATATACAATAATAAATAATTCAAGTGTTAAAAAGATTATCATAAAAATATCAAAGTAAAAAAACGAAAAAATAAATGAGTGTTTTAAAATGATTCCGTTTTCTCTGATTAAATTGGTGGCAATATTGGAGCAACTTGATTCCTCCAAGCTATGCCAGGCAACAGGGTAGATACCATTATATTTATTAATTAATCCTGTTTCCTGACATACTATGGAGGAATTAAAGTATTACAAAAGACCTCAAATCTCTCTAGGGTAATTTTGTAGCAAACTGATTCCTCCTAACTGTATTATTCCTGCACTAAATGGGTTTAATAATAAATAATTATCCCATGAAATAAATGGGTTTAATAATAAATAATTATCCCATGAAATAAATGGGTTTAATATTAAATAATTATCCCATGAAATAAATGGGTTTAATATTAAATAATTATCCAATGAAATAAATGGGTTTAATATTAAATAATTATCCCATGAAATAAATGGGTTTAATATTAAATAATTACCCCATGAAATAAATGGGTTTAATAATAAATCATTATCCCATGATATAAATGGGTTAAATATTTATCAATAATTAGTACCCATTATTACCACTGATTCCCCATATCTAGTGAAAATTCCCCATATTTGGCATCACTTATAGAGAAAATGTTGGCTGAAAATTAATGTTTGAATGGCAGTCCATAAACAGGGTTACTGAGTTGCCTTGGGGTGGGTGGTGTGGTGTTAGGGGGGGGGGGGGGGGTAGGGACATGGGTGTGAGGGAGGGGGTATGGGTAGGGGGGGTTGGAGGGTAGGGGGGAGGGCAAGTCAACTCAGTAACCCTGTTTATGGACTGCCATTGGAAAGAAAATTTCTGAGCCAATTCATTCAATCTCTTTCACTCTCTCTCTCTATTTACCCTTCATTCCCCTCTCCTTTACCTCTCTCTATCTCTCTCTATCCCTATTTCCTCCCTCACACCCCACAATCCTCCCCTATCCCCAGAGAGAAAGGGATTGAGAGAGAGAGAGAGGTAAAGGTGAGGGTTGGTGATGAAGGAGAGAGAATATTGGCTCAGAATTTTTCTTTCCAATGGCAGTCCATAAACAGGGTTACTGAGTTGCCTTGCCCTCCCCCCTACCCTCCATCCACTCTACCCATACCCCCTCCCTCACACCCATACCCCTACCCCCCCCCTAACACCACACCACCCACCCCAGGGTAGGGGGGAGGGCAAGGCAACTCAGTAACCCTGTTTATGGACTGCCATTGGAAAGAAAAATTCTGAGCCAATAAATATTCTCTCTCCTTCATCCCTAACCCTCACCTTTACCTCTCTCTCTCTCTCTCTCTCTCTCTCTCTCTCTCTCTCTGGGGATAGGGGAGGATTGTGGGGTGTGAGGGAGGAAATAGGGATAGAGAGAGATAGAGAGAGATAGAGAGAGGTAAAGGAGAGGGGAATGAAGGGTAAATAGAGAGAGAGAGTGAAAGAGATTGAATGAATTGGCTCAGAATTTTTCTTTCCAATGGCAGTCCATAAACAGGGTTACTGAGTTGACTTGCCCTCCCCCCTACCCTCCAACCCCCCTACCCATACCCCCTCCCTCACACCCATGTCCCTACCCCCCCCCCCCCCCCTAACACCACACCACCCACCCCAAGGCAACTCAGTAACCTCATTTATGGACTGCCATTCAAACAACAGTAATTTTCAGCCAACATTTTCTCTATAAGTGATGCCAAATATGGGGAATTTTCACTAGATATGGGGAATCAGAGGTAATAATGGGTACTAATTATTGATAAATATTTAACCCATTTATATCATGGGATAATGATTTATTATTAAACCCATTTATTTCATGGGATAATTATTTAATATTAAACCCATTTATTTTATGGGATAATGATTTATTATTAAACCCATTTATTTCATGGGATAATTATTTAATATTAAACCCATTTATTTCATGGGATAATGATTTAATATTAAACCCATTTATTTTATGGGATAATGATTTATTATTAAACCCATTTATTTTATGGGATAATGATTTAATATTAAACCCATTTATTTCATGGGATAATGATTTATTTTTAAACCCATTTATTTCATGGGATAATGATTTAATATTAAACCCATTTATTTCATGGGATAATTATTTAATATTAAACCCATTTATTTCATGGGATAATTATTGTTTACATATAAATTTTATACTATGGAAATTGAAACACATTATTATTTATATATTTATTCATTATTAATTATTATTGGACAGCAAACACATAAGAGAGAGAGAGAGAGAGAGAGAGAGAGAGAGAGAGAGAGAGAGAGAGAGAGAGAGAGAGAGAGAGAGAGAGAGAGAGAGAGAGAGAGAGAGAGATAGAGGCAGAGAAATAAAATAGATGGAAAGTAGGGACAAATAAAATATATTTTTATATCTTTATTTATTTATATATTTAACCCCTGCAGTCCGGGAAGGGTAGACCTTGCCTCCACATTTCTACCCTGCCTCTAGCGTCAAAATTCCTCGATTTGCCCTATATTCACAACGCTCACACTCTTAACCTATATAGTGTACTGACTTCAAAATGGTTCCATCCTTACCTTCAACTCTTCCTCTTTCCAATGGTACCATCGGGAGGGCTGTACGATGAATAGTTGTGGAGATAGGGCGAGTTGAAGTGAACCATGTTTGCGCGCGAGACAGCGGTGTGTCTGTGTGTACGCGTGAGAGCGGTGTGACTACGGCATGCGAGTTCAGTTTCCCGCCCAAGTCCTTTGTCAACTCACTCGTATTACTACTATTATTATTACTACTATTGTCATGATTTCAACACTAAAAATAGTATGAACACTTGTAGGAATATATCATTGTGTAACTGTCACTTAGAAAATGATAAACAAACCGACTTGTACCGTAGGAAACACGTATATTTACTATCGATTGTGCCTGTATGGGCGTGTTTTGTGGTGTTATTTTCTTATTACTACCCCATTATATATCGTCTGTCATGATCTATACACTAAATAATAATTTGTAACCTTGTAGGAATATCATGGAGTCACTCACGTACATATATTCACTACGGTATTGTCTTACGATCGTTAGAGCACAAATTCGGACAAGGGCAATTACTTAAAAATCGCCCAGCCATCGTGGGCTCCCAGAATCGACAGAGTGGGGTAGCGGATCAATATTGTGAGTGTATTTTCTCGCCCAACGACAAGAAAAACTAGCCGTACAGGGCGCGAAATAGCGCTAACTCACTGTGACGGTAGGTGCAGTTGCCCGGTTACTTACGTAAGACGGTCTATCACGTCAACCGGCCTTTAGGGGTTAATGGTTACTGAGAAAAGGCTGGATGAATTGGAAAAAAATTGGAAACTATGAAAAAAATATTCATAAATCTATAATTATTTCTAGAAAATATACTATTTAGAAACTATTAAATAATTTGTTATTATGCGGAATGTCATGCTCTTTCTAATGGTACTAATGTCATTTTTGTAGCATTAATGGTTGCTGAGAAAATCGAGATTGAATTGGAAAAGATTTGAAAAAAAAATTATTATATTATTCATAAACTATTATAGAATATATTATTATGTAGAATTTTATGCTCTTTCTAATGGTACTAATGCTATTTTTGTACCATTAATGGTTACTGAGAAAAGGCTGGATGAATTGGAAAAAAATTGGAAACTATGAAAAAAATATTCATAAATCTATAATTATTTCTAGAAAATATACTATTTACAAACTATTAAATAATTTGTTATTATGCGGAATGTCATGCTCTTTCTAATGGTACTAATGTCATTTTTGTAGCATTAATGGTTGCTAAGAAAATCGAGATTGAATTGGAAAAGATTTGAAAAAAAAATTAATACTTCTTTCATTTCATTCTAAGATTACTCCTATAATATATTATTCATAAACTATTATAGAATATATTATTATGTAGAATTTTATGTTCTTTCTAATGGTACTAATGCTATTTTTGTACCATTAATGGTTACTGAGAAAAGGCTGGATGAATTGGAAAAAAATTGGAAACTATGAAAAAAATATTCATAAATCTATAATTATTTCTAGAAAATATACTATTTAGAAACTATTAAATAATTTGTTATTATGCGGAATGTCATGCTCTTTCTAATGGTACTAATGTCATTTTTGTAGCATTAATGGTTGCTGAGAAAATCGAGATTGAATTGGAAAAGATTTGAAAAAAAAATTAATACTTCTTTCATTTCATTCTAAGATTACTCCTATAACATATTATTCATAAACTATTATAGAATATATTATTATGTAGAATTTTATGGATGAATTGGAAAAAATTTGGAAACTATGAAAAAAATATTCATAAATCTATAATTATTTCTAGAAAATATACTATTTAGAAACTATTAAATAATTTGTTATTATGCGGAATGTCATGCTCTTTCTAATGGTACTAATGTCATTTTTGTAGCATTAATGGTTGCTGAGAAAATCGAGATTGAATTGGAAAAGATTTGAAAAAAAAATTAATACTTCTTTCATTTCATTCTAAGATTACTCCTATAATATATTATTCATAAACTATTATAGAATATATTATTATGTAGAATTTTATGCTCTTTCTAATGGTACTAATGCTATTTTTGTACCATTAATGGTTACTGAGAAAAGGCTGGATGAATTGGAAAAAAATTGGAAACTATGAAAAAAATATTCATAAATCTATAATTATTTCTAGAAAATATACTATTTAGAAACTATTAAATAATTTGTTATTATGCGGAATGTCATGCTCTTTCTAATGGTACTAATGTAATTTTTGTAGCATTAATGGTTGCTGAGAAAATTGAGATTGAATTGGAAAAGATTTGAAAAAAAAATTAATACTTCTTTCATTTCATTCTAAGATTACTCCTATAATATATTATTCATAAACTATTATAGAATATATTATTATGTAGAATTTTATGCTCTTTCTAATGGTACTAATGCTATTTTTGTACCATTAATGGTTACTGAGAAAAGGCTGGATGAATTGGAAAAAATTTGGAAACTATGAAAAAAATATTCATAAATCTATAATTATTTCTAGAAAATATACTATTTAGAAACTATTAAATAATTTGTTATTATGCGGAATGTCATGCTCTTTCTAATGGTACTAATGTCATTTTTGTAGCATTAATGGTTGCTGAGAAAATCGAGATTGAATTGGAAAATATTTGAAAAAAAAATTAATACTTCTTTCATTTCATTCTAAGATTACTCCTATAATATATTATTCATAAACTATTATAGAATATATTATTATGTAGAATTTTATGGATGAATTGGAAAAAATTTGGAAACTATGAAAAAAATATTCATAAATCTATAATTATTTCTAGAAAATATACTATTTAGAAACTATTAAATAATTTGTTATTATGCGGAATGTCATGCTCTTTCTAATGGTACTAATGTCATTTTTGTAGCATTAATGGTTGCTGAGAAAATCGAGATTGAATTGGAAAAGATTTGAAAAAAAAATTAATACTTCTTTCATTTCATTCTAAGATTACTCCTATAATATATTATTCATAAACTATTATAGAATATATTATTATGTAGAATTTTATGCTCTTTCTAATGGTACTAATGCTATTTTTGTACCATTAATGGTTACTGAGAAAAGGCTGGATGAATTGGAAAAAATTTGGAAACTATGAAAAAAATATTCATAAATCTATAATTATTTCTAGAAAATATACTATTTAGAAACTATTAAATAATTTGTTATTATGCGGAATTTCATGCTCTTTCTAATGGTACTAATGTCATTTTTGTAGCATTAATGGTTGCTGAGAAAATCGAGATTGAATTGGAAAAGATTTGAAAAAAAAATTAATACTTCTTTCATTTCATTCTAAGATTACTCCTATAATATATTATTCATAAACTATTATAGAATATATTATTATGTAGAATTTTATGGATGAATTGGAAAATATTTGGAAACTATGAAAAAAATATTCATAAATCTATAATTATTTCTAGAAAATATACTATTTAGAAACTATTAAATAATTTGTTATTATGCGGAATGTCATGCTCTTTCTAATGGTACTAATGTCATTTTTGTAGCATTAATGGTTGCTGAGAAAATCGAGATTGAATTGGAAAAGATTTGAAAAAAAAAAATAATACTTCTTTCATTTCATTCTAAGATTACTCCTATAATATATTATTCATAAACTATTATAGAATATATTATTATGTAGAATTTTATGCTCTTTCTAATGGTACTAATGCTATTTTTGTACCATTAATGGTTACTGAGAAAAGGCTGGATGAATTGGAAAAAAATTGGAAACTATGAAAAAAATATTCATAAATCTATAATTATTTCTAGAGAATATACTATTTAGAAACTATTAAATAATTTGTTATTATGCGGAATTTCATGCTCTTTCTAATGGTACTAATGTCATTTTTGTAGCATTAATGGTTGCTGAGAAAATCGAGATTGAATTGGAAAAGATTTGAAAAAAAAATTAATACTTCTTTCATTTCATTCTAAGATTACTCCTATAATATATTATTCATAAACTATTATAGAATATATTATTATGTAGAATTTTATGCTCTTTCTAATGGTACTAATGCTATTTTTGTACCATTAATGGTTACTGAGAAAAGGCTGGATGAATTGGAAAAAATTTGGAAACTATGAAAAAAATATTCATAAATCTATAATTATTTCTAGAAAATATACTATTTAGAAACTATTAAATAATTTGTTATTATGCGGAATGTCATGCTCTTTCTAATGGTACTAATGTCATTTTTGTAGCATTAATGGTTGCTGAGAAAATCGAGATTGAATTGGAAAAGATTTGAAAAAAAAATTAATACTTCTTTCATTTCATTCTAAGATTACTCCTATAATATATTATTCATAAACTATTATAGAATATATTATTATGTAGAATTTTATGGATGAATTGGAAAATATTTGGAAACTATGAAAAAAATATTCATAAATCTATAATTATTTCTAGAAAATATACTATTTAGAAACTATTAAATAATTTGTTATTATGCGGAATGTCATGCTCTTTCTAATGGTACTAATGTCATTTTTGTAGCATTAATGGTTGCTGAGAAAATCGAGATTGAATTGGAAAAGATTTGAAAAAAAAAATAATACTTCTTTCATTTCATTCTAAGATTACTCCTATAATATATTATTCATAAACTATTATAGAATATATTATTATGTAGAATTTTATGCTCTTTCTAATGGTACTAATGCTATTTTTGTACCATTAATGGTTACTGAGAAAAGGCTGGATGAATTGGAAAAAATTTGGAAACTATGAAAAAAATATTCATAAATCTATAATTATTTCTAGAGAATATACTATTTAGAAACTATTAAATAATTTGTTATTATGCGGAATTTCATGCTCTTTCTAATGGTACTAATGTCATTTTTGTAGCATTAATGGTTGCTGAGAAAATCGAGATTGAATTGGAAAAGATTTGAAAAAAAAATTAATACTTCTTTCATTTCATTCTAAGATTACTCCTATAATATATTATTCATAAACTATTATAGAATATATTATTATGTAGAATTTTATGCTCTTTCTAATGGTACTAATGCTATTTTTGTACCATTAATGGTTACTGAGAAAAGGCTGGATGAATTGGAAAAAATTTGGAAACTATGAAAATAATATTCATAAATCTATAATTATTTCTAGAAAATATACTATTTAGAAACTATTAAATAATTTGTTATTATGCGGAATGTCATGCTCTTTCTAATGGTACTAATGTCATTTTTGTAGCATTAATGGTTGCTGAGAAAATCGAGATTGAATTGGAAAAGATTTGAAAAAAAAATTAATACTTCTTTCATTTCATTCTAAGATTACTCCTATAATATATTATTCATAAACTATTATAGAATATATTATTATGTAGAATTTTATGCTCTTTCTAATGGTACTAATGCTATTTTTGTACCATTAATGGTTACTGAGAAAAGGCTGGATGAATTGGAAAAAAATTGGAAACTATGAAAAAAATATTCATAAATCTATAATTATTTCTAGAAAATATACTATTTAGAAACTATTAAATAATTTGTTATTATGCGGAATTTCATGCTCTTTCTAATGGTACTAACGTCATTTTTGTAGCATTAAAGGTTGCTGAGAAAATCGAGATTGAATTGGAAAATATTTGAAAAAAAAATTAATGCTTCTTTCATTTCATTCTAAGATTACTCCTATAACATATTATTCATAAACTATTATAGAATATATTATTATGTAGAATTTTATGGATGAATTGGAAAAAATTTGGAAACTATGAAAAAAATATTCATAAATCTATAATTATTTCTAGAAAATATACTATTTAGAAACTATTAACCCTTAACGTCCGGTCCGCGGTCATAAACGGACCCAGGAAGCCTCCGGGTGGTGTCGTACACCCGTGCCATGTGGTGACCGGACGAGATGAAGCACCGCTATTGCCAATGTCGGCATTTGCGAGCCCAATTTGGCGGTTTTTTTTTCACTTGGCTATACTTCACCACCATCCCTACAAATCACCATCGTCAGTCAGTGTGTTACTGACTGTAAACATGGATGGATGTGGATTAGATTTCTCGTGCGTGTTCGATTCTGTGGTGCGCCACGCTTACTTACAACACTGACTGCCACCCGCGCGGGCCACGTTCAGTTGTCGTCACAGCCACGCCACCTAAGCGAACACGGCCGCGCTCACACGAAAAAGTACCCTTCATTCCTCACTTACTTTCTCGGCAACGGAGAGTTGTAGAGAGCTGGGGTTGGTTTTATTGGAAAGAGGAAGAGTTGATGGTGCTAACAAGACCAAATTTAAGTTGTTCAGTATCGTAGTTTAGACGTACAGAGTAAGTGGAATAGAGCGATTTTGGAAAAATCGGCCAAAAGCGACCGGCCACACAGTAGGGAAAGTAAGACTAGCCCCGGACTGACAAAATGGCTATCCATAGTTTTCCCGTCGCGGAGGGGTTAAATAATTTGTTATTATGCGGAATGTCATGCTCTTTCTAATGGTACTAATGTCATTTTTGTAGCATTAATGGTTGCTGAGAAAATCGAGATTGAATTGGAAAAGATTTGAAAAAAAAATTAATACTTCTTTCATTTCATTCTAAGATTACTCCTATAATATATTATTCATAAACTATTATAGAATATATTATTATGTAGAATTTTATGCTCTTTCTAATGGTACTAATGCTATTTTTGTACCATTAATGGTTACTGAGAAAAGGCTGGATGAATTGGAAAAAATTTGGAAACTATGAAAAAAATATTCATAAATCTATAATTATTTCTAGAAAATATACTATTTAGAAACTATTAAATAATTTGTTATTATGCGGAATGTCATGCTCTTTCTAATGGTACTAATGTCATTTTTGTAGCATTAATGGTTGCTGAGAAAATCGAGATTGAATTGGAAAAGATTTGAAAAAAAAATTAATACTTCTTTCATTTCATTCTAAGATTACTCCTATAATATATTATTCATAAACTATTATAGAATATATTATTATGTAGAATTTTATGCTCTTTCTAATGGTACTAATGCTATTTTTGTACCATTAATGGTTACTGAGAAAAGGCTGGATGAATTGGAAAAAATTTGGAAACTATGAAAAAAATATTCATAAATCTATAATTATTTCTAGAAAATATACTATTTAGAAACTATTAAATAATTTGTTATTATGCGGAATTTAATGCTCTTTCTAATGGTACTAATGTCATTTTTGTAGCATTAATGGTTGCTGAGAAAATCGAGATTGAATTGGAAAAGATTTGAAAAAAAAATTAATACTTCTTTCATTTCATTCTAAGATTACTCCTATAATATATTATTCATAAACTATTATAGAATATATTATTATGTAGAATTTTATGGATGAATTGGAAAAAATTTGGAAACTATGAAAAAAATATTCATAAATCTATAATTATTTCTAGAAAATATACTATTTAGAAACTATTAAATAATTTGTTATTATGCGGAATGTCATGCTCTTTCTAATGGTACTAATGTCATTTTTGTAGCATTAATGGTTGCTGAGAAAATCGAGATTGAATTGGAAAAGATTTGAAAAAAAAATTAATACTTCTTTCATTTCATTCTAAGATTACTCCTATAATATATTATTCATAAACTATTATAGAATATATTATTATGTAGAATTTTATGCTCTTTCTAATGGTACTAATGCTATTTTTGTACCATTAATGGTTACTGAGAAAAGGCTGGATGAATTGGAAAAAATTTGGAAACTATGAAAAAAATATTCATAAATCTATAATTATTTCTAGAAAATATACTATTTAGAAACTATTAAATAATTTGTTATTATGCGGAATGTCATGCTCTTTCTAATGGTACTAATGTAATTTTTGTAGCATTAATGGTTGCTGAGAAAATCGAGATTGAATTGGAAAAGATTTGAAAAAAAAATTAATACTTCTTTCATTTCATTCTAAGATTACTCCTATAATATATTATTCATAAACTATTATAGAATATATTATTATGTAGAATTTTATGCTCTTTCTAATGGTACTAATGCTATTTTTGTACCATTAATGGTTACTGAGAAAAGGCTGGATGAATTGGAAAAAATTTGGAAACTATGAAAAAAATATTCATAAATCTATAATTATTTCTAGAAAATATACTATTTAGAAACTATTAAATAATTTGTTATTATGCGGAATGTCATGCTCTTTCTAATGGTACTAATGTCATTTTTGTAGCATTAATGGTTGCTGAGAAAATCGAGATTGAATTGGAAAAGATTTGAAAAAAAAATTAATACTTCTTTCATTTCATTCTAAGATTACTCCTATAATATATTATTCATAAACTATTATAGAATATATTATTATGTAGAATTTTATGGATGAATTGGAAAAAATTTGGAAACTATGAAAAAAATATTCATAAATCTATAATTATTTCTAGAAAATATACTATTTAGAAACTATTAAATAATTTGTTATTATGCGGAATGTCATGCTCTTTCTAATGGTACTAATGTCATTTTTGTAGCATTAATGGTTGCTGAGAAAATCGAGATTGAATTGGAAAAGATTTGAAAAAAAAATTAATACTTCTTTCATTTCATTCTAAGATTACTCCTATAATATATTATTCATAAACTATTATAGAATATATTATTATGTAGAATTTTATGCTCTTTCTAATGGTACTAATGCTATTTTTGTACCATTAATGGTTACTGAGAAAAGGCTGGATGAATTGGAAAAAAAATGGAAACTATGAAAAAAATATTCATAAATCTATAATTATTTCTAGAAAATATACTATTTAGAAACTATTAAATAATTTGTTATTATGCGGAATTTCATGCTCTTTCTAATGGTACTAATGTCATTTTTGTAGCATTAATGGTTGCTGAGAAAATCGAGATTGAATTGGAAAAGATTTGAAAAAAAAATTAATACTTCTTTCATTTCATTCTAAGATTACTCCTATAATATATTATTCATAAACTATTATAGAATATATTATTATGTAGAATTTTATGGATGAATTGGAAAATATTTGGAAACTATGAAAAAAATATTCATAAATCTATAATTATTTCTAGAAAATATACTATTTAGAAACTATTAAATAATTTGTTATTATGCGGAATGTCATGCTCTTTCTAATGGTACTAATGTCATTTTTGTAGCATTAATGGTTGCTGAGAAAATCGAGATTGAATTGGAAAAGATTTGAAAAAAAAATTAATACTTCTTTCATTTCATTCTAAGATTACTCCTATAATATATTATTCATAAACTATTATAGAATATATTATTATGTAGAATTTTATGCTCTTTCTAATGGTACTAATGCTATTTTTGTACCATTAATGGTTACTGAGAAAAGGCTGGATGAATTGGAAAAAATTTGGAAACTATGAAAAAAATATTCATAAATCTATAATTATTTCTAGAGAATATACTATTTAGAAACTATTAAATAATTTGTTATTATGCGGAATTTCATGCTCTTTCTAATGGTACTAATGTCATTTTTGTAGCATTAATGGTTGCTGAGAAAATCGAGATTGAATTGGAAAAGATTTGAAAAAAAAATTAATACTTCTTTCATTTCATTCTAAGATTACTCCTATAATATATTATTCATAAACTATTATAGAATATATTATTATGTAGAATTTTATGCTCTTTCTAATGGTACTAATGCTATTTTTGTACCATTAATGGTTACTGAGAAAAGGCTGGATGAATTGGAAAAAAATTGGAAACTATGAAAAAAATATTCATAAATCTATAATTATTTCTAGAAAATATACTATTTAGAAACTATTAAATAATTTGTTATTATGCGGAATTTCATGCTCTTTCTAATGGTACTAACGTCATTTTTGTAGCATTAAAGGTTGCTGAGAAAATCGAGATTGAATTGGAAAATATTTGAAAAAAAAATTAATGCTTCTTTCATTTCATTCTAAGATTACTCCTATAACATATTATTCATAAACTATTATAGAATATATTATTATGTAGAATTTTATGGATGAATTGGAAAAAATTTGGAAACTATGAAAAAAATATTCATAAATCTATAATTATTTCTAGAAAATATACTATTTAGAAACTATTAACCCTTAACGTCCGGTCCGCGGTCATAAACGGACCCAGGAAACCTCCGGGTGGTGTCGTACACCCGTGCCATGTGGTGACCGGACGAGATGAAGCACCGCTATTGCCAATGTCGGCATTTGCGAGCCCAATTTGGCGGGTTTTTTTTCACTTGGCTATACTTCACCACCATCCCTACAAATCACCATCGTCAGTCAGTGTGTTACTGACTGTAAACATGGATGGATGTGGATTAGATTTCTCGTGCGTGTTCGATTCTGTGGTGCGCCACGCTTACTTACAACACTGACTGCCACCCGCGCGGGCCACGTTCAGTTGTCGTCACAGCCACGCCACCTAAGCGAACACGGCCGCGCTCACACGAAAAAGTACCCTTCATTCCTCACTTACTTTCTCGGCAACGGAGAGTTGTAGAGAGCTGGGGTTGGTTTTATTGGAAAGAGGAAGAGTTGATGGTGCTAACAAGACCAAATTTAAGTTGTTCAGTATCGTAGTTTAGACGTACAGAGTAAGTGGAATAGAGCGATTTTGGAAAAATCGGCCAAAAGCGACCGGCCACACAGTAGGGAAAGTAAGACTAGCCCCGGACTGACAAAATGGCTATCCATAGTTTTCCCGTCGCGGAGGGGTTAAATAATTTGTTATTATGCGGAATGTCATGCTCTTTCTAATGGTACTAATGTCATTTTTGTAGCATTAATGGTTGCTGAGAAAATCGAGATTGAATTGGAAAAGATTTGAAAAAAAAATTAATACTTCTTTCACTTCATTCTAAGATTACTCCTATAATATATTATTCATAAACTATTATAGAATATATTATTATGTAGAATTTTATGCTCTTTCTAATGGTACTAATGCTATTTTTGTACCATTAATGGTTACTGAGAAAAGGCTGGATGAATTGGAAAAAATTTGGAAACTATGAAAAAAATATTCATAAATCTATAATTATTTCTAGAAAATATACTATTTAGAAACTATTAAATAATTTGTTATTATGCGGAATGTCATGCTCTTTCTAATGGTACTAATGTCATTTTTGTAGCATTAATGGTTGCTGAGAAAATCGAGATTGAATTGGAAAAGATTTGAAAAAAAAATTAATACTTCTTTCATTTCATTCTAAGATTACTCCTATAATATATTATTCATAAACTATTATAGAATATATTATTATGTAGAATTTTATGCTCTTTCTAATGGTACTAATGCTATTTTTGTACCATTAATGGTTACTGAGAAAAGGCTGGATGAATTGGAAAAAAATTGGAAACTATGAAAAAAATATTCATAAATCTATAATTATTTCTAGAAAATATACTATTTAGAAACTATTAAATAATTTGTTATTATGCGGAATTTAATGCTCTTTCTAATGGTACTAATGTCATTTTTGTAGCATTAATGGTTGCTGAGAAAATCGAGATTGAATTGGAAAAGATTTGAAAAAAAAATTAATACTTCTTTCATTTCATTCTAAGATTACTCCTATAATATATTATTCATAAACTATTATAGAATATATTATTATGTAGAATTTTATGGATGAATTGGAAAAAATTTGGAAACTATGAAAAAAATATTCATAAATCTATAATTATTTCTAGAAAATATACTATTTAGAAACTATTAAATAATTTGTTATTATGCGGAATGTCATGCTCTTTCTAATGGTACTAATGTCATTTTTGTAGCATTAATGGTTGCTGAGAAAATCGAGATTGAATTGGAAAAGATTTGAAAAAAAAAATAATACTTCTTTCATTTCATTCTAAGATTACTCCTATAATATATTATTCATAAACTATTATAGAATATATTATTATGTAGAATTTTATGTTCTTTCTAATGGTACTAATGCTATTTTTGTACCATTAATGGTTACTGAGAAAAGGCTGGATGAATTGGAAAAAATTTGGAAACTATGAAAAAAATATTCATAAATCTATAATTATTTCTAGAAAATATACTATTTAGAAACTATTAAATAATTTGTTATTATGCGGAATTTCATGCTCTTTCTAATGGTACTAATGTCATTTTTGTAGCATTAATGGTTGCTGAGAAAATCGAGATTGAATTGGAAAAGATTTGAAAAAAAAATTAATACTTCTTTCATTTCATTCTAAGATTACTCCTATAACATATTATTCATAAACTATTATAGAATATATTATTATGTAGAATTTTATGGATGAATTGGAAAAAATTTGGAAACTATGAAAAAAATATTCATAAATCTATAATTATTTCTAGAAAATATACTATTTAGAAACTATTAAATAATTTGTTATTATGCGGAATGTCATGCTCTTTCTAATGGTACTAATGTCATTTTTGTAGCATTAATGGTTGCTGAGAAAATCGAGATTGAATTGGAAAAGATTTGAAAAAAAAATTAATACTTCTTTCACTTCATTCTAAGATTACTCCTATAATATATTATTCATAAACTATTATAGAATATATTATTATGTAGAATTTTATGCTCTTTCTAATGGTACTAATGCTATTTTTGTACCATTAATGGTTACTGAGAAAAGGCTGGATGAATTGGAAAAAAATTGGAAACTATGAAAAAAATATTCATAAATCTATAATTATTTCTAGAAAATATACTATTTAGAAACTATTAAATAATTTGTTATTATGCGGAATGTCATGCTCTTTCTAATGGTACTAATGTCATTTTTGTAGCATTAATGGTTGCTGAGAAAATCGAGATTGAATTGGAAAAGATTTGAAAAAAAAATTAATACTTCTTTCATTTCATTCTAAGATTACTCCTATAATATATTATTCATAAACTATTATAGAATATATTATTATGTAGAATTTTATGCTCTTTCTAATGGTACTAATGCTATTTTTGTACCATTAATGGTTACTGAGAAAAGGCTGGATGAATTGGAAAAAATTTGGAAACTATGAAAAAAATATTCATAAATCTATAATTATTTCTAGAAAATATACTATTTAGAAACTATTAAATAATTTGTTATTATGCGGAATGTCATGCTCTTTCTAATGGTACTAATGTCATTTTTGTAGCATTAATGGTTGCTGAGAAAATCGAGATTGAATTGGAAAAGATTTGAAAAAAAAATTAATACTTCTTTCATTTCATTCTAAGATTACTCCTATAATATATTATTCATAAACTATTATAGAATATATTATTATGTAGAATTTTATGCTCTTTCTAATGGTACTAATGCTATTTTTGTACCATTAATGGTTACTGAGAAAAGGCTGGATGAATTGGAAAAAATTTGGAAACTATGAAAAAAATATTCATAAATCTATAATTATTTCTAGAAAATATACTATTTAGAAACTATTAAATAATTTGTTATTATGCGGAATGTCATGCTCTTTCTAATGGTACTAATGTCATTTTTGTAGCATTAATGGTTGCTGAGAAAATCGAGATTGAATTGGAAAAGATTTGAAAAAAAAATTAATACTTCTTTCATTTCATTCTAAGATTACTCCTATAATATATTATTCATAAACTATTATAGAATATATTATTATGTAGAATTTTATGCTCTTTCTAATGGTACTAATGCTATTTTTGTACCATTAATGGTTACTGAGAAAAGGCTGGATGAATTGGAAAAAATTTGGAAACTATGAAAAAAATATTCATAAATCTATAATTATTTCTAGAAAATATACTATTTAGAAACTATTAAATAATTTGTTATTATGCGGAATTTCATGCTCTTTCTAATGGTACTAACGTCATTTTTGTAGCATTAAAGGTTGCTGAGAAAATCGAGATTGAATTGGAAAATATTTGAAAAAAAATTAATGCTTCTTTCATTTCATTCTAAGATTACTCCTATAACATATTATTCATAAACTATTATAGAATATATTATTATGTAGAATTTTATGGATGAATTGGAAAAAATTTGGAAACTATGAAAAAAATATTCATAAATCTATAATTATTTCTAGAAAATATACTATTTAGAAACTATTAACCCTTAACGTCCGGTCCGCGGTCATAAACGGACCCAGGAAGCCTCCGGGTGGTGTCGTACACCCGTGCCATGTGGTGACCGGACGAGATGAAGCACCGCTATTGCCAATGTCGGCATTTGCGAGCCCAATTTGGCGGTTTTTTTTTCACTTGGCTATACTTCACCACCATCCCTACAAATCACCATCGTCAGTCAGTGTGTTACTGACTGTAAACATGGATGGATGTGGATTAGATTTCTCGTGCGTGTTCGATTCTGTGGTGCGCCACGCTTACTTACAACACTGACTGCCACCCGCGCGGGCCACGTTCAGTTGTCGTCACAGCCACGCCACCTAAGCGAACACGGCCGCGCTCACACGAAAAAGTACCCTTCATTCCTCACTTACTTTCTCGGCAACGGAGAGTTGTAGAGAGCTGGGGTTGGTTTTATTGGAAAGAGGAAGAGTTGATGGTGCTAACAAGACCAAATTTAAGTTGTTCAGTATCGTAGTTTAGACGTACAGAGTAAGTGGAATAGAGCGATTTTGGAAAAATCGGCCAAAAGCGACCGGCCACACAGTAGGGAAAGTAAGACTAGCCCCGGACTGACAAAATGGCTATCCATAGTTTTCCCGTCGCGGAGGGGTTAAATAATTTGTTATTATGCGGAATGTCATGCTCTTTCTAATGGTACTAATGTCATTTTTGTAGCATTAATGGTTGCTGAGAAAATCGAGATTGAATTGGAAAAGATTTGAAAAAAAAATTAATACTTCTTTCACTTCATTCTAAGATTACTCCTATAATATATTATTCATAAACTATTATAGAATATATTATTATGTAGAATTTTATGCTCTTTCTAATGGTACTAATGCTATTTTTGTACCATTAATGGTTACTGAGAAAAGGCTGGATGAATTGGAAAAAATTTGGAAACTATGAAAAAAATATTCATAAATCTATAATTATTTCTAGAAAATATACTATTTAGAAACTATTAAATAATTTGTTATTATGCGGAATGTCATGCTCTTTCTAATGGTACTAATGTCATTTTTGTAGCATTAATGGTTGCTGAGAAAATCGAGATTGAATTGGAAAAGATTTGAAAAAAAAATTAATACTTCTTTCATTTCATTCTAAGATTACTCCTATAATATATTATTCATAAACTATTATAGAATATATTATTATGTAGAATTTTATGCTCTTTCTAATGGTACTAATGCTATTTTTGTACCTGTAATGGTTACTGAGAAAAGGCTGGATGAATTGGAAAAAATTTGGAAACTATGAAAAAAATATTCATAAATCTATAATTATTTCTAGAAAATATACTATTTAGAAACTATTAAATAATTTGTTATTATGCGGAATGTCATGCTCTTTCTAATGGTACTAATGTCATTTTTGTAGCATTAATGGTTGCTGAGAAAATCGAGATTGAATTGGAAAAGATTTGAAAAAAAAATTAATACTTCTTTCATTTCATTCTAAGATTACTCCTATAATATATTATTCATAAACTATTATAGAATATATTATTATGTAGAATTTTATGGATGAATTGGAAAAAATTTGGAAACTATGAAAAAAATATTCATAAATCTATAATTATTTCTAGAAAATATACTATTTAGAAACTATTAAATAATTTGTTATTATGCGGAATGTCATGCTCTTTCTAATGGTACTAATGTCATTTTTGTAGCATTAATGGTTGCTGAGAAAATCGAGATTGAATTGGAAAAGATTTGAAAAAAAAAATAATACTTCTTTCATTTCATTCTAAGATTACTCCTATAATATATTATTCATAAACTATTATAGAATATATTATTATGTAGAATTTTATGCTCTTTCTAATGGTACTAATGCTATTTTTGTACCATTAATGGTTACTGAGAAAAGGCTGGATGAATTGGAAAAAATTTGGAAACTATGAAAAAAATATTCATAAATCTATAATTATTTCTAGAAAATATACTATTTAGAAACTATTAAATAATTTGTTATTATGCGGAATTTCATGCTCTTTCTAATGGTACTAATGTCATTTTTGTAGCATTAATGGTTGCTGAGAAAATCGAGATTGAATTGGAAAAGATTTGAAAAAAAAATTAATACTTCTTTCATTTCATTCTAAGATTACTCCTATAACATATTATTCATAAACTATTATAGAATATATTATTATGTAGAATTTTATGGATGAATTGGAAAAAATTTGGAAACTATGAAAAAAATATTCATAAATCTATAATTATTTCTAGAAAATATACTATTTAGAAACTATTAAATAATTTGTTATTATGCGGAATGTCATGCTCTTTCTAATGGTACTAATGTCATTTTTGTAGCATTAATGGTTGCTGAGAAAATCGAGATTGAATTGGAAAAGATTTGAAAAAAAAAATAATACTTCTTTCACTTCATTCTAAGATTACTCCTATAATATATTATTCATAAACTATTATAGAATATATTATTATGTAGAATTTTATGCTCTTTCTAATGGTACTAATGCTATTTTTGTACCATTAATGGTTACTGAGAAAAGGCTGGATGAATCGGAAAAAATTTGGAAACTATGAAAAAAATATTCATAAATCTATAATTATTTCTAGAAAATATACTATTTAGAAACTATTAAATAATTTGTTATTATGCGGAATGTCATGCTCTTTCTAATGGTACTAATGTCATTTTTGTAGCATTAATGGTTGCTGAGAAAATCGAGATTGAATTGGAAAAGATTTGAAAAAAAAATTAATACTTCTTTCATTTCATTCTAAGATTACTCCTATAATATATTATTCATAAACTATTATAGAATATATTATTATGTAGAATTTTATGCTCTTTCTAATGGTACTAATGCTATTTTTGTACCATTAATGGTTACTGAGAAAAGGCTGGATGAATTGGAAAAAAATTGGAAACTATGAAAAAAATATTCATAAATCTATAATTATTTCTAGAAAATATACTATTTAGAAACTATTAAATAATTTGTTATTATGCGGAATGTCATGCTCTTTCTAATGGTACTAATGTCATTTTTGTAGCATTAATGGTTGCTGAGAAAATCGAGATTGAATTGGAAAAGATTTGAAAAAAAAATTAATACTTCTTTCACTTCATTCTAAGATTACTCCTATAATATATTATTCATAAACTATTATAGAATATATTATTATGTAGAATTTTATGCTCTTTCTAATGGTACTAATGCTATTTTTGTACCATTAATGGTTACTGAGAAAAGGCTGGATGAATTGGAAAAAAATTGGAAACTATGAAAAAAATATTCATAAATCTATAATTATTTCTAGAAAATATACTATTTAGAAACTATTAAATAATTTGTTATTATGCGGAATGTCATGCTCTTTCTAATGGTACTAATGTCATTTTTGTAGCATTAATGGTTGCTGAGAAAATCGAGATTGAATTGGAAAAGATTTGAAAAAAAAATTAATACTTCTTTCATTTCATTCTAAGATTACTCCTATAATATATTATTCATAAACTATTATAGAATATATTATTATGTAGAATTTTATGCTCTTTCTAATGGTACTAATGCTATTTTTGTACCATTAATGGTTACTGAGAAAAGGCTGGATGAATTGGAAAAAATTTGGAAACTATGAAAAAAATATTCATAAATCTATAATTATTTCTAGAAAATATACTATTTAGAAACTATTAAATAATTTGTTATTATGCGGAATGTCATGCTCTTTCTAATGGTACTAATGTCATTTTTGTAGCATTAATGGTTGCTGAGAAAATCGAGATTGAATTGGAAAAGATTTGAAAAAAAAATTAATACTTCTTTCATTTCATTCTAAGATTACTCCTATAATATATTATTCATAAACTATTATAGAATATATTATTATGTAGAATTTTATGCTCTTTCTAATGGTACTAATGCTATTTTTGTACCATTAATGGTTACTGAGAAAAGGCTGGATGAATTGGAAAAAATTTGGAAACTATGAAAAAAATATTCATAAATCTATAATTATTTCTAGAAAATATACTATTTAGAAACTATTAAATAATTTGTTATTATGCGGAATGTCATGCTCTTTCTAATGGTACTAATGTCATTTTTGTAGCATTAATGGTTGCTGAGAAAATCGAGATTGAATTGGAAAAGATTTGAAAAAAAAATTAATACTTCTTTCATTTCATTCTAAGATTACTCCTATAATATATTATTCATAAACTATTATAGAATATATTATTATGTAGAATTTTATGCTCTTTCTAATGGTACTAATGCTATTTTTGTACCATTAATGGTTACTGAGAAAAGGCTGGATGAATTGGAAAAAATTTGGAAACTATGAAAAAAATATTCATAAATCTATAATTATTTCTAGAAAATATACTATTTAGAAACTATTAAATAATTTGTTATTATGCGGAATTTCATGCTCTTTCTAATGGTACTAACGTCATTTTTGTAGCATTAAAGGTTGCTGAGAAAATCGAGATTGAATTGGAAAATATTTGAAAAAAAATTAATGCTTCTTTCATTTCATTCTAAGATTACTCCTATAACATATTATTCATAAACTATTATAGAATATATTATTATGTAGAATTTTATGGATGAATTGGAAAAAATTTGGAAACTATGAAAAAAATATTCATAAATCTATAATTATTTCTAGAAAATATACTATTTAGAAACTATTAACCCTTAACGTCCGGTCCGCGGTCATAAACGGACCCAGGAAGCCTCCGGGTGGTGTCGTACACCCGTGCCATGTGGTGACCGGACGAGATGAAGCACCGCTATTGCCAATGTCGGCATTTGCGAGCCCAATTTGGCGGTTTTTTTTTCACTTGGCTATACTTCACCACCATCCCTACAAATCACCATCGTCAGTCAGTGTGTTACTGACTGTAAACATGGATGGATGTGGATTAGATTTCTCGTGCGTGTTCGATTCTGTGGTGCGCCACGCTTACTTACAACACTGACTGCCACCCGCGCGGGCCACGTTCAGTTGTCGTCACAGCCACGCCACCTAAGCGAACACGGCCGCGCTCACACGAAAAAGTACCCTTCATTCCTCACTTACTTTCTCGGCAACGGAGAGTTGTAGAGAGCTGGGGTTGGTTTTATTGGAAAGAGGAAGAGTTGATGGTGCTAACAAGACCAAATTTAAGTTGTTCAGTATCGTAGTTTAGACGTACAGAGTAAGTGGAATAGAGCGATTTTGGAAAAATCGGCCAAAAGCGACCGGCCACACAGTAGGGAAAGTAAGACTAGCCCCGGACTGACAAAATGGCTATCCATAGTTTTCCCGTCGCGGAGGGGTTAAATAATTTGTTATTATGCGGAATGTCATGCTCTTTCTAATGGTACTAATGTCATTTTTGTAGCATTAATGGTTGCTGAGAAAATCGAGATTGAATTGGAAAAGATTTGAAAAAAAAATTAATACTTCTTTCACTTCATTCTAAGATTACTCCTATAATATATTATTCATAAACTATTATAGAATATATTATTATGTAGAATTTTATGCTCTTTCTAATGGTACTAATGCTATTTTTGTACCATTAATGGTTACTGAGAAAAGGCTGGATGAATTGGAAAAAATTTGGAAACTATGAAAAAAATATTCATAAATCTATAATTATTTCTAGAAAATATACTATTTAGAAACTATTAAATAATTTGTTATTATGCGGAATGTCATGCTCTTTCTAATGGTACTAATGTCATTTTTGTAGCATTAATGGTTGCTGAGAAAATCGAGATTGAATTGGAAAAGATTTGAAAAAAAAATTAATACTTCTTTCATTTCATTCTAAGATTACTCCTATAATATATTATTCATAAACTATTATAGAATATATTATTATGTAGAATTTTATGCTCTTTCTAATGGTACTAATGCTATTTTTGTACCTGTAATGGTTACTGAGAAAAGGCTGGATGAATTGGAAAAAATTTGGAAACTATGAAAAAAATATTCATAAATCTATAATTATTTCTAGAAAATATACTATTTAGAAACTATTAAATAATTTGTTATTATGCGGAATGTCATGCTCTTTCTAATGGTACTAATGTCATTTTTGTAGCATTAATGGTTGCTGAGAAAATCGAGATTGAATTGGAAAAGATTTGAAAAAAAAATTAATACTTCTTTCATTTCATTCTAAGATTACTCCTATAATATATTATTCATAAACTATTATAGAATATATTATTATGTAGAATTTTATGGATGAATTGGAAAAAATTTGGAAACTATGAAAAAAATATTCATAAATCTATAATTATTTCTAGAAAATATACTATTTAGAAACTATTAAATAATTTGTTATTATGCGGAATGTCATGCTCTTTCTAATGGTACTAATGTCATTTTTGTAGCATTAATGGTTGCTGAGAAAATCGAGATTGAATTGGAAAAGATTTGAAAAAAAAAATAATACTTCTTTCATTTCATTCTAAGATTACTCCTATAATATATTATTCATAAACTATTATAGAATATATTATTATGTAGAATTTTATGCTCTTTCTAATGGTACTAATGCTATTTTTGTACCATTAATGGTTACTGAGAAAAGGCTGGATGAATTGGAAAAAATTTGGAAACTATGAAAAAAATATTCATAAATCTATAATTATTTCTAGAAAATATACTATTTAGAAACTATTAAATAATTTGTTATTATGCGGAATTTCATGCTCTTTCTAATGGTACTAATGTCATTTTTGTAGCATTAATGGTTGCTGAGAAAATCGAGATTGAATTGGAAAAGATTTGAAAAAAAAATTAATACTTCTTTCATTTCATTCTAAGATTACTCCTATAACATATTATTCATAAACTATTATAGAATATATTATTATGTAGAATTTTATGGATGAATTGGAAAAAATTTGGAAACTATGAAAAAAATATTCATAAATCTATAATTATTTCTAGAAAATATACTATTTAGAAACTATTAAATAATTTGTTATTATGCGGAATGTCATGCTCTTTCTAATGGTACTAATGTCATTTTTGTAGCATTAATGGTTGCTGAGAAAATCGAGATTGAATTGGAAAAGATTTGAAAAAAAAAATAATACTTCTTTCACTTCATTCTAAGATTACTCCTATAATATATTATTCATAAACTATTATAGAATATATTATTATGTAGAATTTTATGCTCTTTCTAATGGTACTAATGCTATTTTTGTACCATTAATGGTTACTGAGAAAAGGCTGGATGAATCGGAAAAAATTTGGAAACTATGAAAAAAATATTCATAAATCTATAATTATTTCTAGAAAATATACTATTTAGAAACTATTAAATAATTTGTTATTATGCGGAATGTCATGCTCTTTCTAATGGTACTAATGTCATTTTTGTAGCATTAATGGTTGCTGAGAAAATCGAGATTGAATTGGAAAAGATTTGAAAAAAAAATTAATACTTCTTTCATTTCATTCTAAGATTACTCCTATAATATATTATTCATAAACTATTATAGAATATATTATTATGTAGAATTTTATGCTCTTTCTAATGGTACTAATGCTATTTTTGTACCATTAATGGTTACTGAGAAAAGGCTGGATGAATTGGAAAAAAATTGGAAACTATGAAAAAAATATTCATAAATCTATAATTATTTCTAGAAAATATACTATTTAGAAACTATTAAATAATTTGTTATTATGCGGAATTTAATGCTCTTTCTAATGGTACTAATGTCATTTTTGTAGCATTAATGGTTGCTGAGAAAATCGAGATTGAATTGGAAAAGATTTGAAAAAAAAAATAATACTTCTTTCATTTCATTCTAAGATTACTCCTATAATATATTATTCATAAACTATTATAGAATATATTATTATGTAGAATTTTATGGATGAATTGGAAAAAAATTGGAAACTATGAAAAAAATATTCATAAATCTATAATTATTTCTAGAAAATATACTATTTAGAAACTATTAAATAATTTGTTATTATGCGGAATGTCATGCTCTTTCTAATGGTACTAATGTCATTTTTGTAGCATTAATGGTTGCTGAGAAAATCGAGATTGAATTGGAAAAGATTTGAAAAAAAAATTAATACTTCTTTCATTTCATTCTAAGATTACTCCTATAATATATTATTCATAAACTATTATAGAATATATTATTATGTAGAATTTTATGATCTTTCTAATGGTACTAATGCTATTTTTGTACCATTAATGGTTACTGAGAAAAGGCTGGATGAATTGGAAAAAATTTGGAAACTATGAAAAAAATATTCATAAATCTATAATTATTTCTAGAAAATATACTATTTAGAAACTATTAAATAATTTGTTATTATGCGGAATTTCATGCTCTTTCTAATGGTACTAATGTCATTTTTGTAGCATTAATGGTTGCTGAGAAAATCGAGATTGAATTGGAAAAGATTTGAAAAAAAAATTAATACTTCTTTCATTTCATTCTAAGATTACTCCTATAATATATTATTCATAAACTATTATAGAATATATTATTATGTAGAATTTTATGCTCTTTCTAATGGTACTAATGCTATTTTTGTACCATTAATGGTTACTGAGAAAAGGCTGGATGAATTGGAAAAAATTTGGAAACTATGAAAAAAATATTCATAAATCTATAATTATTTCTAGAAAATATACTATTTAGAAACTATTAAATAATTTGTTATTATGCGGAATGTCATGCTCTTTCTAATGGTACTAATGTCATTTTTGTAGCATTAATGGTTGCTGAGAAAATCGAGATTGAATTGGAAAAGATTTGAAAAAAAAATTAATACTTCTTTCATTTCATTCTAAGATTACTCCTATAATATATTATTCATAAACTATTATAGAATATATTATTATGTAGAATTTTATGCTCTTTCTAATGGTACTAATGCTATTTTTGTACCATTAATGGTTACTGAGAAAAGGCTGGATGAATTGGAAAAAAATTGGAAACTATGAAAAAAATATTCATAAATCTATAATTATTTCTAGAAAATATACTATTTAGAAACTATTAAATAATTTGTTATTATGCGGAATGTCATGCTCTTTCTAATGGTACTAATGTCATTTTTGTAGCATTAATGGTTGCTGAGAAAATCGAGATTGAATTGGAAAAGATTTGAAAAAAAAATTAATACTTCTTTCATTTCATTCTAAGATTACTCCTATAATATATTATTCATAAACTATTATAGAACATATTATTATGTAGAATTTTATGCTCTTTCTAATGGTACTAATGCTATTTTTGTACCATTAACCCTTAACGTCCGGTCCGCGGTCATAAACGGACCCAGGAAACCTCCGGGTGGTGTCGTACACCCGTGCCATGTGGTGACCGGACGAGATGAAGCACCGCTTTTGCCAATGTCGGCATTTGCGAGCCCAATTTGGCGGGGTTTTTTTCACTTGGCTATACTTCACCACCATCCCTACCAATCACCATCGTCACTCAGTGTGTTACTGTCTGTAAACATGGATGGATGTGGATTAGATTTCTCGTGCGTGTTCGATTCTGTGGTGCGCCACGCTTACTTACAACACTGACTGCCACCCGCGCGGGCCACGTTCAGTTGTCGTCACAGCCACGCCACCTAAGCGAACACGGCCGCGCTCACACGAAAAAGTACCCTTCATTCCTCACTTACTTTCTCGGCAACGGAGAGTCGTAGAGAGCTGGGGTTGGTTTTATTGGAAAGAGGAAGAGTTGATGGTGCTAACAAGACCAAATTTAAGTTGTTCAGTATCGTAGTTTAGACGTACAGAGTAAGTGGAATAGAGCGATTTTGGAAAAATCGGCCAAAAGCGCCCGGCCACACAGTAGGGACAGTAAGACTAGCCCCGGGCTGACAAAATGGCTATCCATAGTTTTCCCGTCGCGGAGGGGTTAATGGTTACTGAGAAAAGGCTGGATGAATTGGAAAAAATTTGGAAACTATGAAAAAAATATTCATAAATCTATAATTATTTCTAGAAAATATACTATTTAGAAACTATTAAATAATTTGTTATTATGCGGAATGTCATGCTCTTTCTAATGGTACTAATGTCATTTTTGTAGCATTAATGGTTGCTGAGAAAATCGAGATTGAATTGGAAAAGATTTGAAAAAAAAATTAATACTTCTTTCATTTCATTCTAAGATTACTCCTATAATATATTATTCATAAACTATTATAGAATATATTATTATGTAGAATTTTATGCTCTTTCTAATGGTACTAATGCTATTTTTGTACCATTAATGGTTACTGAGAAAAGGCTGGATGAATTGGAAAAAAATTGGAAACTATGAAAAAAATATTCATAAATCTATAATTATTTCTAGAAAATATACTATTTAGAAACTATTAAATAATTTGTTATTATGCGGAATGTCATGCTCTTTCTAATGGTACTAATGTCATTTTTGTAGCATTAATGGTTGCTGAGAAAATCGAGATTGAATTGGAAAAGATTTGAAAAAAAAATTAATACTTCTTTCATTTCATTCTAAGATTACTCCTATAATATATTATTCATAAACTATTATAGAATATATTATTATGTAGAATTTTATGCTCTTTCTAATGGTACTAATGCTATTTTTGTACCATTAATGGTTACTGAGAAAAGGCTGGATGAATTGGAAAAAATTTGGAAACTATGAAAAAAATATTCATAAATCTATAATTATTTCTAGAAAATATACTATTTAGAAACTATTAAATAATTTGTTATTATGCGGAATGTCATGCTCTTTCTAATGGTACTAATGTCATTTTTGTAGCATTAATGGTTGCTGAGAAAATCGAGATTGAATTGGAAAAGATTTGAAAAAAAAATTAATACTTCTTTCATTTCATTCTAAGATTACTCCTATAATATATTATTCATAAACTATTATAGAATATATTATTATGTAGAATTTTATGCTCTTTCTAATGGTACTAATGCTATTTTTGTACCATTAATGGTTACTGAGAAAAGGCTGGATGAATTGGAAAAAATTTGGAAACTATGAAAAAAATATTCATAAATCTATAATTATTTCTAGAAAATATACTATTTAGAAACTATTAAATAATTTGTTATTATGCGGAATGTCATGCTCTTTCTAATGGTACTAATGTCATTTTTGTAGCATTAATGGTTGCTGAGAAAATCGAGATTGAATTGGAAAAGATTTGAAAAAAAAATTAATACTTCTTTCATTTCATTCTAAGATTACTCCTATAATATATTATTCATAAACTATTATAGAATATATTATTATGTAGAATTTTATGCTCTTTCTAATGGTACTAATGCTATTTTTGTACCATTAATGGTTACTGAGAAAAGGCTGGATGAATTGGAAAAAATTTGGAAACTATGAAAAAAATATTCATAAATCTATAATTATTTCTAGAAAATATACTATTTAGAAACTATTAAATAATTTGTTATTATGCGGAATTTCATGCTCTTTCTAATGGTACTAACGTCATTTTTGTAGCATTAAAGGTTGCTGAGAAAATCGAGATTGAATTGGAAAATATTTGAAAAAAAATTAATGCTTCTTTCATTTCATTCTAAGATTACTCCTATAACATATTATTCATAAACTATTATAGAATATATTATTATGTAGAATTTTATGGATGAATTGGAAAAAATTTGGAAACTATGAAAAAAATATTCATAAATCTATAATTATTTCTAGAAAATATACTATTTAGAAACTATTAACCCTTAACGTCCGGTCCGCGGTCATAAACGGACCCAGGAAGCCTCCGGGTGGTGTCGTACACCCGTGCCATGTGGTGACCGGACGAGATGAAGCACCGCTATTGCCAATGTCGGCATTTGCGAGCCCAATTTGGCGGTTTTTTTTTCACTTGGCTATACTTCACCACCATCCCTACAAATCACCATCGTCAGTCAGTGTGTTACTGACTGTAAACATGGATGGATGTGGATTAGATTTCTCGTGCGTGTTCGATTCTGTGGTGCGCCACGCTTACTTACAACACTGACTGCCACCCGCGCGGGCCACGTTCAGTTGTCGTCACAGCCACGCCACCTAAGCGAACACGGCCGCGCTCACACGAAAAAGTACCCTTCATTCCTCACTTACTTTCTCGGCAACGGAGAGTTGTAGAGAGCTGGGGTTGGTTTTATTGGAAAGAGGAAGAGTTGATGGTGCTAACAAGACCAAATTTAAGTTGTTCAGTATCGTAGTTTAGACGTACAGAGTAAGTGGAATAGAGCGATTTTGGAAAAATCGGCCAAAAGCGACCGGCCACACAGTAGGGAAAGTAAGACTAGCCCCGGACTGACAAAATGGCTATCCATAGTTTTCCCGTCGCGGAGGGGTTAAATAATTTGTTATTATGCGGAATGTCATGCTCTTTCTAATGGTACTAATGTCATTTTTGTAGCATTAATGGTTGCTGAGAAAATCGAGATTGAATTGGAAAAGATTTGAAAAAAAAATTAATACTTCTTTCACTTCATTCTAAGATTACTCCTATAATATATTATTCATAAACTATTATAGAATATATTATTATGTAGAATTTTATGCTCTTTCTAATGGTACTAATGCTATTTTTGTACCATTAATGGTTACTGAGAAAAGGCTGGATGAATTGGAAAAAATTTGGAAACTATGAAAAAAATATTCATAAATCTATAATTATTTCTAGAAAATATACTATTTAGAAACTATTAAATAATTTGTTATTATGCGGAATGTCATGCTCTTTCTAATGGTACTAATGTCATTTTTGTAGCATTAATGGTTGCTGAGAAAATCGAGATTGAATTGGAAAAGATTTGAAAAAAAAATTAATACTTCTTTCATTTCATTCTAAGATTACTCCTATAATATATTATTCATAAACTATTATAGAATATATTATTATGTAGAATTTTATGCTCTTTCTAATGGTACTAATGCTATTTTTGTACCTGTAATGGTTACTGAGAAAAGGCTGGATGAATTGGAAAAAATTTGGAAACTATGAAAAAAATATTCATAAATCTATAATTATTTCTAGAAAATATACTATTTAGAAACTATTAAATAATTTGTTATTATGCGGAATGTCATGCTCTTTCTAATGGTACTAATGTCATTTTTGTAGCATTAATGGTTGCTGAGAAAATCGAGATTGAATTGGAAAAGATTTGAAAAAAAAATTAATACTTCTTTCATTTCATTCTAAGATTACTCCTATAATATATTATTCATAAACTATTATAGAATATATTATTATGTAGAATTTTATGGATGAATTGGAAAAAATTTGGAAACTATGAAAAAAATATTCATAAATCTATAATTATTTCTAGAAAATATACTATTTAGAAACTATTAAATAATTTGTTATTATGCGGAATGTCATGCTCTTTCTAATGGTACTAATGTCATTTTTGTAGCATTAATGGTTGCTGAGAAAATCGAGATTGAATTGGAAAAGATTTGAAAAAAAAAATAATACTTCTTTCATTTCATTCTAAGATTACTCCTATAATATATTATTCATAAACTATTATAGAATATATTATTATGTAGAATTTTATGCTCTTTCTAATGGTACTAATGCTATTTTTGTACCATTAATGGTTACTGAGAAAAGGCTGGATGAATTGGAAAAAATTTGGAAACTATGAAAAAAATATTCATAAATCTATAATTATTTCTAGAAAATATACTATTTAGAAACTATTAAATAATTTGTTATTATGCGGAATTTCATGCTCTTTCTAATGGTACTAATGTCATTTTTGTAGCATTAATGGTTGCTGAGAAAATCGAGATTGAATTGGAAAAGATTTGAAAAAAAAATTAATACTTCTTTCATTTCATTCTAAGATTACTCCTATAACATATTATTCATAAACTATTATAGAATATATTATTATGTAGAATTTTATGGATGAATTGGAAAAAATTTGGAAACTATGAAAAAAATATTCATAAATCTATAATTATTTCTAGAAAATATACTATTTAGAAACTATTAAATAATTTGTTATTATGCGGAATGTCATGCTCTTTCTAATGGTACTAATGTCATTTTTGTAGCATTAATGGTTGCTGAGAAAATCGAGATTGAATTGGAAAAGATTTGAAAAAAAAAATAATACTTCTTTCACTTCATTCTAAGATTACTCCTATAATATATTATTCATAAACTATTATAGAATATATTATTATGTAGAATTTTATGCTCTTTCTAATGGTACTAATGCTATTTTTGTACCATTAATGGTTACTGAGAAAAGGCTGGATGAATCGGAAAAAATTTGGAAACTATGAAAAAAATATTCATAAATCTATAATTATTTCTAGAAAATATACTATTTAGAAACTATTAAATAATTTGTTATTATGCGGAATGTCATGCTCTTTCTAATGGTACTAATGTCATTTTTGTAGCATTAATGGTTGCTGAGAAAATCGAGATTGAATTGGAAAAGATTTGAAAAAAAAATTAATACTTCTTTCATTTCATTCTAAGATTACTCCTATAATATATTATTCATAAACTATTATAGAATATATTATTATGTAGAATTTTATGCTCTTTCTAATGGTACTAATGCTATTTTTGTACCATTAATGGTTACTGAGAAAAGGCTGGATGAATTGGAAAAAAATTGGAAACTATGAAAAAAATATTCATAAATCTATAATTATTTCTAGAAAATATACTATTTAGAAACTATTAAATAATTTGTTATTATGCGGAATTTAATGCTCTTTCTAATGGTACTAATGTCATTTTTGTAGCATTAATGGTTGCTGAGAAAATCGAGATTGAATTGGAAAAGATTTGAAAAAAAAAATAATACTTCTTTCATTTCATTCTAAGATTACTCCTATAATATATTATTCATAAACTATTATAGAATATATTATTATGTAGAATTTTATGGATGAATTGGAAAAAAATTGGAAACTATGAAAAAAATATTCATAAATCTATAATTATTTCTAGAAAATATACTATTTAGAAACTATTAAATAATTTGTTATTATGCGGAATGTCATGCTCTTTCTAATGGTACTAATGTCATTTTTGTAGCATTAATGGTTGCTGAGAAAATCGAGATTGAATTGGAAAAGATTTGAAAAAAAAATTAATACTTCTTTCATTTCATTCTAAGATTACTCCTATAATATATTATTCATAAACTATTATAGAATATATTATTATGTAGAATTTTATGATCTTTCTAATGGTACTAATGCTATTTTTGTACCATTAATGGTTACTGAGAAAAGGCTGGATGAATTGGAAAAAATTTGGAAACTATGAAAAAAATATTCATAAATCTATAATTATTTCTAGAAAATATACTATTTAGAAACTATTAAATAATTTGTTATTATGCGGAATTTCATGCTCTTTCTAATGGTACTAATGTCATTTTTGTAGCATTAATGGTTGCTGAGAAAATCGAGATTGAATTGGAAAAGATTTGAAAAAAAAATTAATACTTCTTTCATTTCATTCTAAGATTACTCCTATAATATATTATTCATAAACTATTATAGAATATATTATTATGTAGAATTTTATGCTCTTTCTAATGGTACTAATGCTATTTTTGTACCATTAATGGTTACTGAGAAAAGGCTGGATGAATTGGAAAAAATTTGGAAACTATGAAAAAAATATTCATAAATCTATAATTATTTCTAGAAAATATACTATTTAGAAACTATTAAATAATTTGTTATTATGCGGAATGTCATGCTCTTTCTAATGGTACTAATGTCATTTTTGTAGCATTAATGGTTGCTGAGAAAATCGAGATTGAATTGGAAAAGATTTGAAAAAAAAATTAATACTTCTTTCATTTCATTCTAAGATTACTCCTATAATATATTATTCATAAACTATTATAGAATATATTATTATGTAGAATTTTATGCTCTTTCTAATGGTACTAATGCTATTTTTGTACCATTAATGGTTACTGAGAAAAGGCTGGATGAATTGGAAAAAAATTGGAAACTATGAAAAAAATATTCATAAATCTATAATTATTTCTAGAAAATATACTATTTAGAAACTATTAAATAATTTGTTATTATGCGGAATGTCATGCTCTTTCTAATGGTACTAATGTCATTTTTGTAGCATTAATGGTTGCTGAGAAAATCGAGATTGAATTGGAAAAGATTTGAAAAAAAAATTAATACTTCTTTCATTTCATTCTAAGATTACTCCTATAATATATTATTCATAAACTATTATAGAACATATTATTATGTAGAATTTTATGCTCTTTCTAATGGTACTAATGCTATTTTTGTACCATTAACCCTTAACGTCCGGTCCGCGGTCATAAACGGACCCAGGAAACCTCCGGGTGGTGTCGTACACCCGTGCCATGTGGTGACCGGACGAGATGAAGCACCGCTTTTGCCAATGTCGGCATTTGCGAGCCCAATTTGGCGGGGTTTTTTTCACTTGGCTATACTTCACCACCATCCCTACCAATCACCATCGTCACTCAGTGTGTTACTGTCTGTAAACATGGATGGATGTGGATTAGATTTCTCGTGCGTGTTCGATTCTGTGGTGCGCCACGCTTACTTACAACACTGACTGCCACCCGCGCGGGCCACGTTCAGTTGTCGTCACAGCCACGCCACCTAAGCGAACACGGCCGCGCTCACACGAAAAAGTACCCTTCATTCCTCACTTACTTTCTCGGCAACGGAGAGTCGTAGAGAGCTGGGGTTGGTTTTATTGGAAAGAGGAAGAGTTGATGGTGCTAACAAGACCAAATTTAAGTTGTTCAGTATCGTAGTTTAGACGTACAGAGTAAGTGGAATAGAGCGATTTTGGAAAAATCGGCCAAAAGCGCCCGGCCACACAGTAGGGACAGTAAGACTAGCCCCGGGCTGACAAAATGGCTATCCATAGTTTTCCCGTCGCGGAGGGGTTAATGGTTACTGAGAAAAGGCTGGATGAATTGGAAAAAATTTGGAAACTATGAAAAAAATATTCATAAATCTATAATTATTTCTAGAAAATATACTATTTAGAAACTATTAAATAATTTGTTATTATGCGGAATGTCATGCTCTTTCTAATGGTACTAATGTCATTTTTGTAGCATTAATGGTTGCTGAGAAAATCGAGATTGAATTGGAAAAGATTTGAAAAAAAAATTAATACTTCTTTCATTTCATTCTAAGATTACTCCTATAATATATTATTCATAAACTATTATAGAATATATTATTATGTAGAATTTTATGCTCTTTCTAATGGTACTAATGCTATTTTTGTACCATTAATGGTTACTGAGAAAAGGCTGGATGAATTGGAAAAAAATTGGAAACTATGAAAAAAATATTCATAAATCTATAATTATTTCTAGAAAATATACTATTTAGAAACTATTAAATAATTTGTTATTATGTGAATTTTCATGCTCTTTCTAATGGTACTAATGTCATTTTTGTAGCATTAATGGTTGCTGAGAAAATCGAGATTGAATTGGAAAAGATTTGAAAAAAAAAATAATACTTCTTTCATTTCATTCTAAGATTACTCCTATAATATATTATTCATAAACTATTATAGAATATATTATTATGTAGAATTTTATGCTCTTTCTAATGGTACTAATGCTATTTTTGTACCATTAATGGTTACTGAGAAAAGGCTGGATGAATTGGAAAAAATTTGGAAACTATGAAAAAAATATTCATAAATCTATAATTATTTCTAGAAAATATACTATTTAGAAACTATTAAATAATTTGTTATTATGCGGAATGTCATGCTCTTTCTAATGGTACTAATGTCATTTTTGTAGCATTAATGGTTGCTGAGAAAATCGAGATTGAATTGGAAAAGATTTGAAAAAAAAATTAATACTTCTTTCATTTCATTCTAAGATTACTCCTATAATATATTATTCATAAACTATTATAGAATATATTATTATGTAGAATTTTATGCTCTTTCTAATGGTACTAATGCTATTTTTGTACCATTAATGGTTACTGAGAAAAGGCTGGATGAATTGGAAAAAAATTGGAAACTATGAAAAAATATTCATAAATCTATAATTATTTCTAGAAAATATACTTTTTAGAAACTATTAAATAATTTGTTATTATGCGGAATGTCATGCTCTTTCTAATGGTACTAATGTCATTTTTGTAGCATTAATGGTTGCTGAGAAAATCGAGATTGAATTGGAAAAGATTTGAAAAAAAAAATAATACTTCTTTCATTTCATTCTAAGATTACTCCTATAATATATTATTCATAAACTATTATAGAATATATTATTATGTAGAATTTTATGCTCTTTCTAATGGTACTAATGCTATTTTTGTACCATTAATGGTTACTGAGAAAAGGCTGGATGAATTGGAAAAAATTTGGAAACTATTAAAAAATATTCATAAATCTATAATTATTTCTAGAAAATATACTTTTTAGAAACTATTAAATAATTTGTTATTATGCGGAATGTCATGCTCTTTCTAATGGTACTAATGTCATTTTTGTAGCATTAATGGTTGCTGAGAAAATCGAGATTGAATTGGAAAAGATTTGAAAAAAAAATAATACTTCTTTCATTTCATTCTAAGATTACTCCTATAATATATTATTCATAAACTATTATAGAATATATTATTATGTAGAATTTTATGCTCTTTCTAATGGTACTAATGCTATTTTTGTACCATTAATGGTTACTGAGAAAAGGCTGGATGAATTGGAAAAAATTTGGAAACTATTAAAAAAAATATTCATAAATCTATAATTATTTCTAGAAAATATACTATTTAGAAACTATTAAATAATTTGTCATTATGCGGAATGTCATGCTCTTTCTAATGGTACTAATGTCATTTTTGTAGCATTAATGGTTGCTGAGAAAATCGAGATTGAATTGGAAAAGATTTGAAAAAAAAATTAATACTTCTTTCATTTCATTCTAAGATTACTCCTATAATATATTATTCATAAACTATTATAGAATATATTATTATGTAGAATTTTATGGATGAATTGGAAAAAATTTGGAAACTATGAAAAAAATATTCATAAATCTATAATTATTTCTAGAAAATATACTATTTAGAAACTATAAAATAATTTGTTATTATGCGGAATGTCATGCTCTTTCTAATGGTACTAATGTCATTTTTGTAGCATTAATGGTTGCTGAGAAAATCGAGATTGAATTGGAAAAGTTTAAAAAAAAAAATTAATACTTCTTTCATTTCATTCTAAGATTACTCCTATAATATATTATTCATAAACTATTATAGAATATATTATTATGTAGAATTTTATGGATGAATTGGAAAAAATTTGGAAACTATGAAAAAAATATTCATAAATCTATAATTATTTCTAGAAAATATACTATTTAGAAACTATTAAATAATTTGTTATTATGCGGAATGTCATGCTCTTTCTAATGGTACTAATGTCATTTTTGTAGCATTAATGGTTGCTGAGAAAATCGAGATTGAATTGGAAAAGATTTGAAAAAAAAATTAATACTTCTTTCATTTCATTCTAAGATTACTCCTATAATATATTATTCATAAACTATTATAGAATATATTATTATGTAGAATTTTATGCTCTTTCTAATGGTACTAATGCTATTTTTGTACCATTAATGGTTACTGAGAAAAGGCTGGATGAATTGGAAAAAAATTGGAAACTATTAAAAAAAATATTCATAAATCTATAATTATTTCTAGAAAATATACTATTTAGAAACTATTAAATAATTTGTCATTATGCGGAATGTCATGCTCTTTCTAATGGTACTAATGTCATTTTTGTAGCATTAATGGTTGCTGAGAAAATCGAGATTGAATTGGAAAAGATTTGAAAAAAAAATTAATACTTCTTTCATTTCATTCTAAGATTACTCCTATAATATATTATTCATAAACTATTATAGAATATATTATTATGTAGAATTTTATGGATGAATTGGAAAAAAATTGGAAACTATGAAAAAAATATTCATAAATCTATAATTATTTCTAGAAAATATACTATTTAGAAACTATTAAATAATTTGTTATTATGCGGAATGTCATGCTCTTTCTAATGGTACTAATGTCATTTTTGTAGCATTAATGGTTGCTGAGAAAATCGAGATTGAATTGGAAAAGATTTGAAAAAAAAATTAATACTTCTTTCATTTCATTCTAAGATTACTCCTATAATATATTATTCATAAACTATTATAGAATATATTATTATGTAGAATTTTATGCTCTTTCTAATGGTACTAATGCTATTTTTGTACCATTAATGGTTACTGAGAAAAGGCTGGATGAATTGGAAAAAAATTGGAAACTATGAAAAAAATATTCATAAATCTATAATTATTTCTAGAAAATATACTTTTTAGAAACTATTAAATAATTTGTTATTATGCGGAATGTCATGCTCTTTCTAATGGTACTAATGTCATTTTTGTAGCATTAATGGTTGCTGAGAAAATCGAGATTGAATTGGAAAAGATTTGAAAAAAAAAATAATACTTCTTTCATTTCATTCTAAGATTACTCCTATAATATATTATTCATAAACTATTATAGAATATATTATTATGTAGAATTTTATGCTCTTTCTAATGGTACTAATGCTATTTTTGTACCATTAATGGTTACTGAGAAAAGGCTGGATGAATTGGAAAAAAATTGGAAACTATTAAAAAAAATATTCATAAATCTATAATTATTTCTAGAAAATATACTATTTAGAAACTATTAAATAATTTGTCATTATGCGGAATGTCATGCTCTTTCTAATGGTACTAATGTCATTTTTGTAGCATTAATGGTTGCTGAGAAAATCGAGATTGAATTGGAAAAGATTTGAAAAAAAAATTAATACTTCTTTCATTTCATTCTAAGATTACTCCTATAATATATTATTCATAAACTATTATAGAATATATTATTATGTAGAATTTTATGGATGAATTGGAAAAAATTTGGAAACTATGAAAAAAATATTCATAAATCTATAATTATTTCTAGAAAATATACTATTTAGAAACTATTAAATAATTTGTTATTATGCGGAATGTCATGCTCTTTCTAATGGTACTAATGTCATTTTTGTAGCATTAATGGTTGCTGAGAAAATCGAGATTGAATTGGAAAAGATTTGAAAAAAAAATTAATACTTCTTTCATTTCATTCTAAGATTACTCCTATAATATATTATTCATAAACTATTATAGAATATATTATTATGTAGAATTTTATGCTCTTTCTAATGGTACTAATGCTATTTTTGTACCATTAATGGTTACTGAGAAAAGGCTGGATGAATTGGAAAAAAATTGGAAACTATGAAAAAAATATTCATAAATCTATAATTATTTCTAGAAAATATACTATTTAGAAACTATTAAATAATTTGTTATTATGCGGAATTTCATGCTCTTTCTAATGGTACTAATGTCATTTTTGTAGCATTAATGGTTGCTGAGAAAATCGAGATTGAATTGGAAAAGATTTGAAAAAAAAATTAATACTTCTTTCATTTCATTCTAAGATTACTCCTATAATATATTATTCATAAACTATTATAGAATATATTATTATGTAGAATTTTATGCTCTTTCTAATGGTACTAATGCTATTTTTGTACCATTAATGGTTACTGAGAAAAGGCTGGATGAATTGGAAAAAATTTGGAAACTATTAAAAAAAATATTCATAAATCTATAATTATTTCTAGAAAATATACTATTTAGAAACTATTAAATAATTTGTCATTATGCGGAATGTCATGCTCTTTCTAATGGTACTAATGTCATTTTTGTAGCATTAATGGTTGCTGAGAAAATCGAGATTGAATTGGAAAAGATTTGAAAAAAAAATTAATACTTCTTTCATTTCATTCTAAGATTACTCCTATAATATATTATTCATAAACTATTATAGAATATATTATTATGTAGAATTTTATGGATGAATTGGAAAAAAATTGGAAACTATGAAAAAAATATTCATAAATCTATAATTATTTCTAGAAAATATACTATTTAGAAACTATTAAATAATTTGTTATTATGCGGAATGTCATGCTCTTTCTAATGGTACTAATGTCATTTTTGTAGCATTAATGGTTGCTGAGAAAATCGAGATTGAATTGGAAAAGATTTGAAAAAAAAAATAATACTTCTTTCATTTCATTCTAAGATTACTCCTATAATATATTATTCATAAACTATTATAGAATATATTATTATGTAGAATTTTATGGATGAATTGGAAAAAATTTGGAAACTATGAAAAAAATATTCATAAATCTATAATTATTTCTAGAAAATATACTATTTAGAAACTATTAAATAATTTGTTATTATGCGGAATGTCATGCTCTTTCTAATGGTACTAATGTCATTTTTGTAGCATTAATGGTTGCTGAGAAAATCGAGATTGAATTGGAAAAGATTTGAAAAAAAAATTAATACTTCTTTCATTTCATTCTAAGATTACTCCTATAATATATTATTCATAAACTATTATAGAATATATTATTATGTAGAATTTTATGCTCTTTCTAATGGTACTAATGCTATTTTTGTACCATTAATGGTTACTGAGAAAAGGCTGGATGAATTGGAAAAAAATTGGAAACTATGAAAAAAATATTCATAAATCTATAATTATTTCTAGAAAATATACTATTTAGAAACTATTAAATAATTTGTTATTATGCGGAATTTCATGCTCTTTCTAATGGTACTAATGTCATTTTTGTAGCATTAATGGTTGCTGAGAAAATCGAGATTGAATTGGAAAAGATTTGAAAAAAAAATTAATACTTCTTTCATTTCATTCTAAGATTACTCCTATAATATATTATTCATAAACTATTATAGAATATATTATTATGTAGAATTTTATGGATGAATTGGAAAAAAATTGGAAACTATGAAAAAAATATTCATAAATCTATAATTATTTCTAGAAAATATACTATTTAGAAACTATTAAATAATTTGTTATTATGCGGAATGTCATGCTCTTTCTAATGGTACTAATGTCATTTTTGTAGCATTAATGGTTGCTGAGAAAATCGAGATTGAATTGGAAAAGATTTGAAAAAAAAAATAATACTTCTTTCATTTCATTCTAAGATTACTCCTATAATATATTATTCATAAACTATTATAGAATATATTATTATGTAGAATTTTATGCTCTTTCTAATGGTACTAATGCTATTTTTGTACCATTAATGGTTACTGAGAAAAGGCTGGATGAATTGGAAAAAATTTGGAAACTATGAAAAAAATATTCATAAATCTATAATTATTTCTAGAAAATATACTATTTAGAAACTATTAAATAATTTGTTATTATGCGGAATGTCATGCTCTTTCTAACGGTACTAATGTCATTTTTGTAGCATTAATGGTTGCTGAGAAAATCGAGATTGAATTGGAAAAGATTTGAAAAAAAAATTAATACTTCTTTCATTTCATTCTAAGATTACTCCTATAATATATTATTCATAAACTATTATAGAATATATTATTATGTAGAATTTTATGCTCTTTCTAATGGTACTAATGCTATTTTTGTACCATTAATGGTTACTGAGAAAAGGCTGGATGAATTGGAAAAAAATTGGAAACTATGAAAAAAATATTCATAAATCTATAATTATTTCTAGAAAATATACTATTTAGAAACTATTAAATAATTTGTTATTATGTGAAATTTCATGCTCTTTCTAATGGTACTAATGTCATTTTTGTAGCATTAATGGTTGCTGAGAAAATCGAGATTGAATTGGAAAAGATTTGAAAAAAAAAATAATACTTCTTTCATTTCATTCTAAGATTACTCCTATAATATATTATTCATAAACTATTATAGAATATATTATTATGTAGAATTTTATGCTCTTTCTAATGGTACTAATGCTATTTTTGTACCATTAATGGTTACTGAGAAAAGGCTGGATGAATTGGAAAAAATTTGGAAACTATGAAAAAAATATTCATAAATCTATAATTATTTCTAGAAAATATACTATTTAGAAACTATTAAATAATTTGTTATTATGCGGAATGTCATGCTCTTTCTAATGGTACTAATGTCATTTTTGTAGCATTAATGGTTGCTGAGAAAATCGAGATTGAATTGGAAAAGATTTGAAAAAAAAATTAATACTTCTTTCATTTCATTCTAAGATTACTCCTATAATATATTATTCATAAACTATTATAGAATATATTATTATGTAGAATTTTATGCTCTTTCTAATGGTACTAATGCTATTTTTGTACCATTAATGGTTACTGAGAAAAGGCTGGATGAATTGGAAAAAAATTGGAAACTATGAAAAAAATATTCATAAATCTATAATTATTTCTAGAAAATATACTATTTAGAAACTATTAAATAATTTGTTATTATGCGGAATGTCATGCTCTTTCTAATGGTACTAATGTCATTTTTGTAGCATTAATGGTTGCTGAGAAAATAGAGATTGAATTGGAAAAGATTTGAAAAAAAAAATAATACTTCTTTCATTTCATTCTAAGATTACTCCTATAATATATTATTCATAAACTATTATAGAATATATTATTATGTAGAATTTTATGCTCTTTCTAATGGTACTAATGCTATTTTTGTACCATTAATGGTTACTGAGAAAAGGCTGGATGAATTGGAAAAAATTTGGAAACTATTAAAAAAAATATTCATAAATCTATAATTATTTCTAGAAAATATACTATTTAGAAACTATTAAATAATTTGTCATTATGCGGAATGTCATGCTCTTTCTAATGGTACTAATGTCATTTTTGTAGCATTAATGGTTGCTGAGAAAATCGAGATTGAATTGGAAAAGATTTGAAAAAAAAATTAATACTTCTTTCATTTCATTCTAAGATTACTCCTATAATATATTATTCATAAACTATTATAGAATATATTATTATGTAGAATTTTATGGATGAATTGGAAAAAATTTGGAAACTATGAAAAAAATATTCATAAATCTATAATTATTTCTAGAAAATATACTATTTAGAAACTATTAAATAATTTATTATTATGCGGAATGTCATGCTCTTTCTAATGGTACTAATGTCATTTTTGTAGCATTAATGGTTGCTAAGAAAATCGAGATTGAATTGGAAAAGTTTAAAAAAAAAAATTAATACTTCTTTCATTTCATTCTAAGATTACTCCTATAATATATTATTCATAAACTATTATAGAATATATTATTATGTAGAATTTTATGGATGAATTGGAAAAAATTTGGAAACTATGAAAAAAATATTCATAAATCTATAATTATTTCTAGAAAATATACTATTTAGAAACTATTAAATAATTTGTTATTATGCGGAATGTCATGCTCTTTCTAATGGTACTAATGTCATTTTTGTAGCAATAATGGTTGCTGAGAAAATCGAGATTGAATTGGAAAAGATTTGAAAAAAAAATTAATACTTCTTTCATTTCATTCTAAGATTACTCCTATAATATATTATTCATAAACTATTATAGAATATATTATTATGTAGAATTTTATGCTCTTTCTAATGGTACTAATGCTATTTTTGTACCATTAATGGTTACTGAGAAAAGGCTGGATGAATTGGAAAAAATTTGGAAACTATGAAAAAAATATTCATAAATCTATAATTAATTCTAGAAAATATACTATTTAGAAACTATTAAATAATTTGTTATTATGCGGAATTTCATGCTCTTTCTAATGGTACTAATGTCATTTTTGTAGCATTAATGGTTGCTGAGAAAATCGAGATTGAATTGGAAAAGATTTGAAAAAAAAAATAATACTTCTTTCATTTCATTCTAAGATTACTCCTATAATATATTATTCATAAACTATTATAGAATATATTATTATGTAGAATTTTATGCTCTTTCTAATGGTACTAATGCTATTTTTGTACCATTAATGGTTACTGAGAAAAGGCTGGATGAATTGGAAAAAAATTGGAAACTATGAAAAAAATATTCATAAATCTATAATTATTTCTAGAAAATATACTATTTAGAAACTATTAAATAATTTGTTATTATGCGGAATTTAATGCTCTTTCTAATGGTACTAATGTCATTTTTGTAGCATTAATGGTTGCTGAGAAAATCGAGATTGAATTGGAAAAGATTTGAAAAAAAAATTAATACTTCTTTCATTTCATTCTAAGATTACTCCTATAATATATTATTCATAAACTATTATAGAATATATTATTATGTAGAATTTTATGCTCTTTCTAATGGTACTAATGCTATTTTTGTACCATTAATGGTTACTGAGAAAAGGCTGGATGAATTGGAAAAAAATTGGAAACTATGAAAAAAATATTCATAAATCTATAATTATTTCTAGAAAATATACTATTTAGAAACTATTAAATAATTTGTTATTATGCGGAATGTCATGCTCTTTCTAATGGTACTAATGTCATTTTTGTAGCATTAATGGTTGCTGAGAAAATCGAGATTGAATTGGAAAAGATTTGAAAAAAAAATTAATACTTCTTTCATTTCATTCTAAGATTACTCCTATAATATATTATTCATAAACTATTATAGAATATATTATTATGTAGAATTTTATGGATGAATTGGAAAAAAATTGGAAACTATGAAAAAAATATTCATAAATCTATAATTATTTCTAGAAAATATACTATTTAGAAACTATTAAATAATTTGTTATTATGCGGAATGTCATGCTCTTTCTAATGGTACTAATGTCATTTTTGTAGCATTAATGGTTGCTGAGAAAATCGAGATTGAATTGGAAAAGATTTGAAAAAAAATTAATACTTCTTTCATTTCATTCTAAGATTACTCCTATAATATATTATTCATAAACTATTATAGAATATATTATTATGTAGAATTTTATGCTCTTTCTAATGGTACTAATGTTATTTTTGTACCATTAATGGTTACTGAGAAAAGGCTGGATGAATTGGAAAAAATTTGGAAACTATGAAAAAAATATTCATAAATCTATAATTATTTCTAGAAAATATACTATTTAGAAACTATTAAATAATTTGTTATTATGCGGAATGTCATGCTCTTTCTAATGGTACTAATGTCATTTTTGTAGCATTAATGGTTGCTGAGAAAATCGAGATTGAATTGGAAAAGATTTGAAAAAAAAATTAATACTTCTTTCATTTCATTGTAAGATTACTCCTATAATATATTATTCATAAACTATTATAGAATATATTATTATGTAGAATTTTATGCTCTTTCTAATGGTACTAATGCTATTTTTGTACCATTAATGGTTACTGAGAAAAGGCTGGATGAATTGGAAAAAATTTGGAAACTATGAAAAAAATATTCATAAATCTATAATTATTTCTAGAAAATATACTATTTAGAAACTATTAAATAATTTGTTATTATGCGGAATTTCATGCTCTTTCTAATGGTACTAATGTCATTTTTGTAGCATTAATGGTTGCTGAGAAAATCGAGATTGAATTGGAAAAGATTTGAAAAAAAAATAATACTTCTTTCATTTCATTCTAAGATTACTCCTATAATATATTATTCATAAACTATTATAGAATATATTATTATGTAGAATTTTATGGATGAATTGGAAAAAATTTGGAAACTATGAAAAAAATATTCATAAATCTATAATTATTTCTAGAAAATATACTATTTAGAAACTATTAAATAATTTGTTATTATGCGGAATGTCATGCTCTTTCTAATGGTACTAATGTCATTTTTGTAGCATTAATGGTTGCTGAGGAAATCGAGATTGAATTGGAAAAGATTTGAAAAAAAAATTAATACTTCTTTCATTTCATTCTAAGATTACTCCTATAATATGTTATTCATAAACTATTATAGAATATATTATTATGTAGAATTTTATGGATGAATTGGAAAAAAATTGGAAACTATGAAAAAAATATTCATAAATCTATAATTATTTCTAGAAAATATACTATTTAGAAACTATTAAATAATTTGTTATTATGCGGAATGTCATGCTCTTTCTAATGGTACTAATGTCATTTTTGTAGCATTAATGGTTGCTGAGAAAATCGAGATTGAATTGGAAAAGATTTGAAAAAAAATTAATACTTCTTTCATTTCATTCTAAGATTACTCCTATAATATATTATTCATAAACTATTATAGAATATATTATTATGTAGAATTTTATGCTCTTTCTAATGGTACTAATGTTATTTTTGTACCATTAATGGTTACTGAGAAAAGGCTGGATGAATTGGAAAAAATTTGGAAACTATGAAAAAAATATTCATAAATCTATAATTATTTCTAGAAAATATACTATTTAGAAACTATTAAATAATTTGTTATTATGCGGAATGTCATGCTCTTTCTAATGGTACTAATGTCATTTTTGTAGCATTAATGGTTGCTGAGAAAATCGAGATTGAATTGGAAAAGATTTGAAAAAAAAATTAATACTTCTTTCATTTCATTCTAAGATTACTCCTATAATATATTATTCATAAACTATTATAGAATATATTATTATGTAGAATTTTATGCTCTTTCTAATGGTACTAATGCTATTTTTGTACCATTAATGGTTACTGAGAAAAGGCTGGATGAATTGGAAAAAATTTGGAAACTATGAAAAAAATATTCATAAATCTATAATTATTTCTAGAAAATATACTATTTAGAAACTATTAAATAATTTGTTATTATGCGGAATTTCATGCTCTTTCTAATGGTACTAATGTCATTTTTGTAGCATTAATGGTTGCTGAGAAAATCGAGATTGAATTGGAAAAGATTTGAAAAAAAAATAATACTTCTTTCATTTCATTCTAAGATTACTCCTATAATATATTATTCATAAACTATTATAGAATATATTATTATGTAGAATTTTATGGATGAATTGGAAAAAATTTGGAAACTATGAAAAAAATATTCATAAATCTATAATTATTTCTAGAAAATATACTATTTAGAAACTATTAAATAATTTGTTATTATGCGGAATGTCATGCTCTTTCTAATGGTACTAATGTCATTTTTGTAGCATTAATGGTTGCTGAGGAAATCGAGATTGAATTGGAAAAGATTTGAAAAAAAAATTAATACTTCTTTCATTTCATTCTAAGATTACTCCTATAATATGTTATTCATAAACTATTATAGAATATATTATTATGTAGAATTTTATGGATGAATTGGAAAAAATTTGGAAACTATGAAAAAAATATTCATAAATCTATAATTATTTCTAGAAAATATACTATTTAGAAACTATTAAATAATTTGTTATTATGTGAAATTTCATGCTCTTTCTAATGGTACTAATGTCATTTTTGTAGCATTAATGGTTGCTGAGAAAATCGAGATTGAATTGGAAAAGATTTGAAAAAAAAAATAATACTTCTTTCATTTCATTCTAAGATTACTCCTATAATATATTATTCATAAACTATTATAGAATATATTATTATGTAGAATTTTATGCTCTTTCTAATGGTACTAATGCTATTTTTGTACCATTAATGGTTACTGAGAAAAGGCTGGATGAATTGGAAAAAATTTGGAAACTATGAAAAAAATATTCATAAATCTATAATTATTTCTAGAAAATATACTATTTAGAAACTATTAAATAATTTGTTATTATGCGGAATGTCATGCTCTTTCTAATGGTACTAATGTCATTTTTGTAGCATTAATGGTTGCTGAGAAAATCGAGATTGAATTGGAAAAGATTTGAAAAAAAAATTAATACTTCTTTCATTTCATTCTAAGATTACTCCTATAATATATTATTCATAAACTATTATAGAATATATTATTATGTAGAATTTTATGCTCTTTCTAATGGTACTAATGCTATTTTTGTACCATTAATGGTTACTGAGAAAAGGCTGGATGAATTGGAAAAAAATTGGAAACTATGAAAAAAATATTCATAAATCTATAATTATTTCTAGAAAATATACTATTTAGAAACTATTAAATAATTTGTTATTATGCGGAATGTCATGCTCTTTCTAATGGTACTAATGTCATTTTTGTAGTATTAATGGTTGCTGAGAAAATCGAGATTGAATTGGAAAAGATTTGAAAAAAAAAATAATACTTCTTTCATTTCATTCTAAGATTACTCCTATAATATATTATTCATAAACTATTATAGAATATATTATTATGTAGAATTTTATGCTCTTTCTAATGGTACTAATGCTATTTTTGTACCATTAATGGTTACTGAGAAAAGGCTGGATGAATTGGAAAAAATTTGGAAACTATTAAAAAAAATATTCATAAATCTATAATTATTTCTAGAAAATATACTATTTAGAAACTATTAAATAATTTGTCATTATGCGGAATGTCATGCTCTTTCTAATGGTACTAATGTCATTTTTGTAGCATTAATGGTTGCTGAGAAAATCGAGATTGAATTGGAAAAGATTTGAAAAAAAAATTAATACTTCTTTCATTTCATTCTAAGATTACTCCTATAATATATTATTCATAAACTATTATAGAATATATTATTATGTAGAATTTTATGGATGAATTGGAAAAAATTTGGAAACTATGAAAAAAATATTCATAAATCTATAATTATTTCTAGAAAATATACTATTTAGAAACTATTAAATAATTTGTTATTATGCGGAATGTCATGCTCTTTCTAATGGTACTAATGTCATTTTTGTAGCATTAATGGTTGCTAAGAAAATCGAGATTGAATTGGAAAAGTTTAAAAAAAAAAATTAATACTTCTTTCATTTCATTCTAAGATTACTCCTATAATATATTATTCATAAACTATTATAGAATATATTATTATGTAGAATTTTATGGATGAATTGGAAAAAATTTGGAAACTATGAAAAAAATATTCATAAATCTATAATTATTTCTAGAAAATATACTATTTAGAAACTATTAAATAATTTGTTATTATGCGGAATGTCATGCTCTTTCTAATGGTACTAATGTCATTTTTGTAGCATTAATGGTTGCTGAGAAAATCGAGATTGAATTGGAAAAGATTTGAAAAAAAAATTAATACTTCTTTCATTTCATTCTAAGATTACTCCTATAATATATTATTCATAAACTATTATAGAATATATTATTATGTAGAATTTTATGCTCTTTCTAATGGTACTAATGCTATTTTTGTACCATTAATGGTTACTGAGAAAAGGCTGGATGAATTGGAAAAAAATTGGAAACTATGAAAAAAATATTCATAAATCTATAATTATTTCTAGAAAATATACTATTTAGAAACTATTAAATAATTTGTTATTATGCGGAATTTCATGCTCTTTCTAATGGTACTAATGTCATTTTTGTAGCATTAATGGTTGCTGAGAAAATCGAGATTGAATTGGAAAAGATTTGAAAAAAAAAATAATACTTCTTTCATTTCATTCTAAGATTACTCCTATAATATATTATTCATAAACTATTATAGAATATATTATTATGTAGAATTTTATGCTCTTTCTAATGGTACTAATGCTATTTTTGTACCATTAATGGTTACTGAGAAAAGGCTGGATGAATTGGAAAAAAATTGGAAACTATGAAAAAAATATTCATAAATCTATAATTATTTCTAGAAAATATACTATTTAGAAACTATTAAATAATTTGTTATTATGCGGAATTTCATGCTCTTTCTAATGGTACTAATGTCATTTTTGTAGCATTAATGGTTGCTGAGAAAATCGAGATTGAATTGGAAAAGATTTGAAAAAAAAATTAATACTTCTTTCATTTCATTCTAAGATTACTCCTATAATATATTATTCATAAACTATTATAGAATATATTATTATGTAGAATTTTATGCTCTTTCTAATGGTACTAATGCTATTTTTGTACCATTAATGGTTACTGAGAAAAGGCTGGATGAATTGGAAAAAATTTGGAAACTATGAAAAAAATATTCATAAATCTATAATTATTTCTAGAAAATATACTATTTAGAAACTATTAAATAATTTGTTATTATGCGGAATGTCATGCTCTTTCTAATGGTACTAATGTCATTTTTGTAGCATTAATGGTTGCTGAGAAAATCGAGATTGAATTGGAAAAGATTTGAAAAAAAAATTAATACTTCTTTCATTTCATTCTAAGATTACTCCTATAATATATTATTCATAAACTATTATAGAATATATTATTATGTAGAATTTTATGGATGAATTGGAAAAAAATTGGAAACTATGAAAAAAATATTCATAAATCTATAATTATTTCTAGAAAATATACTATTTAGAAACTATTAAATAATTTGTTATTATGCGGAATGTCATGCTCTTTCTAATGGTACTAATGTCATTTTTGTAGCATTAATGGTTGCTGAGAAAATCGAGATTGAATTGGAAAAGATTTGAAAAAAAATTAATACTTCTTTCATTTCATTCTAAGATTACTCCTATAATATATTATTCATAAACTATTATAGAATATATTATTATGTAGAATTTTATGCTCTTTCTAATGGTACTAATGTTATTTTTGTACCATTAATGGTTACTGAGAAAAGGCTGGATGAATTGGAAAAAATTTGGAAACTATGAAAAAAATATTCATAAATCTATAATTATTTCTAGAAAATATACTATTTAGAAACTATTAAATAATTTGTTATTATGCGGAATGTCATGCTCTTTCTAATGGTACTAATGTCATTTTTGTAGCATTAATGGTTGCTGAGAAAATCGAGATTGAATTGGAAAAGATTTGAAAAAAAAATTAATACTTCTTTCATTTCATTCTAAGATTACTCCTATAATATATTATTCATAAACTATTATAGAATATATTATTATGTAGAATTTTATGCTCTTTCTAATGGTACTAATGCTATTTTTGTACCATTAATGGTTACTGAGAAAAGGTTGGATGAATTGGAAAAAATTTGGAAACTATGAAAAAAATATTCATAAATCTATAATTATTTCTAGAAAATATACTATTTAGAAACTATTAAATAATTTGTTATTATGCGGAATTTCATGCTCTTTCTAATGGTACTAATGTCATTTTTGTAGCATTAATGGTTGCTGAGAAAATCGAGATTGAATTGGAAAAGATTTGAAAAAAAAAAAATACTTCTTTCATTTCATTCTAAGATTACTCCTATAATATATTATTCATAAACTATTATAGAATATATTATTATGTAGAATTTTATGGATGAATTGGAAAAAATTTGGAAACTATGAAAAAAATATTCATAAATCTATAATTATTTCTAGAAAATATACTATTTAGAAACTATTAAATAATTTGTTATTATGCGGAATGTCATGCTCTTTTTAATGGTACTAATGTCATTTTTGTAGCATTAATGGTTGCTGAGGAAATCGAGATTGAATTGGAAAAGATTTGAAAAAAAAATTAATACTTCTTTCATTTCATTCTAAGATTACTCCTATAATATATTATTCATAAACTATTATAGAATATATTATTATGTAGAATTTTATGGATGAATTGGAAAAAATTTGGAAACTATGAAAAAAATATTCATAAATCTATAATTATTTCTAGAAAATATACTATTTAGAAACTATTAAATAATTTGTTATTATGCGGAATGTCATGCTCTTTCTAATGGTACTAATGTCATGTTTGTAGCATTAATGGTTGCTGAGAAAATCGAGATTGAATTGGAAAAGATTTGAAAAAAAAATTAATACTTCTTTCATTTCATTCTAAGATTACTCCTATAATATATTATTCATAAACTATTATAGAATATATTATTATGTAGAATTTTATGCTCTTTCTAATGGTACTAATGCTATTTTTGTACCATTAATGGTTACTGAGAAAAGGCTGGATGAATTGGAAAAAAATTGGAAACTATGAAAAAAATATTCATAAATCTATAATTATTTCTAGAAAATATACTATTTAGAAACTATTAAATAATTTGTTATTATGCGGAATGTCATGCTCTTTCTAATGGTACTAATGTCATTTTTGTAGCATTAATGGTTGCTGAGAAAATCGAGATTGAATTGGAAAAGATTTGAAAAAAAAATTAATACTTCTTTCATTTCATTCTAAGATTACTCCTATAATATATTATTCATAAACTATTATAGAATATATTATTATGTAGAATTTTATGCTCTTTCTAATGGTACTAATGCTATTTTTGTACCATTAATGGTTACTGAGAAAAGGCTGGATGAATTGGAAAAAAATTGGAAACTATGAAAAAAATATTCATAAATCTATAATTATTTCTAGAAAATATACTATTCAGAAACTATTAAATAATTTGTTATTATGCGGAATGTCATGCTCTTTCTAATGGTACTAATGTCATTTTTGTAGCATTAATGGTTGCTGAGAAAATCGAGATTGAATTGGAAAAGATTTGAAAAAAAAATTAATACTTCTTTCATTTCATTCTAAGATTACTCCTATAATATATTATTCATAAACTATTATAGAATATATTATTATGTAGAATTTTATGGATGAATTGGAAAAAATTTGGAAACTATGAAAAAAATATTCATAAATCTATAATTATTTCTAGAAAATATACTATTTAGAAACTATTAAATAATTTGTTATTATGCAGAATGTCATGCTCTTTCTAATGGTACTAATGTCATTTTTGTAGCATTAATGGTTGCTGAGAAAATCGAGATTGAATTGGAAAAGATTTGAAAAAAAAAATAATACTTCTTTCATTTTATTCTAAGATTACTCCTATAATATATTATTCATAAACTATTATAGAATATATTATTATGTAGAATTTTATGCTCTTTCTAATGGTACTAATGCTATTTTTGTACCATTAATGGTTACTGAGAAAAGGCTGGATGAATTGGAAAAAATTTGGAAACTATGAAAAAAATATTCATAAATCTATAATTATTTCTAGAAAATATACTATTTAGAAACTATTAAATAATTTGTTATTATGCGGAATTTCATGCTCTTTCTAATGGTACTAATGTCATTTTTGTAGCATTAATGGTTGCTGAGAAAATCGAGATTGAATTGGAAAAAATTTGAAAAAAAAATTAATACTTCTTTCATTTCATTCTAAGATTACTCCTATAATATATTATTCATAAACTATTATAGAATATATTATTATGTAGAATTTTATGCTCTTTCTAATGGTACTAATGCTATTTTTGTACCATTAATGGTTACTGAGAAAAGGCTGGATGAATTGGAAAAAATTTGGAAACTATGAAAAAAATATTCATAAATCTATAATTATTTCTAGAAAATATACTATTTAGAAACTATTAAATAATTTGTTATTATGCGGAATTTCATGCTCTTTCTAATGGTACTAATGTCATTTTTGTAGCATTAATGGTTGCTGAGAAAATCGAGATTGAATTGGAAAAGATTTGAAAAAAAAAATAATACTTCTTTCATTTCATTCTAAGATTACTCCTATAATATATTATTCATAAACTATTATAGAATATATTATTATGTAGAATTTTATGCTCTTTCTAATGGTACTAATGCTATTTTTGTACCATTAATGGTTACTGAGAAAAGGCTGGATGAATTGGAAAAAAATTGGAAACTATGAAAAAAATATTCATAAATCTATAATTATTTCTAGAAAATATACTATTTAGAAACTATTAAATAATTTGTTATTATGCGGAATTTAATGCTCTATCTAATGGTACTAATGTCATTTTTGTAGCATTAATGGTTGCTGAGAAAATCGAGATTGAATTGGAAAAGATTTGAAAAAAAAATTAATACTTCTTTCATTTCATTCTAAGATTACTCCTATAATATATTATTCATAAACTATTATAGAATATATTATTATGTAGAATTTTATGGATGAATTGGAAAAAATTTGGAAACTATGAAAAAAATATTAATAAATCTATACTTATTTCTAGAAAATATACTATTTAGAAACTATTAAATAATTTGTTATTATGCGGAATGTCATGCTCTTTCTAATGGTACTAATGTCATTTTTGTAGCATTAATGGTTGCTGAGAAAATCGAGATTGAATTGGAAAAGATTTGAAAAAAAAATTAATACTTCTTTCATTTCATTCTAAGATTACTCCTATAATATATTATTCATAAACTATTATAGAATATATTATTATGTAGAATTTTATGCTCTTTCTAATGGTACTAATGCTATTTTTGTACCATTAATGGTTACTGAGAAAAGGCTGGATGAATTGGAAAAAATTTGGAAACAATGAAAAAAATATTCATAAATCTATAATTATTTCTAGAAAATATACTATTTAGAAACTATTAAATAATTTGTTATTATGCGGAATTTCATGCTCTTTCTAATGGTACTAATGTCATTTTTGTAGCATTAATGGTTGCTGAGAAAATCGAGATTGAATTGGAAAAGATTTGAAAAAAAAATAATACTTCTTTCATTTCATTCTAAGATTACTCCTATAATATATTATTCATAAACTATTATAGAATATATTATTATGTAGAATTTTATGGATGAATTGGAAAAAATTTGGAAACTATGAAAAAAATATTCATAAATCTATAATTATTTCTAGAAAATATACTATTTAGAAACTAGTAAATAATTTGTTATTATGCGGAATGTCATGCTCTTTCTAATGGTACTAATGTCATGTTTGTAGCATTAATGGTTGCTGAGAAAATCGAGATTGAATTGGAAAAGATTTGAAAAAAAAATTAATACTTCTTTCATTTCATTCTAAGATTACTCCTATAATATATTATTCATAAACTATTATAGAATATATTATTATGTAGAATTTTATGCTCTTTCTAATGGTACTAATGCTATTTTTGTACCATTAATGGTTACTGAGAAAAGGCTGGATGAATTGGAAAAAAATTGGAAACTATGAAAAAAATATTCATAAATCTATAATTATTTCTAGAAAATATACTATTTAGAAACTATTAAATAATTTGTTATTATGCGGAATGTCATGCTCTTTCTAATGGTACTAATGTCATTTTTGTAGCATTTGGTTGCTGAGAAAATCGAGATTGAATTGGAAAAGATTTGAAAAAAAAATTAATACTTCTTTCATTTCATTCTAAGATTACTCCTATAATATATTATTCATAAACTATTATAGAATATATTATTATGTAGAATTTTATGCTCTTTCTAATGGTACTAATGCTATTTTTGTACCATTAATGGTTACTGAGAAAAGGCTGGATGAATTGGAAAAAAATTGGAAACTATGAAAAAAATATTCATAAATCTATAATTATTTCTAGAAAATATACTATTCAGAAACTATTAAATAATTTGTTATTATGCGGAATTTCATGCTCTTTCTAATGGTACTAATGTCATTTTTGTAGCATTAATGGTTGCTGAGAAAATCGAGATTGAATTGGAAAATATTTGAAAAAAAAATTAATACTTCTTTCATTTCATTCTAAGATTACTCCTATAATATATTATTCATAAACTATTATAGAATATATAATTATGTAGAATTTTATGGATGAATTGGAAAAAATTTGGAAACTATGAAAAAAATATTCATAAATCTATAATTATTTCTAGAAAATATACTATTTAGAAACAATTAAATAATTTGTTATTATGCGGAATTTCATGCTCTTTCTAATGGTACTAATGTCATTTTTGTAGCATTAATGGTTGCTGAGAAAATCGAGATTGAATTGGAAAATATTTGAAAAAAAAAATAATACTTCTTTCATTTCATTCTAAGATTACTCCTATAATATATTATTTATAAACTATTATAGAATATATTATTATGTAGAATTTTATGCTCTTTCTAATGGTACTAATGCTATTTTTGTACCATTAATGGTTACTGAGAAAAGGCTGGATGAATTGGAAAAAATTTGGAAACTATGAAAAAAATATTCATAAATCTATAATTATTTCTAGAAAATATACTATTTAGAAACTATTAAATAATTTGTTATTATGCGGAATTTCATGCTCTTTCTAATGGTACTAATGTCATTTTTGTAGCATTAATGGTTGCTGAGAAAATCGAGATTGAATTGGAAAAGATTTGAAAAAAAAATTAATACTTCTTTCATTTCATTCTAAGATTACTCGTATAATATATTATTCATAAACTATTATAGAATATATTATTATGTAGAATTTTATGGATGAATTGGAAAAAATTTGGAAACTATGAAAAAAATATTCATAAATCTATAATTATTTCTAGAAAATATACTATTTAGAAACTATTAAATAATTTGTTATTATGCGGAATGTCATGCTCTTTCTAATGGTACTAATGTCATTTTTGTAGCATTAATGGTTGCTGAGAAAATCGAGATTGAATTGGAAAAGATTTGAAAACAAAATTAATACTTCTTTCATTTCATTCTAAGATTACTCCTATAATATATTATTCATAAACTATTATAGAATATATTATTATGTAGAATTTTATGGATGAATTGGAAAAAATTTGGAAACTATGAAAAAAATATTCATAAATCTATAATTATTTCTAGAAAATATACTATTTAGAAACTATTAAATAATTTGTTATTATGCGGAATGTCATGCTCTTTCTAATGGTACTAATGTCATTTTTGTAGCATTAATGGTTGCTGAGAAAATCGAGATTGAATTGGAAAAGATTTGAAAAAAAAATTAATACTTCTTTCATTTCATTCTAAGATTACTCCTATAATATATTATTCATAAACTATTATAGAATATATTATTATGTAGAATTTTATGCTCTTTCTAATGGTACTAATGCTATTTTTGTACCATTAATGGTTACTGAGAAAAGGCTGGATGAATTGGAAAAAATTTGGAAACTATGAAAAAAATATTCATAAATCTATAATTATTTCTAGAAAATATACTATTTAAAAACTATTAAATAATTTGTTATTATGCGGAATGTCATGCTCTTTCTAATGGTACTAATGTCATTTTTGTAGCATTAATGGTTGCTGAGAAAATCGAGATTGAATTGGAAAAGATTTGAAAAAAAAATTAATACTTCTTTCATTTCATTCTAAGATTACTCCTATAATATATTATTCATAAACTATTATAGAATATATTATTATGTAGAATTTTATGCTCTTTCTAATGGTACTAATGCTATTTTTGTACCATTAATGGTTACTGAGAAAAGGCTGGATGAATTGGAAAAAAATTGGAAACTATGAAAAAAATATTCATAAATCTATAATTATTTCTAGAAAATATACTATTTAGAAACTATTAAATTATTTGTTATTATGCGGAATTTCATGTTCTTTCTAATGGTACTAATGTCATTTTTGTAGCATTAATAGTTGCTGAGAAAATCGAGATTGAATTGGAAAAGATTTGAAAAAAAAATTAATACTTCTTTCATTTCATTCTAAGATTACTCCTATAATATATTATTCATAAACTATTATAGAATATATTATTATGTAGAATTTTATGGATGAATTGGAAAAAATTTGGAAACTATGAAAAAAATATTCATAAATCTATAATTATTTCTAGAAAATATACTATTTAGAAACTATTAAATAATTTGTTATTATGCGGAATGTCATGCTCTTTCTAATGGTACTAATGTAATTTTTGTAGCATTAATGGTTGCTGAGAAAATCGAGATTGAATTGGAAAAGATTTGAAAAAAAAATTACTACTTCTTTCATTTCATTCTAAGATTACTCCTATAATATATTATTCATAAACTATTATAGAATATATTATCATGTACAATTTTATGCTCTTTCTAATGGTACTAATGCTATTTTTGTACCCTTAATGGTTACTGAGAAAAGGCTGGATGAATTGGAAAAAATTTGGAAACTATGAAAAAAATATTCATAAATCTATAATTATTTCTAGAAAATATACTATTTAGAAACTATTAAATAATTTGTTATTATGCGGAATTTCATGCTCTTTCTAATGGTACTAATGTCATTTTTGTAGCATTAATGGTTGCTGAGAAAATCGAGATTGAATTGGAAAAGATTTGAAAAAAAAATTAATACTTCTTTCATTTCATTCTAAGATTACTCCTATAATATATTATTCATAAACTATTATAGAATATGTTATTATGTAGAATTTTATGGATGAATTGGAAAAAATTTGGAAACTATGAAAAAAATATTCATAAATCTATAATTATTTCTAGAAAATATACTATTTAGAAACTATTAAATAATTTGTTATTATGCGGAATGTCATGCTCTTTCTAATGGTACTAATGTCATTTTTGTAGCATTAATGGTTGCTGAGAAAATCGAGATTGAATTGGAAAAGATTTGAAAAAAAAATTAATACTTCTTTCATTTCATTCTAAGATTACTCCTATAATATATTATTCATAAACTATTATAGAATATATTATTATGTAGAATTTTATGCTCTTTCTAATGGTACTAATGCTATTTTTGTACCATTAATGGTTACTGAGAAAAGGCTGGATGAATTGGAAAAAATTTGGAAACTATGAAAAAAATATTCATAAATCTATAATTATTTCTAGAAAATATACTATTTAGAAACTATTAAATAATTTGTTATTATGCGGAATGTCATGCTCTTTCTAATGGTACTAATGTCATTTTTGTAGCATTAACCCCTCCGCGACGGGAAAACTATGGATAGCCATTTTGTCAGTCCGGGGCTAGTCTTACTGTCCCTACTGTGTGGCCGGGCGCTTTTGGCCGATTTTTCCAAAATCGCTCTATTCCACTTACTCTGTACGTCTAAACTACGATACTGAACAACTTAAATTTGGTCTTGTTAGCACCATCAACTCTTCCTCTTTCCAATAAAACCAACCCCAGCTCTCTACGACTCTCCGTTGCCGAGAAAGTAAGTGAGGAATGAAGGGTACTTTTTCGTGTGAGCGCGGCCGTGTTCGCTTAGGTGGCGTGGCTGTGACGACAACTGAACGTGGCCCGCGCGGGTGGCAGTCAGTGTTGTAAGTAAGCGTGGCGCACCACAGAATCGAACACGCACGAGAAATCTAATCCACATCCATCCATGTTTACAGTCAGTAACACACTGAGTGACGATGGTGATTTGTAGGGATGGTGGTGAAGTATAGCCAAGTGAAAAAAAACCCGCCAAATTGGGCTCGCAAATGCCGCCATTGGCAATAGCGGTGCTTCATCTCGTCCGGTCACCACATGGCACGGGTGTACGACACCACCCGGAGGTTTCCTGGGTCCGTTTATGACCGCGGACCGGACGTTAAGGGTTAATGGTTGCTGAGAAAATCGAGATTGAATTGGAAAAGATTTGAAAAAAAAATTAATACTTCTTTCATTTCATTCTAAGATTACTCCTATAATATATTATTCATAAACTATTATAGAATATATTATTATGTAGAATTTTATGGATGAATTGGAAAAAATTTGGAAACTATGAAAAAAATATTCATAAATCTATAATTATTTCTAGAAAATATACTATTTAGAAACTATTAAATAATTTGTTATTATGCGAAATGTCATGCTCTTTCTAATGGTACTAATGTCATTTTTGTAGCATTAATGGTTGCTGAGAAAATCGAGATTGAATTGGAAAAGATTTGAAAAAAAAAATAATACTTCTTTCATTTCATTCTAAGATTACTCCTATAATATATTATTCATAAACTATTATAGAATATATTATTATGTAGAATTTTATGCTCTTTCTAATGGTACTAATGCTATTTTTGTACCATTAATGGTTACTGAGAAAAGGCTGGATGAATTGGAAAAAATTTGGAAACTATGAAAAAAATATTCATAAATCTATAATTATTTCTAGAAAATATACTATTTAGAAACTATTAAATAATTTGTTATTATGCGGAATTTCATGTTCTTTCTAATGGTACTAATGTCATTTTTGTAGCATTAATGGTTGCTGAGAAAATCGAGATTGAATTGGAAAAGATTTGAAAAAAAAATTAATACTTCTTTCATTTCATTCTAAGATTACTCCTATAATATATTATTCATAAACTATTATAGAATATATTATTATGTAGAATTTTATGGATGAATTGGAAAAATTTGGAAACTATGAAAAAAATATTCATAAATCTATAATTATTTCTAGAAAATATACTATTTAGAAACTATTAAATAATTTGTTATTATGCGGAATGTCATGCTCTTTCTAATGGTACTAATGTCATTTTTGTAGCATTAATGGTTGCTGAGAAAATCGAGATTGAATTGGAAAAGATTTGAAAAAAAAATTAATACTTCTTTCATTTCATTCTAAGATTACTCCTATAATATATTATTCATAAACTATTATAGAATATATTATTATGTAGAATTTTATGCTCTTTCTAATGGTACTAATGCTATTTTTGTACCATTAATGGTTACTGAGAAAAGGCTGGATGAATTGGAAAAAATTTGGAAACTATGAAAAAAATATTCATAAATCCATAATTATTTCTAGAAAATATACTATTTAGAAACTATTAAATAATTTGTTATTATGCGGAATGTCATGCTCTTTCTAATGGTACTAATGTCATTTTTGTAGCATTAATGGTTGCTGAGAAAATCGAGATTGAATTGGAAAAGATTTGAAAAAAAAATTAATACTTCTTTCATTTCATTCTAAGATTACTCCTATAATATATTATTCATAAACTATTATAGAATATATTATTATGTAGAATTTTATGGATGAATTGGAAAAAATTTGGAAACTATGAAAAAAATATTCATAAATCTATAATTATTTCTAGAAAATATACTATTTAGAAACTATTAAATAATTTGTTATTATGCGAAATGTCATGCTCTTTCTAATGGTACTAATGTCATTTTTGTAGCATTAATGGTTGCTGAGAAAATCGAGATTGAATTGGAAAAGATTTGAAAAAAAAATTAATACTTCTTTCATTTCATTCTAAGATTACTCCTATAATATATTATTCATAAACTATTATAGAATATATTATTATGTAGAATTTTATGTTCTTTCTAATGGTACTAATGCTATTTTTGTACCATTAATGGTTACTGAGAAAAGGCTGGATGAATTGGAAAAAATTTGGAAACTATGAAAAAAATATTCATAAATCTATAATTATTTCTAGAAAATATACTATTTAGAAACTATTAAATAATTTGTTATTATGCGGAATTTCATGTTCTTTCTAATGGTACTAATGTCATTTTTGTAGCATTAATGGTTGCTGAGAAAATCGAGATTGAATTGGAAAAGATTTGAAAAAAAAATTAATACTTCTTTCATTTCATTCTAAGATTACTCCTATAATATATTATTCATAAACTATTATAGAATATATTATTATGTAGAATTTTATGGATGAATTGGAAAAAATTTGGAAACTATGAAAAAAATATTAATAAATCTATACTTATTTCTAGAAAATATACTATTTAGAAACTATTAAATAATTTGTTATTATGCGGAATGTCATGCTCTTTCTAATGGTACTAATGTCATTTTTGTAGCATTAATGGTTGCTGAGAAAATCGAGATTGAATTGGAAAAGATTTGAAAAAAAAATTAATACTTCTTTCATTTCATTCTAAGATTACTCCTATAATATATTATTCATAAACTATTATAGAATATATTATTATGTAGAATTTTATGCTCTTTCTAATGGTACTAATGCTATTTTTGTACCATTAATGGTTACTGAGAAAAGGCTGGATGAATTGGAAAAAATTTGGAAACTATGAAAAAAATTCATAAATCTATAATTATTTCTAGAAAATATACTATTTAGAAACTATTAAATAATTTGTTATTATGCGGAATGTCATGCTCTTTCTAATGGTACTAATGTCATTTTTGTAGCATTAATGGTTGCTGAGAAAATCGAGATTGAATTGGAAAAGATTTGAAAAAAAAATTAATACTTCTTTCATTTCATTCTAAGATTACTCCTATAATATATTATTCATAAACTATTATAGAATATATTATTATGTAGAATTTTATGGATGAATTGGAAAAAAATTGGAAACTATGAAAAAAATATTCATAAATCTATAATTATTTCTAGAAAATATACTATTTAGAAACTATTAAATAATTTGTTATTATGCGGAATGTCATGCTCTTTCTAATGGTACTAATGTAATTTTTGTAGCATTAATGGTTGCTGAGAAAATCGAGATTGAATTGGAAAAGATTTGAAAAAAAAATTAATACTTCTTTCATTTCATTCTAAGATTACTCCTATAATATATTATTCATAAACTATTATAGAATATGTTATTATGTAGAATTTTATGGATGAATTGGAAAAAATTTGGAAACTATGAAAAAAATATTCATAAATCTATAATTATTTCTAGAAAATATACTATTTAGAAACTATTAAATAATTTGTTATTATGCGGAATGTCATGCTCTTTCTAATGGTACTAATGTCATTTTTGTAGCATTAATGGTTGCTGAGAAAATCGAGATTGAATTGGAAAAGATTTGAAAAAAAAATTAATACTTCTTTCATTTCATTCTAAGATTACTCCTATAATATATTATTCATAAACTATTATAGAATATATTATTATGTAGAATTTTATGCTCTTTCTAATGGTACTAATGCTATTTTTGTACCATTAATGGTTACTGAGAAAAGGCTGGATGAATTGGAAAAAATTTGGAAACTATGAAAAAAATATTCATAAATCTATAATTATTTCTAGAAAATATACTATTTAGAAACTATTAAATAATTTGTTATTATGCGGAATGTCATGCTCTTTCTAATGGTACTAATGTCATTTTTGTAGCATTAACCCCTCCGCGACGGGAAAACTATGGATAGCCATTTTGTCAGTCCGGGGCTAGTCTTACTGTCCCTACTGTGTGGCCGGGCGCTTTTGGCCGATTTTTCCAAAATCGCTCTATTCCACTTACTCTGTACGTCTAAACTACGATACTGAACAACTTAAATTTGGTCTTGTTAGCACCATCAACTCTTCCTCTTTCCAATAAAACCAACCCCAGCTCTCTACGACTCTCCGTTGCCGAGAAAGTAAGTGAGGAATGAAGGGTACTTTTTCGTGTGAGCGCGGCCGTGTTCGCTTAGGTGGCGTGGCTGTGACGACAACTGAACGTGGCCCGCGCGGGTGGCAGTCAGTGTTGTAAGTAAGCGTGGCGCACCACAGAATCGAACACGCACGAGAAATCTAATCCACATCCATCCATGTTTACAGTCAGTAACACACTGAGTGACGATGGTGATTTGTAGGGATGGTGGTGAAGTATAGCCAAGTGAAAAAAAACCCGCCAAATTGGGCTCGCAAATGCCGCCATTGGCAATAGCGGTGCTTCATCTCGTCCGGTCACCACATGGCACGGGTGTACGACACCACCCGGAGGTTTCCTGGGTCCGTTTATGACCGCGGACCGGACGTTAAGGGTTAATGGTTGCTGAGAAAATCGAGATTGAATTGGAAAAGATTTGAAAAAAAAATTAATACTTCTTTCATTTCATTCTAAGATTACTCCTATAATATATTATTCATAAACTATTATAGAATATATTATTATGTAGAATTTTATGGATGAATTGGAAAAAATTTGGAAACTATGAAAAAAATATTCATAAATCTATAATTATTTCTAGAAAATATACTATTTAGAAACTATTAAATAATTTGTTATTATGCGAAATGTCATGCTCTTTCTAATGGTACTAATGTCATTTTTGTAGCATTAATGGTTGCTGAGAAAATCGAGATTGAATTGGAAAAGATTTGAAAAAAAAAATAATACTTCTTTCATTTCATTCTAAGATTACTCCTATAATATATTATTCATAAACTATTATAGAATATATTATTATGTAGAATTTTATGCTCTTTCTAATGGTACTAATGCTATTTTTGTACCATTAATGGTTACTGAGAAAAGGCTGGATGAATTGGAAAAAATTTGGAAACTATGAAAAAAATATTCATAAATCTATAATTATTTCTAGAAAATATACTATTTAGAAACTATTAAATAATTTGTTATTATGCGGAATTTCATGTTCTTTCTAATGGTACTAATGTCATTTTTGTAGCATTAATGGTTGCTGAGAAAATCGAGATTGAATTGGAAAAGATTTGAAAAAAAAATTAATACTTCTTTCATTTCATTCTAAGATTACTCCTATAATATATTATTCATAAACTATTATAGAATATATTATTATGTAGAATTTTATGGATGAATTGGAAAAATTTGGAAACTATGAAAAAAATATTCATAAATCTATAATTATTTCTAGAAAATATACTATTTAGAAACTATTAAATAATTTGTTATTATGCGGAATGTCATGCTCTTTCTAATGGTACTAATGTCATTTTTGTAGCATTAATGGTTGCTGAGAAAATCGAGATTGAATTGGAAAAGATTTGAAAAAAAAATTAATACTTCTTTCATTTCATTCTAAGATTACTCCTATAATATATTATTCATAAACTATTATAGAATATATTATTATGTAGAATTTTATGCTCTTTCTAATGGTACTAATGCTATTTTTGTACCATTAATGGTTACTGAGAAAAGGCTGGATGAATTGGAAAAAATTTGGAAACTATGAAAAAAATATTCATAAATCCATAATTATTTCTAGAAAATATACTATTTAGAAACTATTAAATAATTTGTTATTATGCGGAATGTCATGCTCTTTCTAATGGTACTAATGTCATTTTTGTAGCATTAATGGTTGCTGAGAAAATCGAGATTGAATTGGAAAAGATTTGAAAAAAAAATTAATACTTCTTTCATTTCATTCTAAGATTACTCCTATAATATATTATTCATAAACTATTATAGAATATATTATTATGTAGAATTTTATGGATGAATTGGAAAAAATTTGGAAACTATGAAAAAAATATTCATAAATCTATAATTATTTCTAGAAAATATACTATTTAGAAACTATTAAATAATTTGTTATTATGCGAAATGTCATGCTCTTTCTAATGGTACTAATGTCATTTTTGTAGCATTAATGGTTGCTGAGAAAATCGAGATTGAATTGGAAAAGATTTGAAAAAAAAATTAATACTTCTTTCATTTCATTCTAAGATTACTCCTATAATATATTATTCATAAACTATTATAGAATATATTATTATGTAGAATTTTATGTTCTTTCTAATGGTACTAATGCTATTTTTGTACCATTAATGGTTACTGAGAAAAGGCTGGATGAATTGGAAAAAATTTGGAAACTATGAAAAAAATATTCATAAATCTATAATTATTTCTAGAAAATATACTATTTAGAAACTATTAAATAATTTGTTATTATGCGGAATTTCATGTTCTTTCTAATGGTACTAATGTCATTTTTGTAGCATTAATGGTTGCTGAGAAAATCGAGATTGAATTGGAAAAGATTTGAAAAAAAAATTAATACTTCTTTCATTTCATTCTAAGATTACTCCTATAATATATTATTCATAAACTATTATAGAATATATTATTATGTAGAATTTTATGGATGAATTGGAAAAAATTTGGAAACTATGAAAAAAATATTAATAAATCTATACTTATTTCTAGAAAATATACTATTTAGAAACTATTAAATAATTTGTTATTATGCGGAATGTCATGCTCTTTCTAATGGTACTAATGTCATTTTTGTAGCATTAATGGTTGCTGAGAAAATCGAGATTGAATTGGAAAAGATTTGAAAAAAAAATTAATACTTCTTTCATTTCATTCTAAGATTACTCCTATAATATATTATTCATAAACTATTATAGAATATATTATTATGTAGAATTTTATGCTCTTTCTAATGGTACTAATGCTATTTTTGTACCATTAATGGTTACTGAGAAAAGGCTGGATGAATTGGAAAAAATTTGGAAACTATGAAAAAAATTCATAAATCTATAATTATTTCTAGAAAATATACTATTTAGAAACTATTAAATAATTTGTTATTATGCGGAATGTCATGCTCTTTCTAATGGTACTAATGTCATTTTTGTAGCATTAATGGTTGCTGAGAAAATCGAGATTGAATTGGAAAAGATTTGAAAAAAAAATTAATACTTCTTTCATTTCATTCTAAGATTACTCCTATAATATATTATTCATAAACTATTATAGAATATATTATTATGTAGAATTTTATGGATGAATTGGAAAAAAATTGGAAACTATGAAAAAAATATTCATAAATCTATAATTATTTCTAGAAAATATACTATTTAGAAACTATTAAATAATTTGTTATTATGCGGAATGTCATGCTCTTTCTAATGGTACTAATATCATTTTTGTAGCATTAATGGTTGCTGAGAAAATCGAGATTGAATTGGAAAAGATTTGAAAAAAAATTAATACTTCTTTCATTTCATTCTAAGATTACTCCTATAATATATTATTCATAAACTATTATAGAATATATTATTATGTAGAATTTTATGCTCTTTCTAATGGTACTAATGTTATTTTTGTACCATTAATGGTTACTGAGAAAAGGCTGGATGAATTGGAAAAAATTTGGAAACTATGAAAAAAATATTCATAAATCTATAATTATTTCTAGAAAATATACTATTTAGAAACTATTAAATAATTTGTTATTATGCGGAATGTCATGCTCTTTCTAATGGTACTAATGTCATTTTTGTAGCATTAATGGTTGCTGAGAAAATCGAGATTGAATTGGAAAAGATTTGAAAAAAAAATTAATACTTCTTTCATTTCATTCTAAGATTACTCCTATAATATATTATTCATAAACTATTATAGAATATATTATTATGTAGAATTTTATGCTCTTTCTAATGGTACTAATGCTATTTTTGTACCATTAATGGTTACTGAGAAAAGGCTGGATGAATTGGAAAAAATTTGGAAACAATGAAAAAAATATTCATAAATCTATAATTATTTCTAGAAAATATACTATTTAGAAACTATTAAATAATTTGTTATTATGCGGAATTTCATGCTCTTTCTAATGGTACTAATGTCATTTTTGTAGCATTAATGGTTGCTGAGAAAATCGAGATTGAATTGGAAAAGATTTGAAAAAAAAATAATACTTCTTTCATTTCATTCTAAGATTACTCCTATAATATATTATTCATAAACTATTATAGAATATATTATTATGTAGAATTTTATGGATGAATTGGAAAAAATTTGGAAACTATGAAAAAAATATTCATAAATCTATAATTATTTCTAGAAAATATACTATTTAGAAACTATTAAATAATTTGTTATTATGCGGAATGTCATGCTCTTTCTAATGGTACTAATGTCATTTTTGTAGCATTAATGGTTGCTGAGGAAATCGAGATTGAATTGGAAAAGATTTGAAAAAAAAATTAATACTTCTTTCATTTCATTCTAAGATTACTCCTATAATATATTATTCATAAACTATTATAGAATATATTATTATGTAGAATTTTATGGATGAATTGGAAAAAATTTGGAAACTATGAAAAAAATATTCATAAATCTATAATTATTTCTAGAAAATATACTATTTAGAAACTATTAAATAATTTGTTATTATGCGGAATGTCATGCTCTTTCTAATGGTACTAATGTCATTTTTGTAGCATTAATGGTTGCTGAGAAAATCGAGATTGAATTGGAAAAGATTTGAAAAAAAAATTAATACTTCTTTCATTTCATTCTAAGATTACTCCTATAATATATTATTCATAAACTATTATAGAATATATTATTATGTAGAATTTTATGCTCTTTCTAATGGTACTAATGCTATTTTTGTACCATTAATGGTTACTGAGAAAAGGCTGGATGAATTGGAAAAAAATTGGAAACTATGAAAAAAATATTCATAAATCTATAATTATTTCTAGAAAATATACTATTCAGAAACTATTAAATAATTTGTTATTATGCGGAATTTCATGCTCTTTCTAATGGTACTAATGTCATTTTTGTAGCATTAATGGTTGCTGAGAAAATCGAGATTGAATTGGAAAATATTTGAAAAAAAAATTAATACTTCTTTCATTTCATTCTAAGATTACTCCTATAATATATTATTCATAAACTATTATAGAATATATTATTATGTAGAATTTTATGGATGAATTGGAAAAAATTTGGAAACTATGAAAAAAATATTCATAAATCTATAATTATTTCTAGAAAATATACTATTTAGAAACAATTAAATAATTTGTTATTATGCGGAATTTCATGCTCTTTCTAATGGTACTAATGTCATTTTTGTAGCATTAATGGTTGCTGAGAAAATCGAGATTGAATTGGAAAAGATTTGAAAAAAAAATTAATACTTCTTTCATTTCATTCTAAGATTACTCCTATAATATATTATTCATAAACTATTATAGAATATATTATTATGTAGAATTTTATGCTCTTTCTAATGGTACTAATGCTATTTTTGTACCATTAATGGTTACTGAGAAAAGGCTGGATGAATTGGAAAAAATTTGGAAACTATGAAAAAAATATTCATAAATCTATAATTATTTCTAGAAAATATACTATTTAGAAACTATTAAATAATTTGTTATTATGCGGAATTTCATGCTCTTTCTAATGGTACTAATGTCATTTTTGTAGCATTAATGGTTGCTGAGAAAATCGAGATTGAATTGGAAAATATTTGAAAAAAAAAATAATACTTCTTTCATTTCATTCTAAGATTACTCCTATAATATATTATTTATAAACTATTATAGAATATATTATTATGTAGAATTTTATGCTCTTTCTAATGGTACTAATGCTATTTTTGTACCATTAATGGTTACTGAGAAAAGGCTGGATGAATTGGAAAAAATTTGGAAACTATGAAAAAAATATTCATAAATCTATAATTATTTCTAGAAAATATACTATTTAGAAACTATTAAATAATTTGTTATTATGCGGAATTTCATGCTCTTTCTAATGGTACTAATGTCATTTTTGTAGCATTAATGGTTGCTGAGAAAATCGAGATTGAATTGGAAAAGATTTGAAAAAAAAATTAATACTTCTTTCATTTCATTCTAAGATTACTCGTATAATATATTATTCATAAACTATTATAGAATATATTATTATGTAGAATTTTATGGATGAATTGGAAAAAATTTGGAAACTATGAAAAAAATATTCATAAATCTATAATTATTTCTAGAAAATATACTATTTAGAAACTATTAAATAATTTGTTATTATGCGGAATGTCATGCTCTTTCTAATGGTACTAATGTCATTTTTGTAGCATTAATGGTTGCTGAGAAAATCGAGATTGAATTGGAAAAGATTTGAAAACAAAATTAATACTTCTTTCATTTCATTCTAAGATTACTCCTATAATATATTATTCATAAACTATTATAGAATATATTATTATGTAGAATTTTATGGATGAATTGGAAAAAATTTGGAAACTATGAAAAAAATATTCATAAATCTATAATTATTTCTAGAAAATATACTATTTAGAAACTATTAAATAATTTGTTATTATGCGGAATGTCATGCTCTTTCTAATGGTACTAATGTCATTTTTGTAGCATTAATGGTTGCTGAGAAAATCGAGATTGAATTGGAAAAGATTTGAAAAAAAAATTAATACTTCTTTCATTTCATTCTAAGATTACTCCTATAATATATTATTCATAAACTATTATAGAATATATTATTATGTAGAATTTTATGCTCTTTCTAATGGTACTAATGCTATTTTTGTACCATTAATGGTTACTGAGAAAAGGCTGGATGAATTGGAAAAAATTTGGAAACTATGAAAAAAATATTCATAAATCTATAATTATTTCTAGAAAATATACTATTTAAAAACTATTAAATAATTTGTTATTATGCGGAATGTCATGCTCTTTCTAATGGTACTAATGTCATTTTTGTAGCATTAATGGTTGCTGAGAAAATCGAGATTGAATTGGAAAAGATTTGAAAAAAAAATTAATACTTCTTTCATTTCATTCTAAGATTACTCCTATAATATATTATTCATAAACTATTATAGAATATATTATTATGTAGAATTTTATGCTCTTTCTAATGGTACTAATGCTATTTTTGTACCATTAATGGTTACTGAGAAAAGGCTGGATGAATTGGAAAAAAATTGGAAACTATGAAAAAAATATTCATAAATCTATAATTATTTCTAGAAAATATACTATTTAGAAACTATTAAATTATTTGTTATTATGCGGAATTTCATGTTCTTTCTAATGGTACTAATGTCATTTTTGTAGCATTAATAGTTGCTGAGAAAATCGAGATTGAATTGGAAAAGATTTGAAAAAAAAATTAATACTTCTTTCATTTCATTCTAAGATTACTCCTATAATATATTATTCATAAACTATTATAGAATATATTATTATGTAGAATTTTATGGATGAATTGGAAAAAATTTGGAAACTATGAAAAAAATATTCATAAATCTATAATTATTTCTAGAAAATATACTATTTAGAAACTATTAAATAATTTGTTATTATGCGGAATGTCATGCTCTTTCTAATGGTACTAATGTAATTTTTGTAGCATTAATGGTTGCTGAGAAAATCGAGATTGAATTGGAAAAGATTTGAAAAAAAAATTACTACTTCTTTCATTTCATTCTAAGATTACTCCTATAATATATTATTCATAAACTATTATAGAATATATTATCATGTACAATTTTATGCTCTTTCTAATGGTACTAATGCTATTTTTGTACCCTTAATGGTTACTGAGAAAAGGCTGGATGAATTGGAAAAAATTTGGAAACTATGAAAAAAATATTCATAAATCTATAATTATTTCTAGAAAATATACTATTTAGAAACTATTAAATAATTTGTTATTATGCGGAATGTCATGCTCTTTCTAATGGTACTAATGTCATTTTTGTAGCATTAATGGTTGCTGAGAAAATCGAGATTGAATTGGAAAAGATTTGAAAAAAAAATTAATACTTCTTTCATTTCATTCTAAGATTACTCCTATAATATATTATTCATAAACTATTATAGAATATATTATTATGTAGAATTTTATGGATGAATTGGAAAAAATTTGGAAACTATGAAAAAAATATTCATAAATCTATAATTATTTCTAGAAAATATACTATTTAGAAACTATTAAATAATTTGTTATTATGCAAAATGTCATGCTCTTTCTAATGGTACTAATGTCATTTTTGTAGCATTAATGGTTGCTGAGAAAATCGAGATTGAATTGGAAAAGATTTGAAAAAAAAAATAATACTTCTTTCATTTCATTCTAAGATTACTCCTATAATATATTATTCATAAACTATTATAGAATATATTATTATGTAGAATTTTATGCTCTTTCTAATGGTACTAATGCTATTTTTGTACCATTAATGGTTACTGAGAAAAGGCTGGATGAATTGGAAAAAATTTGGAAACTATGAAAAAAATATTCATAAATCTATAATTATTTCTAGAAAATATACTATTTAGAAACTATTAAATAATTTGTTATTATGCGGAATTTCATGTTCTTTCTAATGGTACTAATGTCATTTTTGTAGCATTAATGGTTGCTGAGAAAATCGAGAATGAATTGGAAAAGATTTGAAAAAAAAATTAATACTTCTTTCATTTCATTCTAAGATTACTCCTATAATATATTATTCATAAACTATTATAGAATATATTATTATGTAGAATTTTATGGATGAATTGGAAAAATTTGGAAACTATGAAAAAAATATTCATAAATCTATAATTATTTCTAGAAAATATACTATTTAGAAACTATTAAATAATTTGTTATTATGCGGAATGTCATGCTCTTTCTAATGGTACTAATGTCATTTTTGTAGCATTAATGGTTGCTGAGAAAATCGAGATTGAATTGGAAAAGATTTGAAAAAAAAATTAATACTTCTTTCATTTCATTCTAAGATTACTCCTATAATATATTATTCATAAACTATTATAGAATATATTATTATGTAGAATTTTATGCTCTTTCTAATGGTACTAATGCTATTTTTGTACCATTAATGGTTACTGAGAAAAGGCTGGATGAATTGGAAAAAATTTGGAAACTATGAAAAAAATATTCATAAATCCATAATTATTTCTAGAAAATATACTATTTAGAAACTATTAAATAATTTGTTATTATGCGGAATGTCATGCTCTTTCTAATGGTACTAATGTCATTTTTGTAGCATTAATGGTTGCTGAGAAAATCGAGATTGAATTGGAAAAGATTTGAAAAAAAAATTAATACTTCTTTCATTTCATTCTAAGATTACTCCTATAATATATTATTCATAAACTATTATAGAATATATTATTATGTAGAATTTTATGGATGAATTGGAAAAAATTTGGAAACTATGAAAAAAATATTCATAAATCTATAATTATTTCTAGAAAATATACTATTTAGAAACTATTAAATAATTTGTTATTATGCGAAATGTCATGCTCTTTCTAATGGTACTAATGTCATTTTTGTAGCATTAATGGTTGCTGAGAAAATCGAGATTGAATTGGAAAAGATTTGAAAAAAAAATTAATACTTCTTTCATTTCATTCTAAGATTACTCCTATAATATATTATTCATAAACTATTATAGAATATATTATTATGTAGAATTTTATGTTCTTTCTAATGGTACTAATGCTATTTTTGTACCATTAATGGTTACTGAGAAAAGGCTGGATGAATTGGAAAAAATTTGGAAACTATGAAAAAAATATTCATAAATCTATAATTATTTCTAGAAAATATACTATTTAGAAACTATTAAATAATTTGTTATTATGCGGAATTTCATGTTCTTTCTAATGGTACTAATGTCATTTTTGTAGCATTAATGGTTGCTGAGAAAATCGAGATTGAATTGGAAAAGATTTGAAAAAAAAATTAATACTTCTTTCATTTCATTCTAAGATTACTCCTATAATATATTATTCATAAACTATTATAGAATATATTATTATGTAGAATTTTATGGATGAATTGGAAAAATTTGGAAACTATGAAAAAAATATTCATAAATCTATAATTATTTCTAGAAAATATACTATTTAGAAACTATTAAATAATTTGTTATTATGCGGAATGTCATGCTCTTTCTAATGGTACTAATGTCATTTTTGTAGCATTAATGGTTGCTGAGAAAATCGAGATTGAATTGGAAAAGATTTGAAAAAAAAATTAATACTTCTTTCATTTCATTCTAAGATTACTCCTATAATATATTATTCATAAACTATTATAGAATATATTATTATGTAGAATTTTATGCTCTTTCTAATGGTACTAATGCTATTTTTGTACCATTAATGGTTACTGAGAAAAGGCTGGATGAATTGGAAAAAATTTGGAAACTATGAAAAAAATATTCATAAATCTATAATTATTTCTAGAAAATATACTATTTAGAAACTATTAAATAATTTGTTATTATGCGGAATGTCATGCTCTTTCTAATGGTACTAATGTCATTTTTGTAGCATTAATGGTTGCTGAGAAAATCGAAATTGAATTGGAAAAGATTTGAAAAAAAAATTAATACTTCTTTCATTTCATTCTAAGATTACTCCTATAATATATTATTCATAAACTATTATAGAATATATTATTATGTAGAATTTTATGCTCTTTCTAATGGTACTAATGCTATTTTTGTACCATTAATGGTTACTGAGAAAAGGCTGGATGAATTGGAAAAAATTTGGAAACTATGAAAAAAATATTCATAAATCTATAATTATTTCTAGAAAATATACTATTTAGAAACTATTAAATAATTTGTTATTATGCGGAATTTCATGCTCTTTCTAATGGTACTAATGTCATTTTTGTAGCATTAATGGTTGCTGAGAAAATCGAGATTGAATTGGAAAAGATTTGAAAAAAAATTAATACTTCTTTCATTTCATTCTAAGATTACTCCTATAATATATTATTCATAAATTATTATAGAATATATTATTATGTAGAATTTTATGGATGAATTGGAAAAAATTTGGAAACTATGAAAAAAATATTCATAAATCTATAATTATTTCTAGAAAATATACTATTTAGAAACTATTAAATAATTTGTTATTATGCGGAATGTCATGCTCTTTCTAATGGTACTAATGTCATTTTTGTAGCATTAATGGTTGCTGAGAAAATCGAGATTGAATTGGAAAAGATTTGAAAAAAAAATTAATACTTCTTTCATTTCATTCTAAGATTACTCCTATAATATATTATTCATAAACTATTATAGAATATATTATTATGTAGAATTTTATGGATGAATTGGAAAAAATTTGGAAACTATGAAAAAAATATTCATAAATCTATAATTATTTCTAGAAAATATACTATTTAGAAACTATTAAATAATTTGTTATTATGCGGAATGTCATGCTCTTTCTAATGGTACTAATGTCATTTTTGTAGCATTAATGGTTGCTGAGAAAATCGAGATTGAATTGGAAAAGATTTGAAAAAAAAATTAATACTTCTTTCATTTCATTCTAAGATTACTCCTATAATATATTATTCATAAACTATTATAGAATATATTATTATGTAGAATTTTATGCTCTTTCTAATGGTACTAATGCTATTTTTGTACCATTAATGGTTACTGAGAAAAGGCTGGATGAATTGGAAAAAAATTGGAAACTATGAAAAAAATATTCATAAATCTATAATTATTTCTAGAAAATATACTATTTAGAAACTATTAAATAATTTGTTATTATGCGGAATGTCATGCTCTTTCTAATGGTACTAATGTCATTTTTGTAGCATTAATGGTTGCTGAGAAAATCGAGATTGAATTGGAAAAAATTTGAAAAAAAAAATAATACTTCTTTCATTTCATTCTAAGATTACTCCTATAATATATTATTCATAAACTATTATAGAATATATTATTATGTAGAATTTTATGGATGAATTGGAAAAAATTTGGAAACTATGAAAAAAATATTCATAAATCTATAATTATTTCTAGAAAATATACTATTTAGAAACTATTAAATAATTTGTTATTATGCGGAATGTCATGCTCTTTCTAATGGTACTAATGTCATTTTTGTAGCATTAATGGTTGCTGAGGAAATCGAGATTGAATTGGAAAAGATTTGAAAAAAAAATTAATACTTCTTTCATTTCATTCTAAGATTACTCCTATAATATATTATTCATAAACTATTATAGAATATATTATTATGTAGAATTTTATGGATGAATTGGAAAAAATTTGGAAACTATGAAAAAAATATTCATAAATCTATAATTATTTCTAGAAAATATACTATTTAGAAACTATTAAATAATTTGTTATTATGCGGAATGTCATGCTCTTTCTAATGGTACTAATGTCATTTTTGTAGCATTAATGGTTGCTGAGAGAATCGAGATTGAATTGGAAAAGATTTGAAAAAAAAATTAATACTTCTTTCATTTCATTCTAAGATTACTCCTAT